>JBBPBO010000004.1:69407850-69509763 GCA_037974295.1 Cicer cuneatum | reverse complement strand
TATATATATATATATATATATATATATATATATATATATATATATATATATATATATATATTCTGTCACATTTATTTATCTTCACTTAATTTTTTATGCACAGTTATTAAAAGTAACACTTCATGTATATTTTATTATGAATTGTGCATGACACGGGTTTCACACCAGTGGATCAAAAAAAGAAAAAATTATAGAGATAAAATATTACAAATGTTCTACTTCATATGTGAAAAACTTTCTTTGTGTATAATAGTAATTTTAAAAATTTTATCTATGAAAATTCATTTTGTGTATGAAAGTTAAATATCAAAATGACAACTTATCCCGTGTAAGATAATTATTAATTTTGAAACTTTTATCAATAAAAATTTAACTTGTGTATGATAGTTCAATCTCATCCGTCACAACTTGTCTCATGTAAAATAATTACTTTAAATTTTTTATTAGTGAGAACTTTTCTCCTATGTAATAATTATTTTGAAATTTTTATTAATGAGAATTTGTTAGTGTATGATAATTATTTTGATATTTTTAAACAATAATAACTTTCCTTGTGTGTGATAGTTCAATTGTGTAGGATAATTTTTGAAAATTTTATATGTGAGAACTAATCCCGTGTTCGATAATTTTTTTGAAAATTTAATCAGTAAAATTTTGTCTCTTGCGTGATAGTTCATCTTTGTTGGTTACAATTTATAATCATGTGTAAGATAATTATTTCAAATTTATATCAATGAAAACTTATTTAGTGTATAATAGTTCAATCTCATAAATGAAAACTTATTCTTTAGTTATTTTGAATTTTTTTATCTATGAGAATTTTTATCTCGTATATGATAGTTCAATTCCATCGACGGTGATTTATCTAGTGTATGGTTTATATTTTAAAAAACGTCATTTCTGTTTTAAAACCACAAAACAAAACAATTATGTTGTAACAATATGGATTAAATTCATCAATTTTTATTCATTCAACTCTCTCTTATAAAGAGAATTAAATATCTTTTTATCTCGATCATTTGATTTTAAAGAACATTTTTTTTTAAATTCAATGTTTGACTGAAAAATAAATAAAATATAAAAACATTATTTAAATCAAGTTTCACACTAAAATTTTGATTAATTTAACCTTAAAAAATGTACGTATATTAAGGTGATGTTATTGATTTTCGAAAAGAAATATTTAATTCAGAATAAAATATAAATTATGGCCGAACTTAAATAAAAAATTGAGGTTTTAAATTTTTAAAATTTTAATATATGAAATATGGGTTGAGAATATGCACAAAATTTGACGAAATATAGCTATGAATCGATTTGGCTTATTTTTTGAAAAAGACAATATCTAAACCAAAAAATAATTTGTTTTGGTCATTAATTGTTCAAATTTTTAACAAAAATTGAACTAAACCAATTAAGAATATGTTGATTTAGTTTGCTTTAATTGGGTTGACATTTTTAAAAATTAAAACACTTATTTTAAAAAATCTAAAATAATTTTCAAAAAATAGATTTTTAAAATTATTAAAATAATTACATAAACTTTTTCTATAAAAGGAGACCATGACTACATAAATTATAAAGAGAGTAATAATATGTAAATGATTAAAAAATATTTAAATACAACACATGTTTTTAAGATAACATTACTAATTTAGTAAAAAAAATAAAATATATTGATTATATAAAGATATCGATCGTCGATTTCATATAACGTGTGAAATCATTTACAAATAAATAGAGATTAAATTTATTTGTTTTGGTTTAATTTGAGCTCAAACACACAAAAAATAAATAAATAATTAATTTATTTATTTGATTTCAAATGAATTTTTGAGTTTATTGGATCACTGGTGTGATTTTTATATCCCAGGATTAAACTCCCAGCACACACAATTAGAATTTATGTTAAAATATGTTGTGTATTTTTTTAATTATATTTTGTACTTTTTCTTATAACATATTTTTTTGGAAAAAAAATTTTGGACTTTGGAGTTGTCATGACAACTCTATCTCCCAACAAAGATCCATGAGTAAATATAAAATAATTATATATAACAAGAGTTGTTATATGATTTAAAATTTTAAATGGTTAAATATGTTTTTAGTCTATATAAAATTTTAATATTTCAATTTTTTCTCTGTAAAATAAAAATATAACTTTTAGTTCTGGCAAAATTATCCAACAATAAGTTTTAATCCTATTGAGATGAAACATATTTAATTATCTTTCAACTTTAAAATTTTTAAATGTATTTTTGCAAACATACTTAAAACATTATAAAAATTTATTCAACAAATATTTAGAATGTTTTAAATTCAAATGAACTAATATAATTTTTTTAAATGTACAAAATTAAAGATAAAAGAATAAAAAATATTGACTTAGAAATCAAATTTTAAACTCATTTTTTATAGAAAAATTTTTTATATTGTTGTAAATATAGTTAAAAAAAATAATTGAAAAATATACATTCACTTAACAACAGATATTAAAACTATGTGATAATCGCGTAAATATTAAAAGTTATATTTTTATGTTATTGATCTAAAACTTAAAAGTTAAAATTTTTAATAACAAAAAGTATATATTTCTAATCTCACAACTTTTATTAATTGTTCCTCTAATTAATACTATATAACTATTTTCAACTCAATATTTTTCTATTTTGCATGCATTATCATCTAGTAATTAAAATATTACATACATCTTCTTTTTTTGTGTTTTTATTTCTCGCAATGCTAATATGCTAAATTTTTATTAAATAAAAAATTTATTATCTAATAATTTGATATATAATATAAATTATTCTGTTGTCGAGAATAGACTGTCCATAAACCGTTAATCACAATTGATCTAGTAAACTAAAAATCCTTGAATTGCCAATCATAACAAGTCCACTTTAATTAATCTTCGCCTATACATATCCTCTTACACTTAAATATAAACAGAAAAAGAAAAAGAAAAAAAAGATGACGTGGTTATAATTCTTCCAACGTGTCACTAGTTTTAAACAAAGCGAGCGTCCCGCGTGTGTCCGTCTTTGGAATACATGCATTTCTCGCATGTAATCTTGTGGAATTCTCATATTCATTTCTTCCTTCACACATCGACCACGTCACCCATCCCTTTTATATATTCTTACCTTTCACGCCTTCACCCATCCCTTTTATATACCCTTAACTTTCACGCGCCTTTATCTTTTTACTCGCGTGTGAACCTCGTGCAGAAACACAAACCCACGTTACCACGCAACCAAAACTATCGCCATTCGAATGTGCATTCTAGTGTTACCCAAACCAACATTATCTCATGCAACCTCACATTAGATACGGTCCGATACATTTATATCTAACAAAATGATCACTAGCTTTGATAACAAGATCAAAATTCCCAACAATTATTTAAAAAATATTTAAATTATAATTTGTTAAATAAAATACAGAATAAGTCATTAAAAGTTTTATATTTATACTTTATGTCTAAAATATCAAATTCTGAAATTACTTTTTCAATTCTTACGTGAGTAGTTAAAATTTATAAGAAAAAAATATTTGTATTAAAAAAATTTAAAAAATGAATAATTATTAAATGTGACAAAGTTGTGAAAACCAAATACATCAATTTTTGGATTAGAATAAATACTCCAAAATCTTAAAGTCGATCCTAAACCAAAAACATCAATTTTTGTTGACCATATTATAATTTAGAGGTCTATTATTAAAAAATTGGAGGGAATAATTTATTAAAAAAATTACAAAAACAACTACTACGCTTATAAAATAAAATAAATTTTTCAACTTAAATTTCAACTAATTTTTAATTATAAAAAATATCAATTAAAATTTAATTTACTACATCTTTTTAATATATATTTATAAATTTAAAATTTAAAATTATTATATACACTACGATATTATATTTTTTATTTATTTATTAAAAAATTTAGTATAATATTTTATAGTTGAAGATCCAGCACTGTCGGCAACTTACCGTATGCTAAAAAATCTCAACCGCACAGAATAAAATCCGCTTATTGAAGTTTTTGAGTCCCATTCTTCCAAAGCAAAGAGAACAGTTGAAGGCAGTGGCCACTAGGAATCCTAGTCAGAGTCCAGGTCATCATTGAATAGTGACCTTTGATTTGATAAATACACGCATTACTCTATTTATTATCCGCCATTAATTTTGAACGCGTCACTTATAACAACAATCATCGTCATATCTTCTCCATATATGTTATGTGTGTTCTGTTTCTTCAAAAATTCACATTCTTCTTCTTTTTTATTATCCTTTAAATAATAAAACCGAAATAAACCACGAATCCACTTACCTGTTTCCGTTTTCTCATTCTTTAATTTCTTCTGAGTGTTGTTCGTAGTTTCTTCTCCGGTCATCCTCCCGGAAGAAGATGGCGTCGTCATTAGGCATTGCCTGCGGCGGAAACAACCATGTCGCCGCCGGAATTTGTGGTCAGAAGAGGTGCGATGTCAACCGAGTGGTATCGTGTTCCGTCGCGATTGGTGATTGGACAGGATCGACGGTGAGGAAAGTGAGAATCTCGGCGGCGGCGACTGTCACTGCGAGAGGGCAAGAAAATTTTAGGACGATTATAGAACGGGAGGGGAAACGCGGGGGAAGAAGGAACGACGCCGATGAGGCTCAGGAGAAGCTTGATCGGTGGATGAGGGAAT
Source organism: Cicer cuneatum (assembly GCA_037974295.1). Lineage (NCBI taxonomy): Eukaryota > Viridiplantae > Streptophyta > Magnoliopsida > Fabales > Fabaceae > Cicer > Cicer cuneatum. The sequence goes on along the minus strand of JBBPBO010000004.1, from coordinate 69,505,068 downwards.
CAGTGGTGGAGATTGTGAAGAATTTGAAGGAAGCGCCGTTGCTGGTGCAAGTTTATACAAAGAGGAAGGGTGAAACGGTGTCCATGGCGACGGAGAAGGAAGTGGTGGTGGATGATTGGGAAACGGTAAAGGAGAGATGGGAGACGGGGGAGACGCCGTTGCCGGAGGGTGTTATATTTGTGGAGGAGTTGGGCGGTGATGAGGCGGAGGACGGTGGCGAAAGTGGGAGAAAAGAAAGAACTACGAAGGTTTGGGGGATAATTGTTCAGGGGAAAGGTTTCGGGTGTGACCCGGTTTGTTATTTGTTGAAAACGAGTCGGGTTGGATCTGGACCTGGTACAGGAATGGGTGTTTTCTCGACCCACTTTAGCTTGGTGAGAGTGAATAGTTTCAGGGAAACCGCACAGTCTCAACTTAAGAATAGTTGGCTATTGCAAAGTCACTGGCTACAACAGTGATCCATTTAATTGATATACTGTATAGTTTTTAAAAGCAATTTTTTTAAGTTGCTACAATTTTAGTATTTATCAAAGGTGTGACTAAAGCCAATATTATTTGCACTAATTTGATTGATCAATCGATCAAACTATGAAAACACCGCTTGTTTTTAGGGGATTTTTATTTGTTGAATTATTTGTTTGTTTAATTGATCAATTTGGGAATTCAAGATTGAATAGATGTTGTAAGTATCGCTGTGGATCTATACACACTACCAAGGAATATGAATGGATCATGTGAAATAGTTCTTTATAAATCTTGTTTCTGCTAGTAGATCTCTTCTTTCATTATATGTATGTTTAATGATTTTAATCAAAACTTTGATGGTGATGCATTGTTGGTCGACATCCTATAAAAATTCATGATTTTTATATGTAACTGAATTGGAGCCAACAACGGTCCAAGATAAAAGTGTCTGAATTGAATTCATTATATTTCAGAACATATATTATTCTCTCCTAGATTTGGAGCTTGGTCAAGTGGAACTGATTTAATGAAGCTTGGTCGAGTGGAACTGATTTAATGGAGCCAGGCTAAGCCAGGTTGAGTGGAACTAGAGCCAGGATGAGTGCCGAGTGGAATTGGCTTAATGGAACTGGCCGAGTGGAACCAGGTTGAGTGCAGCCACGACAAGTGGAACTAACCGGGTGGAATTGGACGATTGGAGCATAGCCAGGAGAAACTAGCCTATTAGGGTCAATCGAGCAACTTGAAGACCGGTGAAAAACTACGTTATAAGGTGCTTCCATGATGAACGATAAGAATGTTCCTAAGAGTAATATGTCTTTAAGACTACGTTATAAGGAAGCTCTCATTGTGAGTGTTTCCTTGACATCCGATAAAAATAACCGAAAGAGTCATACTTTAAAGACTATGTTATAGGAAAGCTCCCATTGAAAAATGCTTCCTTGATGTCCGATAAGGATGATCGAAAGAGTCTTACCTTCAAGACTGCATTATAGGAAAGTTCCCATTAAGAGTGCTCCATTGACGTTTGATGAAAATATATAACAAGCAAATTGGCATCTAAAGATCAATAAATAGAAAATCGACAAGATAAAATAGATATGCACAGTGTTAATAATAAATTAATGGAGGGCTCATATGCCACAATAAGGAATAACGCACGCATGCCATAAGGATAAGAAGCATGCATGCTTTAAATGAAAAACAAGGCACATAAGCTAAAAAGAAGATAGGGGTCGCACGACACCATAGGCAAAGGAAAGAAGCCATACAATTTTTTATATTAAATAGAAGGAGGGGTTGCGCAACACCCTAGGTAAAGGGGAGGGGTCGTGCGATTTTTTATGTTAAAAAAAGAGAGGGGTCGCGAAACACCCTAAGCAAGGGGAGGACAAATATTAGGGTAGGACAAATGTCGTGTATGTAAGTATGTAGATACATGAAATAAGATAATTTGATATGCGAAGATGTGTGTGCATACATACATTCTAAGATCCTCCACTCGGCCGCACCCAAATATGTGTAGAATTCAAGAGCAGAAGGCTTATGGACTCATCCACTCAATCACACTAAAAGATTTGAAGATCCAAAACTAGGGGAATCGAAGACTGGTGAACTCTTTCACTCATAAAATGCTTGGGATGGAAAGTAGCTAGTAGGGGGCTCAAGCAACAAGAAAACGCCTTTGCCTTAAAGAGCTTGCCGCTTTGTGGACTGTTGATTGGATGAAGTATCCAAAACAAAGAGAACCAACAATGGCTCAAGATGAGAGTGTCTGGATTGAGCCTATTACAATCCAGATGGATGCAACCCAATACATAGAAAAGTGTGACTCGCAGCTCAGACAACTCATCTCTGTACAGGTGACACAATGGCGTTTGTGCATCCATTCACCCATATTAGGTGGTGCGTTCGTGCACCTAGTTGGCCCTAAAAGTCACTCAGGCGCCATAAGGACTTGGGGTGGAGTAAATGGGTCTGGATTGGGGAGATCCATTTTCCAAGGAAGATTCAATTATAAAATAAGAAGAGACAAATAGATTAAGAGTGTCTTGAACATTGTATTATTCTCTCCTATGATTTGGTACTACTGTTTTTCTTGTTTACACGTGTGAATAGCATTGTATATTGGTTAGTTTTTTTAACTAAAATGTAGATAAATAGGGCATCCCCGCATTCCCTCCCTGCGACCACATGAAAGATGATTTTTTTACTCTACAGTAGGATGTTGCATCCCTGATATGCGACCATCTATAAACTTCAATTTTTTTTTAATAAGAAGTCGCATCATCGGAATACGATCATCTATAAACTTTAATTTTTAGCAGATGATCGCATCCGAGGATGCGACCTCCTATTAGAACAAAAAAAAAATCATCCTTCAGGTGATCGTAGGGCAAGGATGCGACATCTTAAAAGTAAAAAAAAATAAATAGAGTATTTTAGTATATAAATTTTAATGTAGAATATATTAGTTAATTTTTTTAAAAAAAAATATATAATAATAAAAAAACCTCAATAAGATATCTAATATGGCCATCTATAAAAAGTTCAAAAGTAGATTTTACCATTTTTAGTTGATTTTAATAAAACATTACATTATTTATTATTATTATTATTATTATTATTATTATTATTATTATTATTATTATTATTTATCTATTATAAAATGCGTTGTTTTACTAAAGTTCACTTTTATATCCTTTATATGGAGGTCAATATTAGAAGCAATTTAAAAACAAATAAAAAAGTGTCTTCATAATCGTTGATTAAAGAAATTTCTTTCAAAAGATTATGTGAGTATAATTTATATTTATAGGGATATTTGATGTATTAAATTATAAATTTGAATTTGAAATAACTTTCTTTTTCAACATTTAATGTGTATTAATTTCGCAGTCAGACTCTTTAAAAAAAATAAAAAATGATATCAATATTTAATGTATACAATAAGACATTATATTAAGCTTTGAATAGAATAATTAAAATTTAAATTCCGAGAAAATCTGTTGATATAGATGCAAAAGGTGAGAGAAAATTAGGATTGTTAGAACAAACATCTAGGCTAGGCTTATATTTATATATTTAAATATCAAATTCAAATTAAAGATTACATTAACTAAATACTAGGATATTAGCCTATAAAAAAACTACTAGGATATTACACCAACGCATAACATATTAAATTTATTACTTCCTTCTCCGTTCCTTTTTATAAGCATTTTTTAATATTTTATATATATTAAAAAAAATGAATAATGCAATTAATGTATATTTTGCATGTAGTTTTTATAAAATTGTTCAATGTAAATAAATATACAATACTGATTTTTCACATTCTAAAATACTCTCTTCGGTCACAATTATAGACAAATAATTACTTTCACAATTATTAAAAAAATTAGTTAAATGTAATTAATTATTTAAATTTCACGTAAACATAATTCAAATTTACTAAATTATTGATTTGAATGTCAAACACTCAATAACCAACATTAAATTTTTTTATTAAAGTAAAAATATATTAGAAATACTGGCATTAAATTTAATGATTAAAAAGTGGTTAATTTTTACTTATAATAGTTACTAAACTCACTTTTTTTATTTAGAATAATGCATTAGTAGCATTAATAGAGTAGATTCGACAAAAGAACAATTAGTATATTTAGTAAGAATTTCTCATTTATAATCAAGGAAGAGAGAGTATTATTGGTAATCTTCCACCAATTTACATTAAATAACTAACTTATACAGTGGTGATACTGGATTTGCTTCTGCTCAGTGAATCTTTGTATTTAAGCACAAACTGCTAAATATGGCTTATTGAGAAAGAGATCAAGCTGTAAAGTCTCGTGAAAAAGTTGGTCTCTTACTCTTGATTCTCAACATGGAACAGACGATTTTTCTGACTATACTGAGCCTTTTACCAAATCAAAGAAGCTGACTAGAAAATAGTCATTCCCCTTATAAACAGGCATTTAAAACCCACCCATTTTCCATGCAGCTTCCCTTTTATGATGCATTGTAGCCTTCCTGATTTGGTGGATGATACGAGCACTAAAAGTCATACTAAAGTATAAAAATCAATTACTGATTTACTTCTGTTGAGTAACAATAATATTTTGGCTACAATATTTTCCATTTGAATATAAACCTGTTACAATTGTAGTCTGTATCCATAACAAAATGGTTGCCAAGATACTATACTCTTAACAAACACAAAGCATTACAAGGCTTATGTATTTACAAACACAGATAGCACAGTTTTCTTGCAAGAATACAATAGTAGAATTACAACAAGAAATTTTGTTTAGGGTGTTAACGATAAAATCTTCAAAATCTAGTTGCAACTTTAGCAGAAGTATTATCAACCCTGTTTTATGATGGCGTGCGGCAGATCTGAAGCCAATTAGGTTCCATGTTGGAGACGGGTTTTGAGGGATCATCAGAAACCTTAGCAAGGGAGCGATACTGCAATTTTACACTCTCTGCATTGTCCAATGTCTTCACCACATACCTGTACATAAAAAAGTCTTTTATTAACTGCAGAAGCAAGATTAACATAGTTCCTCGAAAGCAACATTCAGGCATGGAAGTACACGTGACAGAAACAATCAGATTATCCTTTCTTTGCTTCCCGTGTTTCCACTGTAGATATCATATTTAATAGCGTTAGATTTTTATCACAACAAATGTACTTATTTCCAGGTCTCAACCCGCAAATGTGCTGTTAATTCAAAAGAGGTAAAGAAGCTTAATAATCAAAACCCTCCTCGGTACATATACCAGCTATCACAATAAATTAAACTTCAGCAACTCAGCTCCCATAAGCACTATGCTAGTACAAACATTTTATTATACTTTTATTTCATAGGCATCTTGGATACAAAATCCGGCAAAGATAATGCTATTAAATGTTCAAGTTTTAATCGTTATAACTTTAATATTTCACTAAAAATATTTGTATTACTAATAACAACGAAGTTCGCTTCCACTAGATTCTACCAGGTCAGTTTTATCAGTCAATAAATAAACTGGCATGTTACTATATTAATAAAAATAAACATAGCAATTGTCACTGACCATCCATTCAGGCATTGTGTTGTTACAATAGCTTCACGGCCAACAAAGCGTTGTGGTGTCCTTTTATTCCCCTGATCCATTTTCTCTCCAATTACTTCACACATAAATTTTAAACAAAACTGAAAATATAACTTTCACAAGTATTCTCAAGTCTTTTTACATACTACCTTTATGATAACCCGGTCGGTCACAGCAAATGGAAATTGAACACCTCTATTCCTTGGTGGTTCATTACCAGCCAACTCTCCGACACCACCCTGTCCTATGTGAAATATATCTCGTATTAAAAAATAAGAGATGTCAAGGTAAAATATATATGTAACTAAAGCAGCCTAGGTGTTTCCTGAATTTTTTCCATGTCTCTCTGTGAACATGTAAACATGATTGGGCAATGGAGATACACACCTGATCAAATCTTTCTCTTCTTCTTTTAGATGACCGGTAAAATTGTGATTCCTCTTCCCGTCGGTATGCCTGCACAGCAGCTCGAAGTGCTGTCAAGGAACCAGCACCACAGGAGAATATTACTGAGTATTCTACTTTATATTATAATTTAGAATCAGTTTGTCAGAAGTTCAAATTTATTCAATTAAAAAAATATACATAATACATTACAATCTGCACTTCGCATCATACTGGATACATGCAGTGAACTTCAAAAGGAAAAAAAGGAGGGAGATATCTCCTCAAAGCTTGCTAACCAATCCCTTCCCCTCACAACCTTTCATAGGGGATAAGCATAAAAGCAAAAACAACCCATACACAAAAGAGCACCTAACACAAAAGTATAAGTAATGAAAAGAAGGAAAAAAAAGATGATCTTATCTATGTTTGAGACCATAACATATGAGAAGAATTAATTGAATTTCAACGTAATTTACTTACACAAATTTGGAGATATCGATTCCTCGGAAGTGGGTTGAGAACAAGTACAACAAGCTTTCTGAAAAAACGAAAAAACAATGCACCGCAGTGAATATTAGCTAGTTAACCACATGCAACAAGTACATGTAAGATTTAACAGGCAAAATGAATGTTCACAGGCCAGTAAATCTGAATTTCTACAGCATACTATGGGCAGATCCATAACCCAAAGATATACAGACAAATTAAATGACCATATTAACAGTCATTCAAATTTCTAGTACATTATCAACATAGATGAATGCAGGGCATTTTACAAGTCAACTTTAAATTATCTACTAATCCTCATGACAATGAGTAGAATTTGATTCTTACAAGTAAACAGGAAAAGTATGAAATAAGGCTACATAAAATCCATGTTGTAAACCTTGGACAGCTGTGTGGTGCAACCAACCGACCTCAATATTTTTATATTTATTTAATAATTTAAACTACATATATGTATATATTAATGAATAATAAGTAAAATAAAAATTCTATTCATTTTTATAATTGTCGTTCTTATTATTATTCTTATATATTTTATTCAGTTAAAACTTAAGAGTAAAGACCTGTCACTTTACTAGAGGCCAATATTCACATCAGCCTATTATTGACCAAACAAAACAACAAGTTTGTTAGATCATTTTGTTAATACTCAATACAACCCTAGCATATATCTGTCAACCCAACAGCCGTAGGTCGCAACACCCTAAAACTGAAACATATCTACTGAGTGTCAACAATGTGGTTGCTTCTTTTTCGTTATTATTATTACTTATTCTTACTGTGTAATATTATTATCCTTCTACTGCTGTTTGTGATTCTATCCTAGCTCTTCCTCCTCCCTACTTCCCCTAAGGTGGTCAGAAGGTAGCCTACGAAACTTTGCCATTGTGGAGCAAGTATGAGGGAGAAGGAAGGCTGTAAGAAACAGTGAGAAAGTCCAAGTTCCCCACATCTTTTTGGGATTTTCCTTTCCCTATACTATCACGCCATCTATTCCACATTTTGGCCGATAATCATCACAGCAACATATTTGTAACGGTATTTGTAACGCCATCTATTCCCACATATTTCCTTCCCCTATACTATCACTGCTGTTCAAGACCCCATATGTGACACACCAGGGAGTGCAATGGGCAACAACCTATTCCGCGGCAGTAGCAGCACTATTTGCTGCTATTAACAACCTAGCATACTATATCCATCCCCATTCAATAAATTTCTACCAACTTGCATATATTCTTCGACTTGAACTTGTGATCAACGTTGATTAAAATTTGGTTCATATATTTTTATAAAAGAAATTTGAATTTGTTGCAAACAAATACTTATTCATAATGTCATTAGTAGCTTTAAGAAAAAGAGGTTGAAAATTACCATATCCATAGTTATTAACATTTTTCAGATGACTAGTCACAGAAAAGGTCAGTCTGAAAATTATGGCATTTTGATGGCTTAGAACCCACCATTCTAATAACGTGCTGTGTTCCACCTCCACCAAATGAATGTCCACAAGGTAATATCATTGCATCATCCATAAGAGTTCCACTGTATTTTCAAAAGATGAAAAAATCAAATATTAAAAGTATAGGTATGAAGAAGCAGCACAACAAGCATACAATATATCAGCTGATCAAAATAGTGTGATCACTATACTTGGAAATAAGGAGAGGGATGTAAAAACACCAAATTAGATTTCGCTGTTCTGCATGAGCGATCAACTAATGCCAAATAGATGATCTCAATAAGTTGGAATATATGGTTTTGTAAATATCTAAACTCAAACTTCTTTTTATGCATCATTATAGAGGTTTCTGTAGGATAATAACCCCAAATTTAAACACAACACCTTCTGTGATATCCATGATTTCTAGGAATCAGCTGGTGAGAATGGAAATAAATATAGGTGCACAAAGCTTTTTAGTTTTTAACGTGAATTTTACAGGACAGTGCAGGGCAAATTCAATTCAATTATAAACAAAAGAATAGATGAAAACCATTAGCAATAAAAAAAAAAAAATAACATAATGAAAATCTTATTGCTCAACAATCATAACATAAAAGATAGAGCCTATAACCCACTAAAACCCTTTTTATGAACTGAAAGAGACTTACGTAACAGGATCTGAAAGAATTGCCCTCAATGACTCCCCTGACTCGCTCGAATACATGGCATCCTTTCTTCCACTAAACCCACAACCATTATCATCCACCATAACTTTCTGCACAGAAGGTGACCCTTCCGCGCTTTGAAGATAGTGCGAATAGTACTCCTCACAGTCAGTTTCAGCAACGGTTACAGAGTTCTGAGTTTTACCTAATCTTTCTCGCTGATGATCTTCATCAGTAGTACCGCTCGCATTGTTATGCACCAACTGTACAATATTACCGTCCTTTCCCAATATCTCTCTACCAGAAACTACCATTCAAAAAATGACCAAAACGAATGAAAATTAAAATGTTAAGATTAAATTCTAAACTCAAAATTAAGTGGTGACAATTTATCAAAGCTAAGGATGCAAAATAAAATTAAAAAAATTAAAAAGAAAAAAGAAAATCTTCGCTCATTAATACCATAAGGGGAATGAAGCTGAGCTTTTCCATTAGCAACACCACCGCCATTATTATTGTTAACGTCAATGATTGAATTTGAATTGCGCTTGCTCACGTCACCAATACTGACGAGTCTGTCTACTACGGTGTCTCCATCGTCATCTTCGTCAGAATCGTCTTCTCCATCGGAATCGTCGCTGCTGGGAGTGTGCGCGCTCCAGTTCAGTACATCTGACGGGTCCCGGCGGTCGGAGCGATTGTCGAAAACGTTCCGGCGAAACTCCGTGCCATGTGTGGGAAAAAAATGACCGCGATTGACTGTGAACATCTTTTCATCGATGAATCCGCCGACTTCACGAGTTTTAGGACCGGGATCGCCGACATGTCGCTGTGGTGCACCGCCGCAGTTGAAGCGCATATGATCGTCTCGGAAGACGTTGGGAGAGGTGAGGCCGTTTTCGATTCTCTGATCTGGACCGAGACCGATGTCTTCAGATGACATGGTAGGAATCGCGAAGGTCGAGATTTTGGAATTGTGAAGAGAATCGATTAGGGTGAATGCTGACAGTGTTGGATGTAAAACGGTGTCGTTTTAGCTAACTTGTATGACACTGGCAGCGTCTTTGCTTGATTGCTTTTCACATGTGACATGCCGATCGAGGGATTCACCAGGAGATGCCAGTTCAGAACGACGTCGTTACGCAGACTTTGGGGACATGGCTGATATTTGGGCTTTTCCACGTTATGTTACTTTTTTTTCTTTAATAGAAAATTGGATTCTTACCCCACAATTTAACTAATATCCCTTAAAATATGAAAAAAATTTATTTTGCTTCTTTTATTTTCATTCAATCAAAGATAAAAAAAAAAAAAAAAAGAATTATTCCAAACTTTACTCCTCTCACCAAAATTTATGGTAATTAAATTATTTTCTCAAAAAATCTGGTACACCAATTAACTGTACCAGAAACTTTATTTTTACAATTTCTGATGGTATTTTATTAGAAATTTCAATTTTTGGTATATAATTTTTTTTTCTAGATTATTTTTTTTTAAGCAAGGATAAAAAAAAGTCATTATGTATAGATTTAATTGAAACATTCACAACTGATCAAATTTTTGAGTCATGAAAAACTATCATATCATGGGTAAGAGATGTTGGCCACAAAATCGAGTAGTTGTTATAATTACTCGCTTTGATATAAAGATCGAAAAAAGAGGAATGAAGTCAAAATAAATCATCAGTTGTAATAGAGGTGAAAAATATAAGTCAAATATAAGTCAAATAAAAGTAACTCAGGAATTTCAACTAAAATATATGGTTGTCCGTTTAAACTTAGATCGAGACCATTGAAAAATTATAAGGGATGAATTATTAGTTTAATGTGTAAAATTCACAACCATGACTTAGTGACTATTTTTTAGAATAATGCAATAGTGGGACACTTAAAGGAAGATGAGAAACATGTTGACAAGCTTACAAAGTATCACGTTGCACCGAGACACATTTTGTCATCTTTGAGAGATCGAGATAAGGAGAACAAGCCTAATATCTCTCAAATTTATAAGCGATGAACCACATACAAGAAGAAGTTGAAAGGACTCATAACTGATATGCAACATCTGTTGAAGTTACTTGAAGTTGAGAAGTATGTTTGATGGAGTAGGACTCATGAAGATTCCAACGTTGTGAGGGACATGTTTTAGACGCATTCATATTCCATAACTTTGTTGAACATGTTCCCTCTTGTATTGATCATGGATAGCTCCTACAAAATCAACAAGTATATGTTACCATTGTTTGAAATTGTTGGTGTAACTTCAATTGGGTTGACATTCAACGTTGCATTTGCTTATATGGATTGTGAACGTCAAGAAAACTTTTAGTTGAGAAGTTAAAAGAGTTGTTTGTTTCAAATACCTCATTTCCTCAAGTGATCGTGACTAACAAAGAACTTCCTTTAATGAATGCAATTGAAGTTGTATTTTCATCTTTAACAAATTTACTTTGTCAACTTCATATCAACAAAAATGTTGGAGCTAAATGCAGACAATATATATTGAAGAAGGATATGCAAAACTCATTATAAAGTTGTGGAGGAAAATTGTTTATTGTTAGGAAGAGAAAGAGCAGGAGGAACTTTTGCAAATATTTGAGCAAACATGTGTCGATAATATTATTTTCTTTGACTACGTCAGAGACACATGGTTGACTCTTCATAACGAAAGATTTGTTGAAGCATGGACCAATCGAGTGTTGCATCTAGGAAATATTATGGCTAAAGGTATGTCATTAAAACTTTGCATTTTGTTTTATATTTATACATGTTTAGGAATAAACATACATGTTTGATAGAGATTTTATTGAAATAATACTAAACCTTTTTTATGTTTGAATATTTGGTTTGAGTCTGTTCATTGGTTATTGAAGAGATTTTTGGAATAAAGGAGATTTCTGTAAGGCATGGGGTGATATGAATGAAATGTTGAAGTTGCAAATTGTTAAAATAAAAGGTTCATTTGAAACAAGTAAGGTCGCAAATAACATATAAACAACAATCCATTATGTGAGAATTTGACTTGGGTTGTATCCAGAAAAGCTTTAGCTAATATTGTTGATGAATACAAGAGAGTCGCCTATGTCAATAACGACAAAGCTGCATGTCGTTGTATACTCAGAAACTCTTATGGATTATCTTGTGCACGTGAGTTGGCACAATACAAGTTGGAAGGTGTTTCGATTCCATTTGATGTTGTTCATATACGTTAGAGGAAATTAACCGTGAGTAGTGGTCTAGATGAAGAAAAGTTGGAAAATGATTTAGAGTTGGATATTACATCAAAGATAAATATAATTTGGAAAACACTTAATGTTGCTGGAAGGAGGACATTGAATAGCAAGTTGCGTGAAATAAGTTATGTAGTAAAATAAATTATCCACTAACCTGTTCATTCCACACTCTAACTACAATATGGTGCTCACAGTCCTTAAGGACAGAAAGATCGTAAGGACCTCTAGGAAATAAATGTTGTTCAGGCTGCTGATATTGATACATGTTATCCTGGTGCTGCTCATGCTCCTCTTGATTATCAAACACAAGTTCCTATTGCTCAAACTCAGACTGAATATAATAATCCTCCTCTTGTTGCATCTCTTCGTTTCTCTTTCTCCTTTTTCAACGGTGACTTTCATATTAGATTGTGTAGGAGGTCGAACTCGAGAATATTTCACAATGTTTTTCGCTCCTCTGGTTCTCACTGAAAAAAATATTTGAATGAAAAAAATGTAATAAAAAAAACTTGTATCAGAAATTTCGAGAACGAAAGAAATTTCTGAGAGATTCAACTGCAAATTTGAAATTTCCGATAGTTATTTTTCAATATCGGAAATTTCATTAAAACAACTACCGAATTTTCAAATTTCTGGATGAGACTAACTCCCGGAAATTTCAAAAATGAATTTTTCAATATTGAAAAATAACTACCGGAAAAAAAAGGTAGGGTAAGATCAAGTATCCGATTTTTTTTTTAATATTTACTGTATACTTAAGGGTATTTTAGTAATTTAACAGAATTTTTTTTTAAATGAAAACATAATTTCAATTGTGGGGTACAAAATCTAATTTTTTCTTTTTTGTTGTCGTAGAATCCAATCCAATTCCAACGCATTTTGAACTCGCTTACTTTTGCATACGATTAAGAGGAGTGATCTTGTCAAAAAAGATTAGAAGAATAGTCTTTTTTTTTGTGTACATAATTAAGAAGAGTTGTTTTGATAAAAAAAAAATAGAGTTTGTTGAAAGTTAGTTCTACAATGCACAAGTAACGTAAGTGTTGCACCATGCACCATCTTTTTCCACTGTTAGATTAATTAGACACACTAAATCTAATGTTGGACCATCCACACCAAATCTTTCCCTCATCACCCAAATCATTGCAAAAACCACCGTTACCTCGTCGTATACCCCTACAACCTAACCTCATATATCAACATCCATGACGAAGATCTCTCACTCACATGTTTTTCCCGTTGTGTAAATATTTGCTAAAACTAGCTCACGGTGCAAGAAAGCAAATAAACATATTGAGCTAGTGTTAGTGTTTAAAGAATCTGAGAGTGGTGAAACAAGATGAAGAATTAAGTTTTAGGCGTTGAGCAATGTGAAGTTGATTCATCATAAAGAATAAAATCAAATTCACGTCTCTTTTATTTTGAATTAATTGAAACTAACGCCATCACAAAACACTTTTTTTGTTACTATTACTGGATTGGATAAGGTGAGAAAAAAAAAAACGAAGGAAAGAGGAGTTGGAACACCGTCACCGCCGTGGGCAATGGTGGTGGGTGTCAAGGTGGTATTATATTTAATTTATTGGGGTAGAATGAGGACATAATCCTATGTAGTAGATCTATGTAGATCTAGTGAGCTTTTATCATCCAAAGGTGAAAAAGTTGCTACGTAGTGTGCACAATTTAATTGGTTTGAGCCAAATAGAAATAGTGTTTTGAATATTATGTGTTATTGGATGTTATTTTTTCTTCCAGACTATCATAACTCTCATTATTGAATGAAACAATTGGTGATCTTTAAAGTTTTTTTTTTCACTTATACATGTTTGTCCTATAAATTTGAACTTATTTTGTTTTATAAAGACACATTAGATAAGAGAATAATATTAAAGTTTCAATTTCCTCTATTTTTATCTCAGTGTCTTTTATTTGGTTTCTAACATATTCATACATGAAATGAATTTGCATAATCATTTATTAAGCGCGTAAAGTTAATTGCAATGACACTTCTCATGAGACACAATCTTCCAATTTCTACTTGAGGACATGCAATTTTACATGTTGCAACTTTGAATCGCATTTGACCAACTAGTTATCGTAATCCCTCTTTTACAATGGGTTTTTGGTCAAGAACCTAATATTTCTCATCTAATAATTTTTGAATGTGCGGTTTATGTTCCAATGGCTTCATTGCATTGCAATTAGATGGGTCCTCAAAGAAGGTTGGGTATATATATATTAGATTTGAATCTTTATTTATTATAAAATATTTTGGACCAACAACATGAAATTTATTTACGATAAAATTTGTTGATTGTCATTTTGACAGATCCAATTTTTCAAAATTAGGGAGAGAGAATAAGCAATTAGAAAAAGAGATCAGTTGGAATGATTTGTCATTATCTCATCTTGATCATCGAACCAAATAACGTGAATTAGAAGTTCAAAAGACAATTCATTTGCAAAGCTTGGCAAACCAGCTTTCAAATGCATTCATTGATCTAAAAAGTGTGATTGGATCATATGTACCACACATAATACTCCAATAAAATGGATGTCCCTGTTGAACAATCCAATGTTGCAAATGAGTCTCAATCGTACATAAAACGTTTTAAACCAATAGGTTCCAAAGATAGAAATAATTGAACAAGAAAATTAGCTAAAAAGAAAGGTTGATTAATTGAGGATGTAGAAACTTTAAAAGATTCTTCTGACATAATTAATATTATAGTCCCATAAAAGACTGATCAGGTACATGAAAATAAATAGATCTCAATAAAACTATGTTAGTAATGGAATTCGATGCAACTGACATGAAGTTAATGTTGATAATGTATTTGCATATAATATAATGCTAAATGTGATAAATGATAACGAAGATCATGAACCAATGTCCATTAAGGATTACATTCAAAAAGACGATTGGCCAAAATAAAAAGATGCAATTGAAGTTGAATTAAGCAAGTTTTCCAATAGAAAAGTTTTTTGACATATAATCCAAACACCTGAAGGTATGAAACCAGGGGATGCAAATGGGTTTTTGTGTGAAAATGAAATGAAAATGGTGAAATTGTGAGATACAGAGTCCGACTTATTGCTCAAGGATTTTTGCAAAGACCTAAGATTTATTTTGATGAGACATATTCACTTTTAGTATATGCAGCCACTTTTCGACACTTAATTAGTATGATAGCACGTGAAGGAGTCAATTTGCATGTGGTGGATGTTGTTACAGCTTATTTATATGGTTCACTAGATAGTAACATTTACATGAAACTCCCTGAAGGTTTAAATTTACCTTATGCACATAGTTGAGGGTATCAAGAAGACTAAATCAAATTGAACAAGTCTCTTTATGTACTAAAATAATTTGAACCTATGTGGTACAATAGTCGCATTGAATATTTGTTAGATAAAGGATATAAAAATGATTCAATTTGTTTATGTATTTTTTTTTTAAATCCAAAAATTAATTTTCTATAATTGATGTTTATATTGATGACATAAATATCATAAGAACTCCTGAAAAGCTTCCACAAATTACTGATTGTTTGAAGAAAGAGTATGAGATGAAGAACTTGGGAAAGACAGAGTTTTGTTTAGGATTTCAAATTTAACATTTGAATAATGAAATGTTTGTACATATAAAAATATAGAAAAAGTGTTAAAACGTTTCTATATAAACAAATCTCATCCGTTGTGCACTCCAGTGATTGTGAAATCACTAGATGTGGATAAAAATCATTTCAAACCTTGAGAAAAGGATGAAAAATTGTCTGGTCTTGAAGTACCATATCTTAGTGCGATTGGAGATCTTATGTAGCTTGTTTATTACACACATCCTGATATAATTCTTTGTCAATCTATTGGCAAGATATAGTTCTTCACCTACACAAAGACATTAGAATGGAGTCAACATATACTTTGTTAACTTAGAGGTACAATGAATGTGAGTTTGTTTTATTTCAAAGTACTCAAACTTGAATTGATTGGCTATAGGGATGCATGTTATTTGTCAAATCTTCATAACAGCATATCAGATACATGTTACTTGTTTACATGCGATGGTACAACCATTTTGTGGAGATATGTGAAACAAACCACAACAACAACATCATGCAGAACTTTTAACGCTACATGAGGCAAGTCGATAATGTGTTTAGTTGAGATCTCTAATTTAACTCATTCAAGAGACGTGTGATTTATCTTCCGGAATAATGAATGCAACAACTATTAAACATAAATTCAATGTTGTATTAAATAAGAGTTATGTAATATTTTTGGACTCTTAGTAATTTTTTATTTAATAAAATAATATTTATTGACAACTTAGCTCTTCATATATCACTTCGTCTAAATTTTACCAAATCAAAAATATTCTGATGTGACACTTTCAAAATATACATTGTTACTACTCTTCTTCTCACATCCATTTTTCCATTAAGATTTTCATTTTAATAAATTTGGTAGCTCCCACTCGTCTATTAAAATCATTCGATTTATATTAAAAATTGCATCATAACTTAAGTCTATCATATCAAAGAAGTCTCTCATCCTCCTTGTCTTCCTTATCTTATTTGCTTCCTCAATAGCAACTATTGAATTCCAATTGTGGCACTCAATCTTGCACTTGCAATAGATTTCCATAGTTCATTCAATTACCAAATTGAAAGAGTTCAAGGTGTGAGTCTTTAAGCTTCATTGTTATGTCTCAATTTCTTGGAGTACATTAGGTAACTTACATATTATTCGTCTAACTTATAATAATATGATTGTTCTTCTTAATATTTTTGAATGATTTTCTTCAAATACACTATTTAAATGCAATTGCATAGTATTGATTAATTTTTACTAGGGGATCTATCATATATGTTTCATTAGAAACTTTCAAAATGTTATATGATGAAAGACTAGTCATTTTTTATCTTAGAGAAGCAACATTGGTTAGATATTACATATGAGCACACAAACAATAACAAATCGTTAGGTAATTTGATTTATACAAACTCTCACATAACTCTTTATTTATTCAAAAGGTGATAGACAATTTTAGTATATGGATAATTTATGAGAAATTTTAGTATATGGATAATTTATGAGAAATTTTAGAATATGGATAGAATGTAAATTAACTTTTGAGTATATGATACAAAATTAAACATTGAGGCAAAAAATAATTATTTCAAATAAATATTGTAACTTGGATTTTTTAAATCATTCTCAATCATCTTGAACATATCCAAAAAAAAGTCATAGAAAATTACAATAAACACCATACTGAAAATGATTACTTTTTATGTTATGTTTAATGAGCATGAGTAAGATCATCTTGTACCGTGTATAAATTTATTTTCCACCATTAGATAATATTTCATTTGATCCAACAATGAGACTTATTAATCTAATGATTGGTAAAAGTTTATGCATGATGTAAGACTTACCTCAATTGTGCAACATAAAATTTATTTACTTTTAATATATTATTCAAATACTATTATTTATTAATTATATTTGCTTCTAAATTTAAATAATAATGTTTATAAAATTTAGGCTAAATAGCACCCGTGGTTCTTTAACTTAATTTGAGTTAACGTTTTAGTCCTTTATGTTTTTTTTTTCCCGATTTGGTCTTTTATTTTAATTTTAAGTGACAATTTGATCTTTTATGTTTTAAAATGTCAACAATGTTATCCTTATTTTTTACAAAAATTTAAAAAATTCATCAAAATTTTCAACCAAAATCCATAAAGTTATTTATATTCTTCAATATAATACAAATCTCATCAAATTCGAAACTCAAATCTTCAAATAAACTCATATTTCCATTTTTAACAACATCAAATAAAGAATGAAATTTGATGAAATTTTTGTATAAGTTTATTTGAAGATTTGAGTTACGAATTTGATGAAATTTGTATTATATTAAAGAATATAATTAATTTTATGGGTTTTGGTTGAAAATTTTGATGAGTTTTTTGAATTTTTGTAAAAAAAAAAGGATAATATTGTTGACATTTTAAAATATAAAAGATCAAATTGTCACTTAAAATTAAAATAAATGACTAAATCGAGAAAAAAAAAGAGAAAGGACTAAAACGTTAATTAAAATTAAGTTAAGGGATCACGGGTACTATTTAGCCTAAAATTTAAGTACAATTTAATCTTAACTTAATATATTAAATGTTCCATTGCAAAATGCAAACCAATATCTATTATATTTAAAATTACTGATATATATATATATATATATATATATATTCACTTGAGTTTTTTTCCCTAATTTATCAAAGCATTAACCCTATTGAACAGAGAGCATGATCCTTATCCTTCCTGTTTTGAGGGGATTTTGTTTCACATCTCCATTCCACTATTTTTAATCTATAGGCCCCCAAAGGAGGTTGTCCCAAGAGGAATTTGACATCCATACTCATGACATATATCTAGAGAGGTAAATAGTCAGTTTAATTTAGGTTAATTTTTACGATATTTCTTTTAAAACTCAAATCAAACCAAATTGATAAAGAATAAATTAGTTTTTGTGTTTACAAATAACAAGTTGGTTAGGTTTAATCAGATTAATATTTTGAAGAAATTAACTATTATTTGTCACAATTTTAAAACAAGTAAGTTGGCTAAAATGAAAAAAATTAATATATAATATTAAAAAATTCATTAACACACAAACATATATTTTAACATAAACATATAGTATAAAATAAAAATACTATAATGATCTGATTCGGATAATTAATTTTGAATGATGTAAATTAATTTTCAAATCAATAACAGTAAAATTTGTTTGTTTGGGTCAATTTGGATGAAAAAAAAAATTAATTAAATTAATTTAAATAAAATGTTTAAATTTATCAAATCATTAGTATGAGTATTACACTCTTATACACATAACTGAATAAAAAAACATAATAAAAGTAAATTAAAAAAATTAATGTATTTAATTTAATTTAAAGTTAAATATATTAAATTCACTTCTATTTATAAATAAAAGTAGTGAAATAAAAAGTGGTATGAGTGTGAGAGTTAAAAAATTTAAAAATAAAAAAAGAGAAGCCACGTGACCACATGGAAAGAAAGAAGGCAATCAGGGCGTTGCGACGGAAAGAAAGCTTCTATTCCGACAGCATCATATCGGGAAATCCAATAATTGAGCATTTCTTATTTTCTAACAGACTCACCACTTCCTTTGGTTACTCGAGAATCTAGGTTCCATAGGAAGACCCAATTACTCAGTCTCTTTATCACTTTTGACTTTGAAATGTGCATTTTATTTTATTGGATTATACTAACAACTGCTTGTATTGTTAAACAAATGAAAAAGAAAATGAAAAAAAATGCACAATTTTTATTTTATTGTATTATTACTACGAGATATTGATAAATGAGCATTGAACAATGACCAACTAGGCAATTGCAATGTCAAGTTTATTTTATTCAACAAAAAAATGTCAAGTTTACTTTTGCTCAACAACCAGACTATTCCAGTTTAGAGACCACAAAAACACGCTTGCTCTGGGTTTTATGTTTTCAACAACAACAAAAAGTTTAATAGACCCGTTTTGAGAGAAATTAAAAAATTATTACTTTTTTAATTATTTGATAGAATTGATTGTGAATGAGTAGAACTTATTTAAGAGGCGGATCAAAATACACTCAAAAACTATATTAAAAGTTGTACTCATTTAATAATATTGTATTAAATAAATATATTTTTAAATAAATTGTTGAATTAAAAGATATTATATATATAAATTTTGATATTAATCTATAATAATTTACTATGTCATCAACATGACTCAAAATTAGTGTGATATATAATTATGTCGTTGATTTTTATATATCATAATGATATATGAAATAGTTGTAGAGTCAAAATTTATAATATAATCTATATAATACAAATTTATACCTATCATTTAATTTTTAAAAATATTATTAAATAAATATAAATTTTAAGTGTAATTTAATTTAAAATCAATCTCCCATTAAATAGACCTCAATTTTTGGTGAATGTTTGAAAACAGTAGGATAATCTTTTTCCGACATTTCCAACTAGATTCTCCACCAAACAAAAAAAGAGAAATAAAAAGACAGCACTAATTGATACTCCTACTACTCTCTTGCATGCGCCTCACCGAAAAAGCGAAAAGCTGTCTAAAAAGCAATGAAGTGAGACACCAAAAGAAACAAACAAGAATACGAAATATCAGCAACAGCAACAATTTTCAAATTTGGAACACTGGTGAAAAAGAATCCGGTATCCTCCTACATGCAGCAATAGCACCACCACAACAACAGAGAAATCTTAATAGTAAAACAAATTAGACACTAACAAGAAAATAAAATTACATGAAAATAAAAACAATTTCTCTGTCACTTTAATTAATAAAAAACCGGATTCTTCTTCCCCGGATTAACCCATTCATTGTCTCTCTAATCTCCTAATCAAGAAAATAACAAGTTAATTCAATTCAATTCAATTCAACAACTCTTCTTGTCCTTCTGAGGGGCATCTAATTAGCTCCAATATGGTAACTACCTCTCCCATGTCTGGCCTATTAGATGGTACTTGTGAAGTACATACCAAACCAAGCTTAATCACAGGAATCACTTCTTCTACCGGGAATTTACCTTGAAGCCTCTCATCAATACATTCTTCTACCCTTCCTTCATCCAATGCTCCTCTAACCATATCACAAAGTACCACAACATCATCTTCCATATACTCTACAGGCCTCTTCCCTGTCACTATCTCCAAAATCAAAACTCCAAACCCGTAAATGTCACATTTCTCGGTTATTTTCACTGTTTTGCAGGCAAACTCAGGTGCCATGTAGCCGAGTGCGCTCTGAATTTTGCTGCTCAAGACGTAGCGATCAAGCATTGGTAGCAGCCTTGCTAGGCCATAATCCCCTACTTTAGGTTCACCGTAGCTATCGATAAGGACGTTGGTTGACTTAATGTTGTAGTGAATAATGTTAGAGTGGTGCAAGTGAGCTAAGGCCTTTGCCGTCCCGAGAATGACGTTGAACCTTTCGTTCCAAGAAAGGAAGTTTTCACCAGATCCTTCATGGAGGTGCTTATATAAACTGCCACGGGAAACAAACTCGTATATGAGGAGTTGGAGCGATGAAGTCCAATAATAGCCTTCGAGTTCGACGAGATTTTGGTGTCTGACTTTTCCTAATTTCTTCACCTCCCTCTCAAAATCTTCTTGAGACTTGACAAGGCTTGACACAGTGAGCTTCTTTATAGCAACTGAACGCCCATCTCCAAGAACTGTTTGATACACTGCCCCAAATCCTCCACGCCCGAGCTCACAATCCTTGTTAAGCAAAGCATGAGCTCCAGAGCTGAAATCAGGCTCACCTGAAAACATGACAAGCTTGCCAGAATTGGCATCTGTCGTTGGCGAACGGCTGAACTCATCCCCTGCAGAAAAAGCAAGGGCGGCAGGAGATCGAGATGTGGTGGACCGAACCCGAAGGTTGAGAACAGTGATGCCAATGACACCAATTACAATGACAGCAGCTGCACCAATGGCAATGAGTGCTGAAATGCTGAGGATATTTCTCTTGCGACCCATCGTTGGTGAAAGCGAACTCAGGTCAGGGTCAGTAGTAATGTTGGGATTCAGAACAATAGGCTTTGGGAGTTTAGTAGGGCATTTTTTGTTCACGGCAGAGCCACAAAGAAATGGATTGCCAGAAACGGAAGATGGCGAAATGGTGTTGAAAAAACCACCAGCAGGCAGTTCACCTCGAAGGTTGTTGTGAGATAAATTGAAGGTCAGGAGATTGGGAAGGTTGGCCAGTTGCTTCGGAAGGATTCCAATAAGGTTGTTGAATGATAAGTCCACAGTTTGCAGGTTGGCTAGTTTTGCAACTGTTGCAGGTATCGACCCACTCAGTCTGTTCTTCGATAGAATCCTACACAATTAACCAAAAAAGAAAAGAAATAAATAACGAAGCAAAACCGGGAGTCAGAACCATAATAAAAATAAGAGCAGGTCAAATGTTACTGCATGAGAATTAAAATTTTAACTCAAGACTATAACAGTGATAAAATAGTGCCCATTGAGGAATAGAGGAACAATCCATGAAACTGTAATGGCAAAAACAAAATTAAAGCCACACAGCAATAACAGATTATTGATGTACATAATAGAATAAATATCCATCCTCTAAGATGTCTGTATTATGGATATGTTGTCTTCAACCTTTTTGCTTTTCTATATTGTAGGGTATAGGAAAAAGTAAGAAGTATCATTGAACAAACATGGTTACTGACGGAGATGTAATAATACATAAACAATGCACAACATGACTGTCTATGCAAAATAGCACATAACTATATATCAGACTGAATCAAATAGAACAAGAAGAAAACGAGAGACCACAAGAAAAGTCTCCATTAAAGGGCATATCAACCAAGAACAAACTTCTAGCTTCAGTTTAGATGTATCAATCCAAGTAAATAAGGAAAATTAAACACTTTCTAACCAAATATGTAGCATGCAGATTAGCTAGATCCTTTAAGATTAGAACATCCTTAAAGAGCTCGCAGTAAATATAAGCATATCTGCACATGTTTAAAATAAAATGCCAAAACAAAAATAAAGGCACAGGGAAAAGAAACTTACAAAGTTGTTAATGAAGAACAGTTCTCAATTGAGGTTGGAATTTCCCCAACAAGGAAGTTGTTTTCCAAAATAAGCTCTTTCAAGGACACAGCTCCACCAATTTCCCATGGTATGCTTCCGTTTAGCTTATTATAACTCAAATCAAGACTAGAGCACGTTTTCAAATCGCCAATTGTAGCCGGAATATGACCACTCAAAGAGTTATATGATAAATTCAAAACCCTCAAGCTGCTTAAACCCGAAACACCAGAAGTGATTTCACCAGAAAATGCATTGTGAGATAAATCCAAAACTTGAAGACTCTGAACCGCAACTTCAGTAAAAGAATACAAAGGGCTTTTCAAGCTACCACTCATTCTGTTTTCTGCCACCAAAATCTTCTCCAAATCTGACCTGAAAACCCACGACGGAAGATCACCAGACATCGAATTCTGGCTAACATCCAAGGCCAATAGATTCGTGCAATTCGCCATAGACTCAGGAAGGTTACCAGTGAAACCATTTGCAGAAAGATTCAACCTTTTCAATGACCAAAGGTTTCCTAAAGAGTTTGGCACCAACCCAGAAAATCTATTCATAGAAAGATCCAATGTATGAAGACCCTTCATCTCACCAATCCACTCAGGAACATCTCCTGAAAAAGCATTTCCACGCAAACTAAGGTAACCACACAACACCAATCCCTTCAAATCAATAGGTAAACCACCAACGAAAGAATTGTCACCAAAATCAATAGACCTCAAAAGCAAACAACTTCCAAACCCATCAGGAATCTTCCCAGAAAAGCTATTCCTAGCCAAGTTAATACTCCTCAAATTCTTCAAAGCCATAACTTCTTGAGGAATCTCACCTTCCAACAAATTATCAGACAAATCAAGTGACCTTAGTCCACTCAAAGTCCAAACTTCCTTAGGAACAGAACCCGAAAACTGGTTAAAAGAAAGGTCAATAGTAGCAATAGCTGAACATGACCCTAAACTAGAAGGTATGTTCCCAGAAAACATGTTCCCTGCCAAAGAAACAACTCTCATAGACCCACATTGTCGAAAAAAATCATCAGGAACAACCCCTGAAAGATTATTTCTACTCAAATCAAGAACCCTAAGGTTGTCAATGATAGCAAAATTAGGGGATATGTTCCCAGTGAGATTATTGTTCGCCAAATAAAGCCTACGAAGAAATTGCAAGCGTTGTAAACCACGACCTATTCTTCCAGATAAAGAAAACCCATTAAGGTTAATCTCTACAACCCTGTTGGATCTAGGGTTGCATTTCACACCAACCCAACTACCACCACACGCACTTTCATCGTCTTCGTTCCAAGATGTCAACTTTCCCTTTGGATCTTGTATATCTGCTTTGAACACAATCAACCCCAAAACGTCGTCGTTTAGAGATGGGTTCACGGAACTCACTTTCACCAGAAGCAGCGAAAACAAGCACACAAGAAAAACTTCCATTTTGGATAACAGTTCTCAACTAAGCACCCATCTGAAATTGAGCTTGGAAAAACAAAATAAGAATGTTAAAAGAGTACAAATTTGGAGAAGTAAAGTAGAACTGAACTTCAGAGTAAGCTTCAACAATGGAGAGTAGAATAAACCCTAGAAACGAGTTGGAAGAGAAACAGTAAGGAAGAAGTAAAGTTGAAGAAAAGTAGAAGCAAGTGAGCAAGAGTGTTGTTTAAGAGAGGATTTAGAAACCGTTAAATTAAATGTTAGAACATAAGAGTTGTTATGAACCGGAAAAATAACCGCAGGGAGGAGAGAACCGGTGGGTAGTTACCGGGAAATGTAAAAGTAAAACAGGATTGTGACAGGGGTGACCGGAAGTTCCTCGGTGGCGGTGGTAAGTAACGTCTCTCTCACTCTAATGGGAAGATGGAAAATGTCTCTCTCTGTCTGCTGTGCTGTGCTGTTTGCACAAAATAATTAATATTCGATTTTTATTAACGGGAAAAAGGGGTCCTGGTTGGTAGATGGAAAAATTAATATGAATTTTCCACGTGTCGTTACGCATGCGGCGTTTCAATCCTACGTGTCAGACAAGTCATTATGGCCTGTTATCTTTTGACGTGGATGGTTTAGCTGGCAATCTAACTTCCAACAATACCCCTCTTTTACATTTTTTTTGTTTGGTAAATTAATTGAATTATTTAATTAATTTAAAAATTATAAAATTATTTAAATAAGGTATTTTTATTTATTTTTATTCAAATCCATTCATGAAAATGCACTAATATTAAATTTCTTTAGAAAAAGTTTTATAATTTACTGTGTCTTATCCGATTCAAGAAAAAATATTCGATTTAACCTAATAAATAAATAAATTTTATATAAATTGATAACATAATTTAAAATTTATTTGTTTATTAATCTATATTTTTATTTTACTAATCTATTTATTTTAAATTACAATAAAAAATTATTTACTTTAAAAAACTAATTATTTTAAATTATTCATAGATGAAATTCTAAATTATAATAAATAAATTATTTATTAATTTAAATATGTTATTTATTTATTTAAATTATGATAAATTGTTTTAAATTATAATTAATACTATAAAGAATAAAAATGAATTTTAGTTATACTGATATGGATAAAATAAAATTAGATAACGATAAGCTATAAACTAAAAAATTATTTGAAAGAAATTATAAAAAAATGTCATAATTTATAAACTCATAAATGAGTGTTATAGAAGCTGACTTATGTGTCTTGTCAAAAACACATAAATTAATTACTATCTTTAGTCTCTAATATAAGAAAAATATTGGCTTAATTTTTTGTCTCAATTATGAAAAAGATAAACTCAATTCAACATCAATTAATTGTAAGAATTTTTTTCATATCCCTATTTAATGTGATATCTGTGTTTATTAAAAATTTATTTAGTGTGAATAAGACATTTAATGTTACTGGTATATTTGAAATTACGTATAAATTTTATTGCATTAAATAATTTATTGACTTTTGCGTTTTTTGTAAATTTTTCTTATATTAAAGATTAAAGGGAGTATACTGCTTCTCTCACTAAACGTAAAACTAAATATAAAATATTTCATTTTTATTAAAAGTTAGTAACGTAGTTGATGTCCTAATATTATATATAAATATACCTACAATGTATTTTGTATTTGCGTATGTTAAATGTTAACTTTTTATAATTCAATATACTTAATAGTGTTAATTATAAATTTATTTAAAAAATAAGTAAAAAATATATATATGATAATTTAAAAAGAAATTTATATATAGAGATAAATATTTATATTTAGAGAAGTGGGGAGTATAAGGCAAGTGTGGTGGTACCACTGCGAGTTTTGTGGATGGCATGTGATCTTAATTTTCAATGGAGAGTGGGGTAGGCTTTCCTCAAGCAATTTATTAGGAAAAGAGAAACGATGTTTATACTTTTTGCACTTTCGAGTGGAAGATAGTTGGCTGCTGAAAAGGAAAAAAGGAAAGCAATAAAGGCAAGTAAGTAGTTGGCCATGGTGGGTGGTGCAATTAAAGATAAAGAGAGAGTGAAGTGGATGGTGTGGACACATCCCTTCATGCTTTCTTACATTTCATCAGAGTAAACTCAGGGGCCTTCTCTTTCACCACCACCAAGCAAGCGCTTTAGTTTCTGAAAATCCAAACTTTTTTACCATTAAATGCTTACATTTTTACCCCAACCTAGGAAAACTAGTGTTTAACTAAATACTTCATAGTAAGTTAAAATAACAAAATGATATTTCAAAAATTAATATATTTGATTAAAAAATTAATTTATATATATATATATATATATATATATATATATTTTAACTATCACTTTTATTATTATTTTTATTTTGGACGGAGTGCTGATGCATTTGCATATTTGAATTAGGGATCATTATGAGGAAAGAGACACCTAAACACTTAAAAGATATCTTGAAATATAATTAGATACACAGTAATATGATATATTGGTGATCTGATAAGATAAGAAAGAGAGAGATAAAGTAAAATATTGGATTAGTGTATATTGTATCATTGTTATGATGGTATAGTATTTGTATTTGTTATTTGCGTTTAAACTTAAAATAAATTGATAAATTATAAAATAGGCTAAATAGCACTAATGTCCCTTCACTTAATTTCAGTTAATGTTTTAATGTTTTAGTCATTTATCTTTTTTTTCCCCGATTTGGTCATTTATTTTAATTTTAAGTGACAATTTAATATTTTATGTTTTAAATGTCAACAATATTATCCTTTTTTTTTTACAAAAATTCAAAAAACTCATCAAAAATTTCAACCAAAACTCATAAAATTATTTATATTATTCAATATAATACAAATTTCATCAAATTCGAAACTCAAATCTTCAAATAAACTCATATTTCCATTTTTAACAACATCAAATAAAGAATGAAATTTGATGAAATTTTTGTATGAGTTTATTTGAAATTTTGAGTTACGAATTTGATGAAATTTGTATTATATTAAATAATATAATTAATTTTATGGGTTTTGGTTGAAAATTTTGATGAGTTTTTTGAATTTTTGTAAAAAAAAGGATAATATTGTTGACATTTTAAAACATAAAAAATCAAATTGTCACTTAAAATTAAAATAAAGGACCAAGTCGGGAAGAAAAAAAGATAAAAGACTAAAACATTAATTGAAATTAAGTTAAGGGACCACGGGTGCTATTTAGCTTATAAAATACAATACCAAAGTTAACACTATTAAAAAATATTCAAAAATTTTTAGTATTAAATTATGAAAATAATAAACTAAAATATTTAAATTATCTAAAACTATACTGAAGCATATAAATATTTATCGGCTTGATTATAGTTTTGGTTATTTATCTTTTATTTAATAATTGTTTTGGTTATTTGTCTTTTATTTAATATTTGTTTTGGTCATTTATATATTTTTTAATTAATTTTGTCTTTTATCTGTTATAAGTGGTGTATTTTATTTATTTTCATCATAACTATTTCAAATAAATGTATAATTATTATAATGAACTATTGATATCAAATTTTGGAGAAATTGTAAATTTAAATATGTAATCTTAATAAAGATGAGTAAATATACAGTAAAACATAATAATTGTCATTTGTTTAAAAGAGTTTATATATATTTCAAAACATACAAGAATAATTTTTTCAAATGCAAGTCTATTATTGGTTAAATGGATGTTTCTTTGAAACAACATTATATTGGATATATATTGACAATTGTTTAAAGGAATTTCAATGATCAGACGATGTTATAACTTTTGTTATGAATGTGACAATGAATAAAATATAACACTTTTAAAAAATAAAAAATCAAACTAAATATCCAGTAAAAGATAAAGATCAAAAATTATATTTAAGTGATATTTTGTTTTATTTAGTAATATTAATAGAAACAACACATGTTAAAAAAAGAAAATTAATTGCTAGATTAAAAATTAATTAAGCAAAAAATTATCTGTCCAACTAACTCCAACCTTAATCCGGAATCCATTGTGCACAACACAACACAACAAAGTAGTGATTATGGATGTGAAGTGGCAAGAGATGAGAAGAAGCTCGTGAGTAAAGTTCCATCTACAATTACATCTAGATAGCACTATATATATATATATATTTTGTGGCCTTATGTGTTTGACTCATATGTGCTATCTTATCTCCATCCCTTTGGTTTTTATTCTCCAATCAAACAGAATAAGACACTCAACTTAATTATATATTCTCATCAAGTTTCTTCAGTTTCTCGCTCCTGCAATGGAAGCAGGTATTCATCATCATGTGAATTTTTATTTCTAGTTTCTAGCATTTTTTTTTTTTTATTAATTTCGTAATGCAGCCTTCTAGCTAGCATTAATTAGTATTGTAAAATTAAATATGATGTGCTGAGTATGAAATTAAGGATGTGTAGGACCACATCAATTTTGATTAACAAAAGAATAAGTGATCGACACGAACCATCCATCTATATACAATTGAATGAGAGTTTGATGGAACGTGAAAGAAGAGAGTAGTAAATGGCTAATGTAGTGAGAGAAAGGGATTAAAAATGTGTTAAGTAGGAGAGTTTAGCGGAAGAATTAAATGCGGAGTGGAAGGACAAAAAGAAAATAGGAAGAATGTCATTGGAAGAAAGATGGTAAGGAAAAAGCCAAGTAGTAAAGGCCAAAACACTGGCAATGTATGGTCCCCCATATAGTAAAAAGCATTTGCAACTTCAAAAATAAAAGTGGTAGAGAATCTCACACAGCTTTGGACTTCGTGTGTTGGTCAATCCTTGCATTTGTAGTAGTAGGCTCTACACGATGCAATACCCTTTTTTTACTCTATCCCTCCCTCATTATAAACGCCCTTAAATAATGCATGTGGCATTCAATATAAACAAGAGTTTAAAATGTCTTCCGATCATAACCGTTGTTACATTAAATTAAACGGTTTTTAAAATTAAAAAAAATTATTGAATTTTTTTGTCGATGAATAGTTATTATTAATTATAAGTGAAAAATTAATTTATATTGATAATACATATCTTTTAAATTTTTTAAAAATTTAATTTAATTTATATATATTGTCAGCGTAAAATGTTTGTAAACTATCAATCAATTACAATCATTAATAATATTTAACTTTTATCGTAATTATTTATAAAATCATTCACATAATTTGTCATAATTTATCGATTGTGTAAAAAAATTACACTGATAATGCTTATAAATTAAACTCTAAACAATTTTTGATTCATAAAAATTGTTATATTTAGTTTATGATCAATATATTAACTAATCAAATACTTCAATATTTGTTAACCAAAAATTAGTTATATTTAAGACTAAAGAAAATATATATTTTTTTAAATATATTTATTATTCTTTTTTCAAATACTAATATATCTGTTGTTAGAATAAAACCCCGAATATTTTTAAGTTTTAATTCTATTGACAAATAAAAATATTTTTAATTTAGATGTTTTGTCACGAGTTCGAACTTGAAACTTCAAAATTATATGAATTAATTATGATAATATTTACCGTATCTTAATTATAAAACTAAAAATAAAAACTCATATGGTGCTCTCATATTTGGTTGGTCAAAAGTTATGTTAATGATTGAATTTCACTTCTCTAAAAACTTAAATGTTAACTTTTAACTAAATGCATAAATTTTCATTAAATTTTGAATGTTTAATTACAATTTTAGTTCCCTTATTTTAATCAATTAATATAATTGATCTTCTTATTTTTAAATTTATCAGTTTTGGTCTATCTCGTATTTTTAAACAAAAAAATAATGATGTGACATATTTTAAATGACATGACATATGATTTTATCATTAGAATCATCTAGAAACATTAACTATTCATGTTATTGATTAAATTACAAAATTAAACAATTTCATAAATTGAAATTGAAGTTTTTAGAAAGATTTATTGCAATTTCACGATGGTTAATCATTATACATTAGCATATGTCGTGTTGTTAAAATATGTCATATCATTATTTTTTAGTTAAAAAATAAAAGAATATGTCAACACTATTGAATTTTAAAATAAAAATATCAATTTCGTGAATTTGTAAAAATAAATAGACTAAAATTAGAATTAAGCAAATTTTGAAATACATCAAATCCATGTTTCAAAGCAATTTGACAGTACTTCGACTTTACTTACAATCAAAATTGGCTCAAAATAAGTTAATGTATTTAGTCCAATTTTTTTATCAAATATATCAATTCTCTTGAAAATTTTGGACAAGATACATTAATTTTTGTTGATCATATTTTATCTTATAAATAAGGTAAGAGGGAGATGCTCTAAGAGCACCTCAAAATGGGATCCCCATCGATGTATTGTCTTAAAACAACTCATTTATTTTTTGTTTTGCCGATGTAACTCCTAAGAATTTATAGTAAGTCCTACAACTTTAACTCACATAATAATATTTTATTTATTTTTAAATTTTATTACAGTTTAAAAATTGGGTCTGAGAACTGCTACCACTTTTCTTCCTCTTCATCTATAGGAGACGAGTGTTTTAAGATATTTTTTTTTGTCTAAAATCACTCATCAAACTCATTTTTTTTATCTTCTTTTATTGAAATAAGTGGTTTCACATACATAGAGTTTTGTGTCGCATGTTTTGTTTGTGATTTTGTTGTTTGAGTGTGTGGTGTTGTTTACTTTGTTGTCTTGGTGCACAATTTTACTAGGTTTTCATTGCAATATTCGTTTGATTCAAATTGATATATTTGCTTCGAATAATTATATATTCCGTCAATGACTTTAGCGTCGATAATGTTACAAATACAAAGACACATGTGTTTCATACACTTTAACTTTTCCAAATTTTTCGTTAATTTTTTTGTCACATTTGTAGACATTTTGTTATTTTATATTATTAACTTGAATATTATGAGTTTTGTTCACATTTTCATTTTATTTTGTTTTTAACGGCTTTGAATTTGTATTGTTTTTAGTATTATATCAATTTGAATAAATGACTTTTTTAGTAAAAAAATTAAAAACTTAAAAGTAAAATAAATTTGAACATAGAAAAATGAAATTGTAAGATAAAAATTGAGTGTAAAAATGAAAGCAAAGAGATAAGAATTAAGTGGAATATTTTTAAATGGTCACGATTAACTTAGAACACATTTTATAAAAAAAAATAGAAAGATCGTATTTGATATTTATAAACGTCACATTTTACCTTTTCAACTTTTTCCTTTCACTTTTTAATCTCACAGAACATTGCACTGCTAGGGTGATTTGTTCACTGCGCTTTCTTTATGTTTGTGGTTACTTTTACCTTATATTTATAAATCGATTTATTTTGATATTATCAAATTAATTGATTAATAGTTAAATGATATTATTTTATTTAGTAAATCTTTAATAATATATAAATGAATAGTGATATGGATGTCTCAGTAATAACTAACTTAATTATTGGTTAAAATTTTGATTGTATTAATACGCTCAATTTTTTTTATAGTATCGTAAAAATTGTCTTTAATGTATTTGTATGTTTCAAAAAATTACATTCACGTCATGTGGAAAAAAAAACTCTTCGCCATGTATTTTCTCTATAAAAAATAAAAAAATTTAAAAACAAAATATTTTTTAACTTGTTTTACTTTTTTAATTTTAAAATAATTAAATTGACATGCAGTATAATAAAAATTGTATATTTTATCATATCACATAATTTTTTTTATATAACCATATGATATAATTGAAGTGGAGATATTTAATAAAATACATTATTATGATTAGTTATTCGTAAAACTCTTCTACTCCATGTATTTTTTCTCATTTTAAAAACCAATAAATAACAAACAATTCAAAAAACACTTTTGTAAATCTGGAATACCAAATAATTTATTTAATTTTTAAAAACTAAAAAATAGTTTCCGAGAAGGGAATCAAAGACCCTAATTAAGTGCAAAATGGAAAATATGGAGGGTATGGCTTATCAAATAACTATTTGTTTGTTGAAAACAGTTCGACCCAGTACAAAAAAACATTTCGGCCCAATTACCTCTAACTATACAGAAAAGCCCGCAAAGCTTAAAATCAGTGGAAGCTACGATACCATTTCTGAATTGAAACAGCAACTGAGAACAAAACAGACCCCAAAGAAAGATAAATCAGTCTGAACCCTAAAACCCTTCAAAGTGCGAAGCAATTTTTGGAACATTGCAGTGCTTACTGTGTAGAAGGAAGACAGAGAGAATTTGAAGTTTAAAGAATCATTCACCACTCATCAGAAATGGCTTCTGTTGACAATAGAAAGAAATCAGTGGTATTGGCTCTCTCCAAGCATCTTTCATTGGATCCTGTAAGTGCATGCTATTCCTCATTATTTTCTTAATTTATTTCCAATTTGATACACACAATGCAAATTTGATTTTCATGAAGTTAGTGCCACTCAACTGTGTTTTTGGTTGCATTTCATATTAGATAGCGTGGCTTATCATTATTCTCTGTGAAGCTAGATTTTGCTACTTTAGTTATAAAATTGAGTCATGATTTGATTTCAGAGAACATTAGAATAGTGTTTTCGTTATTGAAATGTGCGTATATAAACACTGATAGATAGTACAATATTAGCTTGGTTTTCTCAACTTGAATGTGATACAATACAAATCTGTTTCATGCAAATTCCCTGATTCAATGTTTGCTTACAGAGTGTTATTCCAGCTGATAGTTTTGACGGAGATATTAAGACTATTTACTTAAACATTACTGAGGCATCTGGACAAGAGGTCAATCATTCTGATGAGGTAACTACCTTTGGCTCCATTTCATATTATTGATTATGCCATTGATATCGCTTTGGATACGTTCTTCTGTTTCCTTGTTTATATCCACTTCGTTGTTTTGCTCCTTGTTTTTTATTGGATTCACTGCATGCTTCTGCTGCTCTGCATTCAGTTAAAACCCCCGATCCATCAGAAATTGATCACGGGTTTTGAGCATTAATATCAAATGCTAAGCTAAATTTAGTATTTGTACCAAAATTGTTATGTCCCATAGAACTTATTTGTTTTGCACTTTGTGTTATTAATTTTGAGTTGTACGTTCTTCATTTTTAGGTGTTGAAGTGGGTAGAGTTTGCAGAATCCTTGCCCGTGGCCCTTGATGCATGCTTTGAGAGTCTCAAGAGATTAAATGATGAACTTTCTGGAAAGTCTGTGCTCCTTGGGAATGGATTGAAACCCTCTGAAGCTGATGTTATAGTGTTTCCAGTGATTCATTCTTCCCTGGTATGCACATTGTCATATTCATCATACTTACTGTGCTTTTAGAAGAGAGATCTGCTTCCCCTTCCACTTTAACAGAAATAGCTGATCAGAAAAGGTTTTTTGTTTTGTTTTTAATGACAATCTCTCCCGTTTTGTCAATACATGTGCATCTAGCATGTATCAACGCCGATAAGAATTTTGATTTGTTTTGAGGTATTTATAACATGCCACTGTGTTAGTTTAGTTTTATTAAAATGTTCCTTTGCACTAAAGAGATGGCATTGATGTAATTTTAAGAACAGAACTAAATACATTTAAATGGTTTGTTAAACAAATATTTAATTTTTAAGCTTTAACAGGATGTCTTTGGTTGCTTGTTGCCAGATCAGCCTTCCAGACACAAACAAGGAAAATTTGCCACATGTATTGAGATGGATCGACTACATCCAGGTATCTCTAGTTTGCAGCCTATTATGTGTGCTTATGCTCATAGATGTTTTCACTTAGCACTTAAGAGATTAAATTGCATCGTCACTAAGTCATACTGTACACAATATTTCTGGTGATCAGTGCTACACCCATTTTAAATGTTTGGAATCTTGATAATCTGTGAATTGTTGTAAATATGTTGCTGACTTGCTGTAGGTTTACAAGGCCAACTTTTATTTTCATGTTTTCATTCCTACAACAAATGGCTAAAATCAAAAGCTAACAGTCTTTTAAATCTAATAGTACAGAAAGCAGGCCACTGGTCCTAGATAGGAAAAGTTGAAAGAAAGATTATGTTTTCTACAGTTTAAATATTACTTAATTAGTTAGTTGAATTTATTTAATTCCACATGGGTGCATGGAACCTAAATCCATCCCAACACTTTTGGGTTGGAAATTATGACACTTTTTCTTGGTATGAGGCAACATAATCTTACTTTTTGAGTACACATTTTGTTTTTACTGAGGAAATGCCTTCTATTCTGTATAAATGACAGTGTTTCAATTTCCACACTTAAACAGTCATATAGGCCTCAAGGCTGCAGTTCTAATGGTTGAGATTCTAAGATAAAGTCTAAGTTCATTTCCTAATAATTATATAAGCTACACTAAGAATTATATAAGCTACGTGTGCATTACTAAGTTTACTAAATATTCAAGAAGTCTTTTAACATGCATTCGTAATATCCTTGGTGGTAGTATACACTTGTCTAACTATTGTTCAATTTTGCCTTAATAAATACATATATTCAGTTTTGCTCTCACCTGTGTAGCAAAATCATTTGTTAACTGTTCTGAATTTTGATTTTCTGACTGCTATTCTTCTTCAGCACAAACAGGAATTTGTAGGCTTATTTGAGGAAATAATGTTGCAGAAGCCAGAATTTGAGCCTCCGGTAAGAAATCATTCCCTCATTAGTCATTACATCTGTAATCATTTTAGGCATTGATTTTGTAACATCTTTAGAGAATGCATTAAGAATTGGTATATTTTTAATTTTATTTGAATGCATGCACATTACTTTTTCATTTGTTTGTTGTTTTAGATTCCTACAGTTCTTTAAATTCATATCAAATTTTTAAAACGAAAACAGGTTAAATAAAACTTTAGTTCCTTGAAGTTATTCCTTAAAATTTTTTAGACTAAAGACCCAAATTAGTCCCCGACAATTGTATGAAAGGGACAAAGTAGTCCTTCCATTAAGTTTGATACAAATTTGATCGATTATTTTGCTTAAGTTTCAAGTTACGGTGATGAGGTGTCAGTTATCTATTCCACATTGTTAAAAATTGTTGATGTGTAACTATTTGTTCTATGCAATACATGTAATATTTAGTTTTTAAATTAAAAAACAATTTTGGGAGGGACAAATTTGGCCCAAAAATATTTCCATGTCAACGATTTTTAACATTGTGACAAAGATAACTGACACATAATCGTTGTTACCTTACACTTGGAGTGTAAAAATATGTGATTTTTGTGTTTCTTGTGTCTCTAATGAGATCACACACCATTCCATTTATAATAATGCTACAATAATTACATTCAATGCCTAGGAAGTTGTATTGATTTGGACTACTGACAATTAGCCTAGGATGTTGCACAATCAAGGAATAATTAAAACATACACTAAATTTTAACACTCCCTTTCAAGCTAAAGCTTACTATGCTTTAAGCTTGTTACATCAAAACATTTTATCACAAAAAAAAAGACGAAATTAAGTTTGACAACTGTTGGACTAGTTTGAAAAGAGAAGGCACCATTAATGATTCATGTGTGAAAGAGTTACCACTGAATTGATCATCAGTGGGAATAAAACATGTCAATAATATGATTCATATGTGGGAATATAGTCACCACCGGATTGATCGTCAGCGAGAATAAAAGGCGCCACTAATATGATTCATATGTGGGAATAGAGTCACCATCGGATAGATTGTCGGTGGGAATAAAATGATTGTTTGAGCAACTGGTACCTGGTCCTTGAAACTAAGTTCTCACAGCAGTAGATATAATGCAGAAGGAGGAGTTGAAAGATGAGAGGTTGCTGAAAAATCACCAAATCATGAAAAGACCAGTAGAAGGTGGCCGGAGATAGGTGCATGTGCTCTTACATGCAGATTTGGTGGAGGCGCGTGGGACCCACGTGTAGAGAAGACAGACACGCATGCAGTGTCAGTTGGCATTGAGAAAAGCACCGTCGTTCTTGCCGGAGGATTGTGCGACGATGTTTGTTGGTTTTGGATGGTGGGTCTCACTGGAAAAGGATAGTACTGCGGAAAAATGTTGGCTATGGTGCAGCTGTAAAAATTCATAGTTGATAGTGGTGGCACATCGGAATGAAAATGCATGGTGGCAGAGAACAAGGGCACACAGTGGCAGCGGTACAGTGGTATTGGTGTGGCTGGTTATTAGAAAGGCCGCCATAGTTGACGGCGACAAACGACTGTATGTGACCAAAAATTTAAAAAAAAAACTGGAAGGTGGTGCTGGCGTTGGCTGCCGACAGCGGTAGTGAAGCACATAAACGGGTCACAAAATCAGAACCTGCTCTGATACCTTGTAAAAATATGTGATTTATGTGTTTCTTGTGTCTCTAATGAGGTCACACACCTTTTTATTTATAATGATGCTGCAATAATTACATTCAATGCCTAGGTAGTTGTATTGATTTGGACTACTAACAATTAGCCTAAGATGTTGCACAATCAAGGAATAATTAAAACATACACTGAATTTTAACATGGAGCAAACTTATGGAGGGACTAATTTGTCCCCTTTATGCAATTTTCAGGGATTAATTTGGGTATTATTTTTTCTCAGGGACCAAAATGGTCCACGTCCAAAATGTTAGAGACCAATTTGGGTCTTTATTCTAATTTTTATAACCAACTGGGTCCAATTCATTAAGAATTTTCATGGTAGTCCACATGACCCAATGATTTGCTGACATGGCAGTTAATCTCCATGTAGTGAGGCAAAATCTGAAACATTGTTACTAGAAGACCTCGAATTTCCACTTCATCCTATGGCATTTGCTTTATAGGAGAATCAAAGTATCCTGTGAGAATTGCAAAAGCCTATGATTCAATGCATGTTTTCATTTTTCTTATTACCTTCATTACAGGCAATAAAATCTGTTGGTGGCGTGGAATCTGATTTAAAATCAAACAAGACTGAGCAAAGCATAAAGAATGCAAACAAGTCTGAAGCAGACATAAGCAAGGATAAAAAGAAAGCTGAGGTTAGTCAATCTCATTATTTTTTATGACCAGTTTTGAATCAATTAATGTAGTGCTCTTATTTTTCTGCACGAAGTGTGAACGTATATAATGACATCTGACAGTTGAGGTTATGCTAATTTGATCTATGACAATATTATAAAGCCTTGTTTGGAGAAAAAGTGTAGGTTAGTCAGTGTTGCACATGTTGGGTAGTTAAATGTTGCACTTGCATATACATCCATCTTGATCCATATGTAATAATGCACAGTACTTTTATAGTTCATACATTTAAAAATTTATTTTTTACTATAATTCTCACGACATGATATGGTCGGATCCATTATAGGCCTATTATTGGAATGCTTACTGTGTTTTTTCACAATATGCCGATTCTACAAACTAGCCTGTGACATTTTGATCTCACAAACAACTCCAAATGTTGTTCCAATGGTGTTCTTCAAATTTGAAAATTGATCATCTTACTTCAAATCTGACAGCAGTAATGTCATAGTAAGAAACTAAGAATAGTAAAATGGTTTAAAATAGTACTTTAATTCCAGGCTGCAACTTCTTGATGTAGAAGATTGAAAATGCTGGTGAATAGTAACATTTTCATTCATCATGAAATTCCTTCAAAGTTAATACTACTTGCTTGAGAAATTTCTTTGTCCTTTTTTATACGATCCTCTTTGAATTTTCAACTGCATTAATTATTTTTTACTAACATACCCCTAATGAATGTTCATCTTTTTCTGCAATCAACAATAAATATTACAATGAAAACATTAACTAATTCTCTCTTTTGAATGATAAAATTGTAAAAATAATATCAATTGTCAACTATAAATATTATAATGAAAACGTTAATTAATTCTCTCTTTTGAAGGATAAAGTTGTAGATATAATATCATTTGTCAACTAATTTAATACTACCATCAACTTTATTAATTTCTGTGATTTGACTAATGGGGTTCTATATGTAAGGACAAAGGTAGTATTTATGTGTATAATTGAATTTGTGTTGCCAGAAAAGAGTGTTACTAGTTCCAATTTCTCTTGTTCTTTGTATTTTATCAATTGCATCTTAGTACAGTTACTTCACTACGGCCTTATGATTTCATTTCATTTATTTTTGTTACATTAAGGGAAAGTCGACAGGAGACACTGAACCTACTAAAGCCAAGGGAAAGTCGACAGGAGACACTGGACCTACCAAAGCCAAGGCAAAACCTGCTGGTAAAGATGTGGCTGAGAAAGAGAATGAAGTTAGTGTCAGTTTGCTTAATATTCAAGTTGGAGTAATTCGCAAAGCGTGGAAGCATCCCTCTGCAGATAGGTCTTTTGGCAAACCTACCAAAGAATCCTCTTATAATTATACAGAATGTTAAATTTTCAGCTGTAGAGTTGATGCTTCAGTAATTTGATGTGTGACATCTGTTTAGATAAATATTGATATCATTTAAATTGAATAATGCAGTTTGTTAGTCGAGGAGATAGATGTTGGTGACGCCGAATTGCGGCAGGTTGTCAGTGGTTTGGCAAAGTACTTCAGTCCTGATGAGTTGACGGTAATGTAATTACCTAACAAGTATGTAGATAGGGTGTACCTGTTTTGAACTGTGTTAACCTTTTCTTGTTGTCCTGCTGTTTGATTTTGTTGCACAGAACCGTCGAGTTGCACTTATTACAAATGTCAAACCTGGAAAACTGCGGGATGTGATGTCTCAAGGATTGGTATTTGTTTTATTTTATTGGGCTTGTATTTGTTACTCAAGTTTCATTGTTTTCTGTCTATATCTCGTGATGGCCAATTAGTCTCAAGGGCTGTGTGTGCATTTGGCTTCTCTTTACAGGTTTTATGTGCTTCGAACGAAGGTCCCACCACTGTGGAGCCCTTGCTTCCTCCAGAAGGAGCTAAAATTGGGGAACGTGTTTCGTTTGCTGGGTATGCTATTCAAAATCTTTTAGATCAGACACATTTCCTACTTAGTGATTTGTTTGATCCTCTACATAAAGCATTATAGTGAATATCACTATTTCTTCTAACCTTGTGTTTGCTGGTAGCAGGATAGTTCATTGTTTGCTACTGTCTTCTAGTGCTTTTTTTTTATCAACTGAATTTCCATCTTCTAATGCTTCTAAACATGGCTAATTTTTCTTGAAAGCGGGTAACGGGCCAAGCTGATTTAGGCCATCCCATCATGAAAAGGGTTGATATTTAAACAGACCGGGGTGATAAGGCGGCTTGCGGGCGGATCATAGATGTTGGGGTGATAAAGATGTCATAGGTTCAGCTTCCTTACAACTTCACTAACAAAATAACATCCAACATATGCCATTTTAAAATTAAGTAACATACTGGGGCGGGCTTGTTCCCTGTTAGTCCGTAGGTTAGCAATACCTTTATTTAGATTAATTTCTATGCATTGACAGTTAAAACTTTTTTACATATGCACTCAATTAAATCACATCATACTGCCACTTTCTTTGGTTAGTTCCTAAAATATCCTACATGGAGTGATTTGATTGGATGTACGTGTAAAAATTTACATGAGATTAATTTCTATGCAGTGACTCATCTTTTTCAACTCACTATTACATGTTGGTCCCACTAAATAGGGATGGAACTTACATGATTTTCATCCATTAATTGGTTCGCAGGCCATTTAATGGCCAACAATCTGAGTAACCTTTAAGTTAAATGGTCCTGGTTCACAAACTTGTGTAAATGGGCCTATTTGGATTAAACAGGCCAGACCTTATTGAATAATATCAGTTTCTATCGCTCTTGATTGACCATTGACTTTAATTGAAACATACATTGAATTTTGACACTATCGTCTTTAGAGTTTGCCAAATATAGCATCATGTATGTCATCGGGTCTGAAGACATCACTTGATTTATCATAATAAGCTCAAGTTTCATAGAAAGGACTAAATTATCATCACATTAAAAAAATAGTATACATATTGGTTCCATTCTGACCTATATCACACCATTGATTACTCCTAAATTAGTATTACAATTCTGTAAGCCCTTACTAGAATTGGTTATCTTAAAAAAAAATTGTCTTGTTACTGTGGACAAAATTTACCAGATATCTATAATTTTAGTCATATTTTGTTATTATTCTTTTAATTCAGAATTGATGGAAAGCCAGAAGAAGTACTTAACCCCAAAAAGAAACAGCTGGAGAAGATTACACCGGTATGTTACTTGCACCTTAAAGGTTTATTATTACTTTTAGTAAGATGTTCAGAAGCTCATGCATATTCTATTTTTGCCCATGCAGCATCTTTTCACTGATGACAATGGTGTGGCCACGTTCAAGGGGATACCATTTATGACTTCGGGTGGACCATGCACATCATCCATTTCCAGAGCAACTATTAAGTGATGAAGATATAGCCCATTTATTGTTGTTGACCACTCAGATTGTTTAGTACTGCAAAAACAATTTATGTTTTGAGCGACGTGAATAAAACGTACCCACATTTATGTTGCAGTTGTTGTAACATGGTCTTAAATGCTCTACAAATATTCTCGAATCCAATGACTTCGAAAAACTTGATACACTATAAAATGAACTAGTGTAAACTTCGATAGTTATTTATTTCACAACGTATGAACCAACAATAGAATCTTAAATCTAATGATTTAGGAGTTAGCTGACCTTATTTAGTGGGATAAAATTTGGTTTATTGTCTGTAATGATTTAGGAGTTAATATTTTAATTAATTTAAATAGAGAAATCATATTTTGACATCAATTTAAATAACGTTTACTTACGATTATTCATTTATGGTTGTTGTATGGTTTGAATTTAGCTCATTTACTTCCATATTTTTTTTTCCACTTATACATCCCTGTACATATATATATATATATATTAACTGTACAAATTATGTACTGTTATAAATGATTTTTGAGTTATTTGTTAACTATCATTGGTGTTTAAATATACATTTAAAATTTATGATAAATTACATTTTAAATTATGATTAATTGTATTTAGTAAATAATTTAATGAGTTGCAACATATTCTTGAATTCATTAACCATTTATTGAAAATTAACAACATATTTTGACCCGGTGAATTATCCTAATCGAAGTAAAAAAGTTGTGTATCAATTAAAAAAACAACTCAAATTTAATTACTATTGAATGAACAAAAAATATGTTTCCGCGTCTCAAAGGTATTTGGCGAATCTCTGTGATGTTGCTGTGCATCCGCAGCATGGATTAGACTTTGCTTAAATGCAGTTGTTGGTCGACTATTTCTTCAATCTTGGGTCACACACAATGTCACCCTTTACCCAACTCTACTTATTTTACCTAGTCACCATTTCTTATCTGCTACCTGTGTCATTCCATATTTAGAAATTAGAAATAAAAGTAACCATATACCGCTAGTGTTAATTAGCTCAGCGAGGTGACGATTGAAGATTCCAACAGAATAATAGTTACAAAGATTAATTTCTATCATTTCTACGCACCATACTGTAAATTTATTTTATACATACATTTAATCAAATTAAAATATAATTTCACTTTACTATTGTGTATACAAATATTTGTATTGTGAAATATGATTAGATGTATATGTTAAATAAGTTTATAGTGTAGATATATGAAAATTATTGTTTTATCAAATTGCTCATTTTATTTTCTTACCTTTTTTATTTTTTATTTTATCTTTTTGTCTCCCACATATTATAGAAATGAGTGCAAAGAAAAGACAAGGCAAAAAATTGAATAGAGATTTAAAAGAGAAAATAATATAATTTTTGTTTACTTATTTTATTTTGCTGGATGATAAATAAAATTGAAAAATAAAGTCAATCTTATATTAAATGAGATAAAAAAAGTTAGTGAACAAATTAAAAATAATAATTTGTTTGAGTTTTTTATAAATGAACTCGATAAAAATATCATGAATTTCGTATCATTTTCATATTTTTTTTATTTCCTATTTGCAATAATTTTTGCTACATTGTTATTTTTTTGTTGTTGTTTGTATTGTACCAATCACAATTTAACACATACATTGTGCTTTTTAATAGTTTAAACATATATATTTTTTATAAATATAAATATTTTTAATTTAATTAAAAATTTAATCACATGACATATTACTATTAGACAAATGCTAATAAATACCCCAACACTTGTTAAAAAAATCCATGCAAAATTTCTATTTTTTTTTTAACAAAACTCTTTAGTATATTCAAGGAAAAAAACAACAAAACATTGTCCATGTTTCTATGAAGACTATATATATATATAGTAGGTGTGTGCTGAGAGTGCATCATCTGGCTTGAAAAAACTTTTATCCACATTTGCACTCCACCATAGATTCTGATAAGATGGAACCATGACCTAAAGCATTTTCTCCCAAGTCAAACCAAGTTTTCGATTACTATTTTAACTTTTAAGTGTTTCCTTTTAATGTTATACATATATTGTAGACT
The DNA here is from genome assembly GCA_037974295.1 of Cicer cuneatum. NCBI lineage: Eukaryota > Viridiplantae > Streptophyta > Magnoliopsida > Fabales > Fabaceae > Cicer > Cicer cuneatum. The sequence goes on along the minus strand of JBBPBO010000004.1, from coordinate 69,462,678 downwards.
ATCAAATTAGCTGAGGCGTCGCAGCTCGAATGAAAAAATGTGCATGTGATTTTTTTTATTTAAATTTTAAGCGCAATTCAAATTGAAAAGATATAACAAACCAAAATAAAAAAATTAAAAAGATATACTACTTATTATCCAGGTATGTCTTGGTCAGATTCTTTAATTTGTTTCCTTTTCTTTTTATAGTGCTTATTCCACCAACTGTTTTACCGTACGGAGTGCATGTTAATGTGATTTGTGAACGTGTGATTTTGTCATCATGAAAATATAAACTGCTGCTATTTACAGAGAAAGATTTCAGCATAGGATAGGAGTAATGAAATTTGCTCATATACTGTATTTTGTATGGTGCATCAACTCTATATTGTACGAAATTGCACAACATGTCCTATCACGCGTATTTATGTTTTTTTTACAGATAAATGTTTGTTGTTACGAGATGTATTTGCAAGAAAGATAAAAATAATATGTAATAATATCTAATTCTTATCGATTGCAATTATTCATTCTATCCTATACGATAATTCAATTGTTAATTAGTCAAACGAACATAAGATATATGTGTTATTTTTAAAATTAATTTGATTATTTTAACTTATTATTTTAATGTATGATTAATTTTTTTTAATTTAATATTATAAAATATAAAATAAATTAAATTATATATCTTCTCCTACTTTATAGATTAATTACGAAGAATTCTTGATTCACAAATCACAAAAAATAATGTTCCAACATGCAAAAATGAACGAAATATAGAAGTAGCTAATAACCTTTACAAGGTTTGATGAAAATCACTCTCATACATAATATTCGTTGATTACAGAAATAAATATATACATTACTATATTTAATAATTTAATATAAGCTATAAATTTTATTAATTTAATTATTGATATGATATATTAATGATCAAATATACAAAATTTTATATAAATTTAAAATTTATAGTTATATAATTTAATTATCGATATTTATTTTTATTTTTAAAAAATTCATTATATATTAATTTTAAATTTTATACTTACATATATATTCTCATAATATTTCATGTTTATCTCACTTTTTTTTTTCGTAAATAGAAGATTCTACATCTCATTGTTGATAATTTGATATAAAAATGAAATTTTAAACAATAGTATATAGCTCAAAATCAATAAATTATTTTGGAGTTGATTTTTTTATTTACGGCTCTAATCTCAATATAGATTCTAGAGCAGGTGGAGATACGATATTATGTGTTGGGCAGTGGCCATGATAGAGGAAAATGTGAAAACATCAAATCCTACAATCCATACATGTACGTATGACCCAAATTAAACAGTTTGAGTGCAATCCAATCATATCAAAATAGCAGCCACTAGTCATTTTATTTCAACCTAAAAAAACAAAACTAGCACATGCAAATACAATTTATCTTTTTATATACTAATCATTATCATATGCTCCTCACATTCTCATCTTAATTATTTCATTTCGGCTCCTATCCATCCTCTCACCTCATTCACTTTTTCTTTGTTTTTCTAACTAGATTTGTTTCTGCCTCTTCGGGTTATTTGGAGTTGACTTTTGTTATTCAATTTGACTTGACTTTTTTCCTATTCAAAACGTAGATTTTCCTGTTAATAAGCCTAGGTGCAGGACTTTGGTTTATAAAGATAGGGCCTCATAAATAAGATTTAATAACCGCAATTGGTTTAAGGTCCCATGTCTGTTTGCAAGATCTTTTAATAATTTTAGAGTTATATTACTTTTGTTTTACTAACTACTAAAATTTATATTATTAACCACTTTTTTAATATATATCATATTAATTACTAAATATATAACATTAATTATTTTAAAATACTTTTTTAATTATTATTGCAGTACGAGATATGTGTTAAATAAGTTGTTAATGATTAATATTTTAATTATTAATAAATTATTTAAAATGATTAATAATATAAATTTGTATATGTGTCAAAAAAATATCTAAATAATAGATAATCAAAATTAAAAAAAAATGATTTTTTTTTTATAAAAAAAACAACCTTTAAAATAAAATAATTTTTTTTTACCATATAAATACAACAAACAATATCTACATGTTAAATATTTTATCCATTTTTTATTCAAATAACGTTTTTCGTTTATTAATTATATCCTAGCTCAAGATGTACAAGAATAACAACAAAATGTTACAAAGAGACGTATAATTGTCCACCTAATTTAGTCTAATAACCATTAATTAAGTGCTTCATTTCATATAAGAGGTTAAAATTTAATATATAATTTTAAATATACACACAAGTACCAGAAACAATTCCCTTTATAAAATGTTTTTCATAGAAATAAATTATTACGGAAATGGAATTTAAATTAATTAAATAGTAATTTGAAAAAGTTTATTAACTAAAATATATGGTTAGTTAATATTTGTCTAATTATGGTATATTCATCAATTAAACTTGTGGATAAAATATAAGTACTTATCAAATATCCTCTGCAACTATTTATAAACAAAAATAAGTTAATAAAAATTGATGTATTTTATTTTTATAATAAAAGATAAAATAAAGTCAAATTATTTTTATATAATTTAAAAAATTTGTTTTCATAAATTATTATGAAATATTTATGGTAATTAATTAAAAAAACTTATAAAAATATCACAAGTTATTTCAAACAGTCTTACGAATACTTATGTTAATAGATAAATTCAAATAAATCAATTTAAAAAAGACTCAGTGTATTTATTACAATAAATAATATTTAATTAGTAAATTAAAATAATTTAGTAAAATTATTTCAATCATTAAAATATTGATTGAGTTTCTTAATTCTTGTAAAAAATCTCAAACAATACTTTATTTGAAATAGAAGAATCATTTTCAATCAATATTTTTAACTTTTACAAGTAGTTTTCTCGATTAACATTTTTTTAACTTGTTGGTATTCAAAAGATTGAGTAAAGATCTATTCCCTCCGTTTCCAATTTTTAGTCATTTAAACATTTTATTTTTATCCTAAAACTATGATTCTTTAGAAAATTAATATATAATTAATAATGCTTTTTTTTTTATCTTTAAAAATTCAAAAACATGTATTAAATAAAATTTATTTTTATTTAATAAAGGAAAGGTAAAAAAGTTGCGCATCTAAAAGTTAAAATAACCACAATTTAAAAATGAAAAAACTATATATTAATTAGAAAACAATAATATATACATTTGTATTTGTATTTTGTTGGTTTCAACACTTAAGTAGATAAAATTAATTGAGCTAACTAACCTGTTGAGGTGAGCAAGTATCTTTACTAATCTCATAGCAACAACATACATACACAATAATAGATAGTCCTGACAATGATGCTAAAATCTCAATAGTGAGAGGGAAAAGGGAGATACTAATTGGTTAGATAATTAGAAAATATTGGTACCACGGAGAATTATAATCTGCATTTGCATAAAAATAATTAGAAAAATGAGATAGAGAGAGGTGTGAATTGATGAGAAGAGTGTGTGAGATTAGGTTTTTTGAATACCAAAAAAGGGGTGGTGGTGGGGACTGAATCAAATCCTTAGATACCCAAAAAGGATCACGAAATATCTGTGACATGATAATATTTCTCTCTCTTGTATAGTAATTTTTGTTTCTAAAATTCCTCACCCACCAACCACTACCTTCGAATTCATATCTATTTCCTCTGTCCTTCTCTGTTTGCATACATATATAGAACAGGACATCGTTACTTACTTTCATACATCTCTTGTGACTTTCAAGTTTTGTTTTGTTTCTTTTATGTTTTTTTTCTTTCTCTCTTCATTAACTACATGTTCTGTGTTTTGTTTTTCTTTTTGTCCTCTTCTACTCTCTACATTTAATATTATTATAACAACCTCCTTTATTTATTGCAATTGCAACTACGTTTATTTGTCTAACATATACCACCTTCTTCTTCTTCTTCTTCTTCTTCTTCTTCATTACTGAGAAGACAGTGTCATTTATTCTTGTCTTGTATTTATTAAGATAATGGCTTCTGGGCCTGCAGCAGCTTCTTCATCTTCAAATTGGGTCATGGAAAGTGGTGACATTCCTCATGTTCTTGCTGTTGATGACAATCTTATTGATCGCAAACTTGTTGAGAAACTCCTTAGGAATTCTTCTTGTAAAGGTAAACCAGCTATCTCTCAACCATATTCTGTTTTTCTCTCTCTTTATTACTTTTTCAAACTAACTACTAGTTTTACACGTATCTCTAGTTGTGTAAAGAAAGAAAAAAATAATATGCTTCTTTATGTTTGATGCTTTTATTTTGGAGAAGATTTTTAAATGGGCTTTTTGGTTGGGTAATGTTTATTGGCTACATTACAGTTACTACTGCAGAAAATGGGCCAAGGGCTTTGGAGTTATTGGGCTTAACAAGTGGTGAGCAGAACACCATGAATGGAGTAAGTCTTCTCTTTTTAAGATTAATCAAAACAAAATTGGTATAACTTTCGATAGCTTCTTTTCACACTCTTACATTAGCAAAAGTTTTCAAAATACACTTTCGAAAAGGTTAATACAGAGGTGTTTTTTTGTCAAAATAAACCTCTGGATTGACTAATATAAAGAGTACTGAGTGAGAAAAGCAGCTATCTAATTTTCCGTACAAATATTTACCAAAATGTTACTAGTTCTAATTCTGAATATAAGAAACTGTTGAATAAAAAAATATATATAGTTTTCGGACCATATATGTCAACACCCTCTTGTCCGGGAGGTCTTTTTTTTTTTTTTTGGTATCATTTTACCAAAATGTTACTACTTGCTAACTAGTTAGACTATTTGTTGGTTTTGTAGGGATCAAAAGTAAATTTAGTTATCACAGACTATTGCATGCCAGGGATGACAGGCTATGAGTTACTTAAGAAAATTAAGGTACTTACTTATACTGTTGGTTTGGTGGTTGCCACAAAACATTGTGTATTAATTATTTTACACATTGCTGCATTATATTTATATACATATGATATAACATTAACCACAACTAATTGCAATTTTTATGGTAAACAGCAATCATCTGTAATGAAGGAGGTGCCAGTAGTGATCATGTCATCTGAGAACATACCAACAAGGATCAACAAGTAATTTGTCTCTAACACTAACCATGTCATATTTTAATGGTATTTGTCTCTTTTTATATTTTCTATTGTTTAACTTACTCAATCATTGTTCTGTTGAAAAAGCAGGTGTCTAGAAGAAGGAGCTCAAATGTTCATGTTAAAGCCTCTCAAACAATCTGATGTAAAACAACTGACATGTCAGTTAATGAATTTGGGGAGGTGAAAATTGAAGTTCCAACAGAATTCAAATCAAGAAGACAACAATGTAAGATTTGTAGTCAAGTAAATGTTGGCAGCACTTTAGAATCCAGTATTTGTAATGGCTGTTTAGTGCCAAAATCTCACCCTTAGGATAATGTTGCAAATTGTAGTAGTTTAGGAGTAGGAATTATGCATATCATTGTTTTGATGATGTTTTAGTTTATTCTATGTATACCAATTTATTTTCCTAGAATATAATTCATGTCTTTTTAAATACATTGGTCAGCTTGATTTTGGTGAAAGTTAGTTTTTTAAGTGTACAGTTAAAAAGAAAATTGAAACCCCAAATTCTCTCTAGTTACTGAAAAACCAAAATTACCATTTCACATTTCTTGAAACTGAAAATCAGACAATAATTTCCATTGCCGTTGCCTAAATTGTCAATGAATAGTACAATTTTCCAATACACCAAAAGAGATGACTATATTAATGAAACACAAAATCATAAACCACTCTTGCAAAATTCCAAATTGTGTATACAATCACATGAAGACTATTAAAATCAAAAGCTGTTTACAACAAAGAGAAAAAGAAATGTGCACGTGCAAATCAATTTTACATTGTTAGTTAATATGAGCTATTATATAATTGTAATTTCTATCAATCAATAGTTTGAAATTCTATACATAACTATTAAAACCTTCAACAAAAACGGGAAGGATAATAATAAATCAAAGAACAAAATTGAGAACCATTTTATTCATCCATCTCAACCTTCAAAAAATCTTCTCAAAGAAATGAATTATATGCAATGATTATAACTATTGATTCCCTTAAATAATAATAAAGCTTGCGTTCACCAATCAAAGTGTTTTTGGTGGTGACTATGTCTGTGTTCATCCAAACCAAAACATTGCACAACAGGGTAACAAGTGACAAACACACATCTCCCAATACCTTTAAACATGCATGATACCGTACGACATGGACAGCTACAAAATTTCATTAATATCTTCTTTCTCTTCACCTTATTGCTAGTTCTAAGGTTCTGTTGTTCATGTTGTTGCTCCATTTTATCAACTGAATTAACACCAACCAATAAATTAAAAAATCTATATCAGTATTAGAATTTAAAACAAAAAACAATGAAATCAATGGATCAAACCTTACCGTGAAATTTCTTGTGGTAATATTAGAATGAGGGGAACAGGGGTTATTGAAAAAAAAATAAAAAATTAAGGGAGTGATTATATTAAGAATCAAATATTTTAAGCAAATAATATTCGTTTTAATAGGCTTCTACTGAGGACGATGTATGTAGCAAGGAAGGTTTATTGTGGCGTAACCTAACTCTATTTATAAGAATTTGCGTCTTGTTCTTTTTATTCTTCGTGATTTTATAGTTTTCCTTATTTGTTTTTTTTTTTTTTTTGCCTAAATTAATCTTGGTTGTCTAGATGTTGACTATGGTTAGTTTAATTATTGATTTTGTCTTTAAATTGCAATCAAATTAATTGATTCAAATGATTGTGTCATTTAATTTGGTTATGAATACTATTTTTTTAGGGGATATGAATACTAAATATTACTAGTTGTTTGTGTAACTTGTAAAATATTTGTTCGAGCACAAATTCAAGGTCAATTCTTTTTTTTTCTTCTTAAAAGATATATTAAATATCACTAATTAAAAGTTAGGACTTAAGAGAGTTCAAGGTCAATTCTATTTTTATTTTTCTACGTGACTCAAAAAAATAATATAAATTGTAAATATGTTTTAAAAATTAGAAATAATAGAGATAAAAACTTCTAAAATATGACTATACAAGTTCAATCTTATAGGTGAAAAGTTGTCAAGTGGATGATAGTGATAATTTGTCAATATGTTTGGTCTAAACAAATAGAAAACTTGTCAATTTGTTATTTATATTGTAATAACAAATAGAAAATTAAAAAAATTAACTATTAAATAAAAAATAAAATAAAAAATATATATAATTCTGAAATTTATGTGTTATCTACAACCGGGAGTTGAACCCAAAATTTCAAATTAGAGAATTTATCATGTGTGCTACTGCTGAAGACATGTCATTATATCTAATCTAAAGTTATTTAAATAGTTATAACAAATAAATTAAAAAAAATTATGTCGCCAAGAGTTGAATCCAAGATTTCAGCATTGAAAGTTTATCATATGTGCTACTGCGGGAAACATAATACTTTTTGGATAAAGTTATTTTTATTGTAATAACAAATAGCAAATTGAAAGAAAAATAACTATTTCATAAAATAGCAAATAAAAGAAAAACAAATCGGCAGGAATTCAACCCAAAACTTAAAATTAATGAGTTTACCTTGTGTGTTACTACCGAAGACGTATTGTTATGGCAAATTGAAGACAAATTACTATTTAATTAAAAATAGCAAATTAACAAAACAATTTCGCATGTGAAAGTTGCAGCTAGAGTGTTGAACCCAGAACTTCAAATTAGAGATTTTACCATGTGTGTTACTCCACAAGACACGCCATTATTATTCAAATTATTGAGCTTAATAGCAAATATACAAAACAATTATGCAGCTGGGAGTTGAACCCGAAACTTCAAATTAGAGAATTTACCATGTGTGCTACAAGAGACATGTCATTATGTCCGTTAATCCCCACAATGTCTCTCTGGCTTGATTGTAGCTTCTGCTGACTTTAACTCTGACCGACATACTAGAGTTTGCTTCTGCTGTCCCGCACGCCCTGAGACTCAACTGGAATGACTCTTTTCCAATATGTACCTCATGGATTGGCGTGGCTTACAACTAGAATCAAACTCGTGTTGTAGGCATCCATCCTCTCAATTCCTTCACCCCAATTTGCACACATGCAGAAAAATAACTTCTCAGGTCTAATTCCATTGGATATTTCCTTTATCTCCTTCTCTGGCAGAATACCACCTGCATTTCAGAATCTGAGAAGACTCACCAGCTTGTATCTCCAAAACAATTCTATATCTGGAACTATCCCTGACTTCAACCTTCCAAGTCTGAAATATTTGAATTTGAGCTATAATAACTTGAATACCTCAGATTCCAAATTCCATCCAAACTTTGCCTTTCCTCCATTCACCAGCCACTTTCTCTAGCTGCACCCACACAAAACCAAAAAGCAACTGCCGCTCATAAGAAAAGCTTTGGCTACCTGCTATACTTGCTCTAGTCATTGGAGGAATTGCCTTCCTCTCACTACTAGTTTTAGTGTTCTTTGTATGCTTCTTGAAGAAGAAAAACAGTAAAAGCAGTGGCATAGTGAAAGGAAAGGGTGCTTCTTGTGCTGGAAAGACTGAAGTTTCAAAGAGTTTTGGGAGTGGTGTGCAGGCTGCTGAAAAGAACAAGTTTTTTTTCTTTGAAAGTTCATCTTATACCTTTGACCTTGAAGATTTACTAAAGGCTGCAGCTGAAGTTCATGGAGCTATGGTACATCATACATGGCTGTTTTGGAGGAGGGAACAACAATGGTAGTTAAAAGGTTGAAGGAAGTTGTGGTAGGAAAGGAGGAGTTTGAGCAACTGTTGGATACTGTTGGGAGAATTGGACTCCACCCTAATGTCATGCCACCTAGAGAACTTATTACTATTCCAAAGATGAGAAGCTTTTGGTTTACAATTACATGCCAGGAGGCAGCTTGTTTCTCTTGTTGCATGGTACATTTTTCTAAGAGTAGAAATTGTAGAAGTGTACCAATCTAGTCCCCTATATTAACAATATTCCAAAATGATATTTGAATGTAAAATTGTTAACTGTCCCATTGTTGGTATTCGTCTATAATGACATTAAGTTGGTAATGCCTGGGGGTGCCTTCAAACTTAAGTGAATAGTGTCAAGAATGCATTTGATAACAAATCCAGACTCGTGGACAAATTTGATTAACATTTAACAATTTTAGGGACAAAATTGAAATATTGATAATGTGGAAGACTAAATTAATACAGTTTTACAATTTCAGGGACAAAATTGAGGATTTACTCTTTTTCTAACTTCTAAGCTAGCTAGATGACCCTCTTTTCTACTTTGTGTTGACACATTCATGCATTCACCAATGTGGTTTGCAATGTAGCTATAATAATCTTTGCCTAATTGCACTGTATCAATCCAAAACAATAGGAAACAAAGGAGCGGGAAGAACACCAATCAGGAGCATGTTGTCAACTTGTAATTTCCAAAGGCATTACAACTTAAAGGAATCAAAACGGAAGAGGGATTCGAGTATACAATAATGCTGAATAGCATAACTAGTAAGGGAGGATAACTTAGCAACATGATTGTACAGCATACAGTTCTTACACTTTGTTTAAGTATATAGACCCTAGACCATACATATTCTTACCTCAATATAATCTTAAAATCTTTCTTACAAGTAACAAACATGCTTGACCTTCTAATAACCTTGTGCTAGTCTATCTTTCGCACACTCATCTCACTCTCCGCAAACTCTTGAAATAATATCTCAATTAGTTACTGTGTTATATTCCCGCTCTGAGACACAATCGCCAAAACAGACTCACATATTAGACTAAGCCCCCTCACTGAATTGTGCTCTTCTTGACTGCATCATCCCTCTCTAATGCATTTCAATGATGATTTGAAGCTTGGATTTGTGCTCTGGGTAGAACTATGGTTTGCTAAATCGAGATCACGCATGGAAATTCTTATCAACAAAAAAATTTTCAATTAGATCACATTATCTGAAGAATGACATAAATGCTTTAGATCTCCTAGTAAGATGCCCAACAGGTAAGTTGAAATGAAACGAAAAAACTAATGGACCAACAATGTAGAATGCAAATGAAGTTTATAAAAACTTAATTGAACAAAATTAAAAAAACAGAAGAGCAAATGGAAAATTCAATATACTTGAAGCAATTAAAAACATTTAGAAACATGTTCAAGCCTCATCTACAATCCTATTAACTAGTGTAGTAGCTAGTAAAAAAAACACTAGTAAATCTTATACTATTAACTAGTACTAGTATAGTGTATCATCATCACAGAGTGTGTTCTTCTTATTCCAATCAATTATCATCATCACAGAGTGTGTTCTTCTTATTCCAATCAATTATCATCATCACAGAGTGTGTTCTTCTTATTCCAATCAATTATCATCATCACAGAGTGTGTTCTTCTTATTCCTAGAATTAGCAGGACAAGCGAAACGACTCGTAAAAGCATTTGAAAATCCAAGCAACATCTGCGAGATAACACTAGTTAAAGCACCCGAGGAAGAACCTGTTGGATCCAACTCCAAAGGTTCATCTGGAAAAACCAAACTATCTGTGTAAACAGTTTCTTGCAACCAACGTGCATCTTCAAGCAGAGCAATTCTTCTATAGCGGTGTTTGTTTGGATCATAAGCAACCAATCCCTTGGGCCGAATACTCATGAGAAGCTCCCCAGTCTCAATGAAACACAAAGGTGCATAATCGAGATAACTAAAACAGGGTTCGGGATCAACAATCTTCGAAACAGTGAACATTTTTTCCCAATTGAAATCATCACGTGTCGCCCATATATCAAAGTAGCTTCTCTGATGAGAGTGAAGCACGCAGAGGGAATCGTTGATAACACCAATCCACGACATTTTTGTTCCAGTATCATCCCGCGGCGGTGGCACACGTGCGAAACTCTCTTTAGCTAAATCAAAACGCAAAATAAGAGTAGAGAAATCGTCAAATGCAAGCCAATAAACGGCAGCGTTTAGATACAACGATTGCTGAGAGTGTTCGATGAAATAAGGAGGAGTTTCGGCCTCCGGTAATATTCTCCACGAATTGGAATTTAAAGAGAGAACTTCGATTTGAGGATTGTAATCTTTAACCTTGAATTTGCAATAAGAGGAAGGAGCTCTAACGATTTTGTAATCGTTGGTTGAAGAGTCGTAACCGAATCCAAGAACTTCTCTTGTTTCCTTGAAACTAGAAGGAGTAGGGAGTGTTCTGTAGCGTGCGATGGAAGGGTTCCAGAGGATGATAGTGCCGTTGCTGATGATGAGTAAGAGTAAACCGTTGCAATGGCCTTTGACGTAGTAAGTGTGGCCATCGTTGAGAGAGAGAGGAAGTTCTTCAGGGTTAGGGTTAGGGTGGAGAGGTAATGATAAGAAGGATTTGAAGTAACGGGAGAGGATGATGCGTGTGGGAGGCGTGAAATGAAGGTGCGTGTTAGTGAAGATTGGGTCGGTTAATAGTTTGCGCCACGACTTACATACGCATTTGAATTGAACAATGGTTTTAACTGGGAGCCGCTTTAGAATCTCAGCAATGATTACTTCTGGTAGTTGAGCCGGAACTAGTGTTAATGAAGAAGGCGTCGGCGTCGGCGTCGCCATTGTTGAATTAATTGATTGCGTGAGGTTTTGTTTATAGCCCGCTTGGGGTTTGGCGCTGGTTGGACTTTGCTCAATTTCATTTTCCTTTCAATTTCCTCGAAAATGTCCGGTTACTGTAATTGTAGTAACTAATCCCCGGGGTCAAATTCGCCTAACTTTACTTTCTCTGTTGTTTTTTTCAAACAAGCTCTACATATTTTCCTCGATAATTTTTTTTTATATATATCTTGGTTCAATATTCACTTTTTATTTAAAATTCTTTATATATTAAAATATTCTTCTTTTATAATTTTAGGTGATGTATCTCCACCATTAATTTATATATCTAACACATTTTACTTTTATAATTTTAGGTTGAGTATCTGCCATGCAAGCAGATAATTTTTTGTCTACAAGAAGAGGTCATACTCGCATCTCCCAACCATTTATATTTTTTTTTAACAAATAAATAATTATTAAATTAATAAATAAAAATAATTAAAAAAACAAAATTATATTACTAAAAAAAATATAATCACAGAATTGTTGTTTTATTTTTATTATTATTTATTTATTAGATCTAGAGCAAAAATAAGACAGAATTATTAACAAAATAAAATAAATTTAATTCAAATTAAGAGGGTTATTAGAATAATATAACATCTTGTTTGTTTTGCCACTAAGCTGCAACATTATATTTGTTTTTTATTGATTTTATTAAAATAATTTTTGCTTTTTATTTATTAAACTAATAGCTATTTATTTGTTAAAATAAAAAGTTATAGACGGTTGCGAACTCTTATTGCAGAAAAAATTAATAAGGTGTTACAGAATTTTATGTAGGTAAATAAATTATGACATTTTAATATATAAAGAAGTAAAAAAAACATACATTTTAATATATAAATTTTAATGTAGAATAAAATAAAAAAATTTAAATAACAAAATAATATGGAAGCAAAATATCTTTTTTTTATTTACATATATATTATTATAATATTTTCATCAAAATTAATTAAATTAAAAAATTTAATATATAAATTAGATATCATTCAACTATTTATAACTTAATTTTAAGAATACCTTAATTTTTCGAAATATAGTAAAAGTTTTAATTCTTTTTTTATCTCTAATCAAATTTTCACTTTTCTCTCTCATTCAAAATTTTTTATTAATATATTTTTAATCATCAATTCTCCGTCAAAATAAGCTAAAATCACCAACGTTACCTACCATCAAAATTAAGAGATCCTTTCTCGCAATCCTCTGCATTCCATTTCTAATCCTGTTCCTGCACGCAATATCTTCATTATTTATTCTCTCTCGTTTCTTTTACAATTTTTTTTCGATTTTTTCTATAATATTTTTTTTTTAAAATTCAAAATATCCTATTTCAAGATGGATAGATTAAAATGTCCGACACTTTTTACTCTTCGAAATATTGCATCCTTATTAGTCTTCGAAAAAAGATTGCATACCAAAAAATACGATCCTCTACGCATATATATTTTTTTTATTTTTGTGTATTAAGTGATAAATTAAACAAAAAATAGTAAATAAACTATTAAAATATTAATTAATAATAATATAAAATTAATTAAAATTAGTAAAAAAAGTTGCATAAATTAAATAAAATTGTCGGTAATATTCGAATAATATTTTTAAATATGGTAGAGTAGTCAATATAATTCGTATATATTGTGCATTTTATTTCTAATGGTTTATTTTACTTCTAAAGTAAGTAAATATATATTCCTTTTTTTGTTCCCTTGAAAATAAATAGAATTCGATTATACAATAGAACAACCAAAAGAATGTGGACATGCTAAAATTTTCCAACGTGCTGTTTAAAACAATTATATATGTGTTAATTTGTATTTTAATAAATACAACTGACAACAAAAATAGTAGGGAGTTAGCTGCAAATTAAAAGAGAGTTTTAAATTTATTTACAATGTCACAAAAAGAAAATAATAATGAACAAGAGAGTTGTTAAAATACTTTATGAATTACTCAATGTCTATAATATTTTGTATTTTTTACTAATTTTAATTAATTTTATATTAATATTAATTAATATTTCATATTTTAATTATTTTTTATTTATTTTAATAAATTAATAAAAAAAAATGCATGTAAAAAGTCGCATCCCATGATCGATCAACTACTACTCCAATTTTTTTGCTTCACATGTCAATTATGGGAATGGGACTGAGCTCTTAAAGATCGAAAAAATAAAATAAAAAATTGATATATTTTTTAAAGATATTTTGATTTTTTTTTTTGAAAAAAGTATAAAACAAAATAAAAACATTTTTTCTATTGTTCATGGTACAAACAAAAATTTATAAATAAAAAAAATTGTAATTATATATTCTTTATTGATGGTATTGAAATCACTTATTTATATTTTGAAAAAGTATTTTATAAATTTAACTTTTTTATGTAGTACCATATAGTTTTAAATTTTTCAAAATCCTATTTTTTACTAAAAAGATAATAGACTTATAATGAATATTTTGAAATTTCAACAAAGTTTAATCTAACAAAAAGTATAAATTAACTTTTAAATTGTAATTACAAAAAATATATGTATTTACCGTCAAACGCATTTCAAATAGGATCAATTATAATAAAATTTTAAATAGGATCAATTATAATAAAAGAACATATAAATAACATTTTTAGAGTTAGGGTTGAATGTAGTATAGGATAGGCCAACACAATCTTTTTTTTTTCTTTTTAAGAAAACATTATTTTATGTTCCAACTTTTTTGAAATCTCAAAATTATGGATTTACTTATTTTTTAATTTTTAAAATTTCTTAAATATGTTTTTGTCCCCAAATATGTATTTTGAAAAATGTTAGGATTTATGGCAAATATGGAATTAATGATTGTACACTTTCAAAATAAAAATATTTTATAGTGACGGTTATTATTAACCGTTGATTGATTGATTATTTAAATAATGATAAATAATTATAAAATTATATAATAAAATAAAAAATTTCTATTAACTTTTAATGTAAAATTAATTTATCATTATAATTTAATCTTTTTTCTCTAGAATATTCAAAAGATGATTATTGTGAGGGGTGAAAGTCAAATACTCAAATATATTTACGCATTTTGATCTTGAGTATACTCAACATGTGAAACAATGTTTCAATTGGGAATGTGTTAAAAAAATCTAACTAATATTATAATAAACTTTCTCCATCCACAATAATCCAATTATTAGACTATTTTATGAATATTAAAAAAAAGTCTATAAATGAAAGAAATAAAATAATATTTTTATTAAATTATTATTATAAAATATTAATGTATTTATCATTATTAAATAGATCAATTATTATAGAAAAGGCTTGAGTATAATTAGTTATCTTGACAAGAAGTTTCTTGGATTATTAGAAAAGTTATTCTGATGATTTATACATTAGCAACAAGAATATTGATATGGAGAAAAGAAACACAGATGGGTAACTTAGAGACGCCACTAGAGTATGGCTTCAATTGAAGAAATTACGACGAGAAAAAGATCTAAAGTACTCACTGGATTCATACTATATGGTTTATTAATCAATCAAACTACTTTATAAATTAATCGATGAATCAATACAACTAAATCAACACGTCATCTGAATTTTTACTCTCAGTTACAAGAAAATTTGTGATTATTTACGGCACATTTCGATAATATCTCTGGATAATTTATAATTATCCACATATTTTGAGAGCAGTTGTGGGTATCTTTCAGTGAGTAGTTGAAAAGATTATAGTAATGTCTGTAGCAAACTACTAGTACTTGATAATGTATATATGAGGGCAAAATCGATCCTTCATTAAACTAAAGTTTACACCACAAATTGGCCAGTCGTGAAAGCATATTGAAACACCCAAATTGGGCTCATATACATGCACCTCCGTGGGCCATGGCCCCATGTACATATAAACAAAACCATAAGCACTGCTTGCCCATAGATTTTGACAGATTCAATTATTAATACTAACAGCTAAAACCATGTCTACCATGTATGATGTATCGTACATTTCTCATCGTTTTTTAATTAAGACGTTTAGAAATTTCTCCACAATATTCAATTCATCGTTTGCTGCGACCACTTGACTGACAAATTGATCGAACAAGACAAATGTTAGCTTTTTATAACTATTATTGCATGTATGTATGTCCTTCAATTAATTAATGAACTGATTAGTATTGTTTGGCATTGTTGATTTTAAATGGTTGTTTGCTAGTCAGTACATGTGCACACATCACAAATTACTACAATGAGTAAACCACTCATTCCCTTTCTCAAAATAGTAAACACCAATTAAAATATTTTCTTAAATTTAAGTTTCATCAAAAAGTTATATTGATTTATTTGACGTTAGTCAAAATGTTTTCTCCGACAATTAGCATCTTTAAAGATGTTGTCGTAGTAAGCATTTTCACAGATAATAAAAATAATTAAGATGTCATAATTCTTTTTCATTTATTTTCTTCAACAAACTCATAATTATTTAAATTTCTAAATTAGAAAATCAACAAATTTAGAAATCTCATCACCCAAATCACTTCTTTCCCTAAATTTTTAATCCATAATTTATTAGCAACAAAAAAATAGATGCTGGTGGTAATCAATTTAGAAATAGTAAAACAATTAACATAATAATAATCCACATTGAGACTTGGACTCAAATCACTCTTTTTCTCTTATCTTAAGGTCACCATTTGTGTGGACCAGGTTAAAAAAGCTGTAAAGTTTTGATTTGTGAAATCCAAATAAAAACTTTGTCCCGCTTTATCACTCATCGTGCTTTATCACAATTTTGTTCACCCATCACGCTCAAAGTTTTGATTATTACATGTCCCAACAACCCTTAATTTCCATCACGTTTTCTGGATGCCATTCTCTAATCATGGACGTTACTACCTTACAAGATAATCATAAAATGAAAAGAATTTAATTAACCAATAATAATATGACTTGTATTTATTCTGTTGAAATTTGAGGTGTTTTGTTTATTGTCTTTTTCTCGTTTATTTTTATTATTATTGATCTTGATTATTTTTTAAGTTTAGGTTAAAAAAAAAGAGAGAGAGAATGTAATGAATTTTACATATTATGGTGTGCGCTATGCTCTACATACATATGGCAGATAAAATTTACAAATAATAATTGTTTATTCAATGTTATTTATGGTGTGTTTGTTAATTTTTTTTTTTGAAATAATCATTTTTAATAAGATAACCATTTTTAAAAATTTGCATGTGTTTGTTACAATTTTTAAAAAAAATGAAAAATCTGATAAATAATTTAAAAATTGATTTTTTGAGAAGTTGTTTTAATGTCTTCTAAAAAAAAGTTATTTTCACTATGATAGAGAAACACAAAACTTTCTCATTTTCTCCAAAATTTCTAAAATATAATATCTAAATTATGAAATATCAAAATCACTTATTTTAGAATCTTTTAAGTAAAAAAAAAAAGCACATTGTAGGCAGATGTGCATCAAATTGATGGAGAAAGATATCAAATTAAGTGATTCTGTGACAATAATACATGAAACATGGAAAGTACAAAGCTCCCAGAAGCAAAATCTATATACATACATTCAATTCAATAAGCTAACTAAATCAAACTACTTTAATCAAAATACATCAAATCATTGGTGAAATCAGAAGAAAAGACCCCAAAATCAATTTCGCTTAAATTAATGGCAGGCTTGGACAGTTCAAAATCCTTTAAATCACACCACAAGTTAGGATCCAACAAGTCTTCAGTGAGATCACTCCTTTCGGCGTTGAGATATTCTTGTTTCACAGTTGGTCTAATTTGTGAGGTACTTATAACAGGATCATCATGTTGATCATAATTTAGAAACTTTGAGTGATGATGAGAATTCACAAGAAATGAATCCCAATTATTATTAGTTTCAGAAAATGTAACCATTTGTGGAGTTTGTAAAGTGGATTTGCATGTGTGAAACCCAATGTATGTAATTTGGTACATATCTGGATTCTCTTGTATACGTTGTACTTGTTTTGTTGCTTTGCAACCTTGATCATGTTTCCGTGTGCACCTATAGTAACTCCTGTAAATTATCATTAACAACGTTTCTTAGATCACAATTTCTTTTCATACAAAAGTTAATTAAACAAAATAAAGGAAAATAATGATTACCTGGGGAATTGAGATTTCAGGATTTCCTTCTGTCCGTACTTTCTCCATGAATGAATGTCATCAGTGGTTTGAGAGACTATATTCCGTGTCTCTTCCGTCTTTCTGCACATACATAGTTCACAATTAATACAAATATCTACTTATTCCCCAACATGTTTTTGGTCTAGTACACTTTTTTGGTCCTTTTTTTTTACCTATTTGGTCTATTACATCTTCATTGTTTTTATTCCATCGAAGGAAAAAACATAATTTTACTTTCATAAAATGACTACATATGAGTACTCTATGGCAAATCCACCCCAAATAACTGAAAAAGTGTTTTTGATTAAGGAAGTAAAAAAGAATATATCAGAGAATTTATGGAAAAGAAAAAAACCTTCTTTTATAGGAACCTCTTCGATCCTTTGCGGTGGTAGGTAACAATATCTTCCTACTCTCACTTGAATCTTCATACCTCAAATAATTGCATGAATTAGCTGCAGCTACCACCTGTGAACCATCTTCCCCTGAATTATTAACATCAGAGCTACAAGCTTCAGAAGAATTCATCACAGAAAGAGTCTGGGAGAAAGATCTTAGCACATTGGTCACCAATTCCTTAACCGAGGGAGACCCATAAGAGACAATAGGGTTCTTAAGCAGAAACTTTAACTGTGTAGCATACTCTTTACCTTGAAGAAGCTCCTTTACGAGTAGCTTCCTCTTAGAAGGGAAAATAACACTCATTTGCGGTTTAATGTAGTGGATCTTAGGATCTGTTAATTTGAGTAGTTATTTGTTGATGTTGGTGTTGTGTGGATTGAGTTATGATTTGGCAAATATAAGGTAGGAGTAGGAGAAAGAAAAGGGTATGGTTTTGCTAGGAAAGAGGGATGCAAGGGAATGGAAAATATTCGGAAACAAGGTATGATGCTGAAATGTGAAAACATTATCAAAATTTCCACAGATAGTGATAATAATAATAAAGTTGGATTTCTGTTCTCTGCATTTTTCTGTTTAGGCATTTCAAATGTTAATGCCGTCAATTTTAAATCCAACGGCTGCGAATACATAGTGTGGAATCACTAATTAGATCTCCGCCGTTTGTTTTAGAATTAATGCGTCCGTGCAGCAAGTGTATGGAATCCAAGTCCAGTGAATTTGGCTTGGCTTGTAAAAAGCTAAACATGATGTTGGCCTCTTGATGCAATGCTGACGCTCACTTGTTCGTTTTTATGCAACTTGTTTGGGTGATAATTAACTGCTTTTTTTCTATGCCAAACGTTAACAAGTTACTTGTTAGACATTTCTTAAGGAATTAATTGTACAAAAAGTTATCATTTTCATTTGACAAATATTGATATCCTCGTTATCCTAAATTATAATTGTGCTTTAATTTATAGTAATATTTATTATTTATTATTTAAATTAAAAATATAAAAAAATTAATATATTAGAATTTATGTTTTTAACTCTTGAAATTTAAAAGTTTTTTTAATAAAAAACTTCTATTTATTATTCCTTAACAAATTTGTTAATGTTAAGAATACCGTTTTTCTATTAGTGCATAAATTTAATTTAGTTCCATTGATCTAAATCTAAATTACTCTTTTTTTCGTTTTCTAGTAACTTTTGCATCTATAAAAAAAGTATTTTAAAAATAATGTTACTTCTAATTTTAATTATTTTTTAAAAATTATATATCTTTTAATTAATACAATGTGCATCGTCTTTAAATTATTATTCTCTATTTTACATTTGTAATTATAGAAATACAACAATAATTAATAAAGATAGTGGAGTAAATTATAATTCACTTTATTTTAGTTATTAAATTTTCGTGAAGTTGTCAAATGTGATCATTATTTTACAACAAAGTATTTTCTTTCCTCCATCTCACAATAATTGTCATTTTTACTCATTTGATACATATTAAGAAATAATCATAAATATAATAAAAATAATAATAAATGTATCAAATTTCCCTTATTGATATATTTTCTAATATAAAAAATGCAAAGTAAAAGAAAATATTTTGATATAGTGTTAATTAGACGGTATATTGAAAAAATAATTTAATATTGTATTTAAAGTAAAACAAATTTTTTGAAATGAAATTTATAATAAGACGGAAGAGAGTAGTAATTAAGAATCTATGAGTGAAATATATGATCACGACTTTTTAATTTATATGTATTCAATGTTAAAAGTGGCTACTACCATATAGGGGTAATTTTCTTTGGCCACCAAAGCAGTTATGTAATTACTCCACCAGTTGTTAAATATTAGCGTTTTTTTTTATCAAATTAGTGTTTATACTTAGTAACCAAAGGAGTATAGGTTGAATTTCTGTCTTTAAACCGTCAAATTAAAATTATACAAATCGTTTTATGTATAATTGATTTTGATAAAATCAGTTGATTTTAATTAAAATTAAAAATTTTTATTTTTTATTTTAAATGTAATTTGTATATTTAAATTATTTGTTCGTTTTAATTTTAATCTATTCAAATATAAATTATTTTTTATTAAATATATTTTTAATTAGAATAAATTAGTCAAAACTAATTCTATTAAAATTAGTTTTTTGAATTTTTAATCATAATCAAATTAAAAATGTCGAAAAATTATTAGACTGCATATCATATTTTCTATTTTCCATTTGATTTCGGTATCTTGCCATTATATACAAATTTATTTATAATTTACTCAATAGATCTAAAAATATTTTAATTTTTAACAACCAAACACAGCCTTGACATTAATTACTATCAAATTTACTCTCTACTAATTCTTGTCAAACAAAAATAAAAGACCATTTACTAATACTATGGTGGGTAGTTCACTTAATAATAATCGATATGGATTGCCTATCGTATGATAACTACATTTTCACACTATAATTAATTGATGGCGGCGGAGATAGTATAAACATCGGCTATAAAAAAACCTTGTCCCGAACATTATCAATCAAATCATTTATTATATACTTTTATGTTATATTTTTTTATTGAATTGTCATATTTTAGTAGATAGTTCTTTTTTTTTATAGAATTGCAGTAGATAATTTTCATTCCATGTCAATTATTATTTTTAGAATCTGAATGCGGATTTGCGGACTACAACAACAATTCTCACTTTATATATTCTATATAATAATTATATGTAAATATTAAATTTTATCAATTCAATTCAATCGTATATAATATGTTTAGAGTGCATGATAGACATATATATAATATGACAAAGAGATGGATAAATATATGATGTAGAGATGATAGAGAGATATAAAAAGTTTGAGGATTAATTTAGGTCTCTACTCAACTAATGGATCAAGACAAAATATTATATAGTTGCCACCTGGTTGTTTATCCTTGCACCACACATTCGTTCAATATTTTTATATTAGTTCAATGATCATTAATATAAAAAATAAATAAATCGTTTAATTTATACGAAAGTTATATATTAGTAATTTATTTATTTTTTAATAAGTTAGTTTTTTAATTTTTTGTTTTAGTGTCAAACTCGTCTTTTGTGTGTGTAAATATTTGTACTAATGATTCTGATTTGAAACAAACAAAATTTAAACTCAAAATTCTCATAATTTTTTTGATAAACTCATATAATTCTCAAGAGATTTTGATTGTAAAAATATTAAGAACATAAATTATCGATCAATTTTTAGAAAAGTAATTAAATAAGTGATAATTTGAGTGAGACATACACTATAGTCCTTAACATTAAATGCAAAATTCTATTAAACTAGATCATAGATCACATGAAAAATTATTATATTATTCTTTATATAATGGATAGCAAATTTCATAGTAAAATTTTGAAAATCTCTAACTAAAAATAATTAAAATAAGGTTAAGACTGAAAACAATTCAACGTTATAACATATACAAACATAAATTACTAACTTGTTATAAAAAAATTTAAATGAATAATATGATATGAGAAAAGAAAATCACACAACAATGACTAACAACATCAAATAAAGAATGAAAAAAAAGTTTATTTGAATATTTGAGTTACGAATTTGATGAAACTTGTATTATATTAAATAATATAATTAATTTTGTGGGTTTTAGTTAAAAATTTTGATGAATTTGTTGAATTTTTGTAAAAAAGTGATAATATTGTTGACATTTTAAAATATAAAAGATCAAATTGTCACTTAAAATTAAAATAAATGACCAAATCGGAAAGAAAAAAAAGATAAAGACTAAAACGTTAACTTTAAATTAAGGGACCACAAATGCTATCTAGCCTATTAAATAATAGAATAATATATTATTTCAATGGATAAACAACAATTTTGATGACCGCTTTCACTTTTGTCAATAATTGAGTTAAAAATCCAAATTAATCCCCAATTTACCAAATGTATGTTAATTTAGTCATCGAAATTAAGTTGATTGTTAAATTTGTTGACTTGTTAATACTGAGGATTATGTAGTATATAGCGTGTCAATTTTTCACTACCACATATGTGGCGGCTGAATAAATAGAAATCAAAATGACATTAACATTAATTTTTTTCTTCAAAATATCATTAAATCTAAAACATGTCATCATTAATTTTTTTACCAATAATTTTATTTTCCATCTTCATCACTAGACCTAAATCTAAAATTTATTATTCCCCAATCTCTTCTCCATATTATTATCCTGTTTATTTTTCATCATCTCTTATTTATTCTTCCCTAAAATTAAAGAAAATGAAGATCGATATCATCTTCAGCTTCACCATATAACATAAGGCATTATTGAGGTTAAACTCTAAATCGATATAATATTCATACCTTCGAGTTTTATGTAGGGGTGTACATGGTCTAAAAACTAAACTGAATTGCATCACATTAATAGTGCAGTTCAGTTTGTAAAAACCACTTAAAAAAAACCGGTTATTTTTTTAACTAGTTACAGTTCAGTTTTAAACCGATTTAAAACCAGTTTATAATTATAAACCGGTTTAGTATGTTTGATCTGGTTTGAAACCAGTTTTTATCAAAATGAATTCGAACCGGTTTTTATTGAATTGTTTAAAATCGGTTTTTCATTAAATTTTTTATACTTTTCTATTTTTTTAAACATAAAATTATACTTTTTTTTAGAATGTTTATTGACACGTGTTTCTGTTAAGTGTAATATTTTAATATCTATCTTTTGATTTTTCGAAAATAAAATAAAAAACATTGAATTGAAAATACTAGTACATGTAGTATTAATTAGAGCGTTCAATTTAAAAATATATATTTAAATATTTCTATAGCGTAGATATAAAAAAAATTTAATATTTTCTCAAAAATGAAAGTGGTCATTTTAAGATAACTATTTTTTACAAATAGATCAATCATTATAGGACAGATGAAATATTATATATTAATTAAGAATATTATATATATATATATATATATGTATAGTTGCATTTTTTTTATTCATATGTATATAGCTTATATAAAACTGTTTTTACAGTAAGAAAAATGCTATTTTCAACAAAACAATGTTAATTTTTCATAACTTAATTTCAGTTAATGTTTTAGTCATTTATCTTTTTTTTCTTTCCGATTTTATCCTTTATTTTAATTTTAAGTGATAATTTGATCTTTTATGTTTTAAAATGTTAACAATGTTATCATTTTTTTTACAAAAATTCAAAAAATTCATCAAAATTTTCAACTAAAACCCATAAATTAATTATATTTTTCAATATAATATAAATTTCATCAAATTCGAAACTCAAATATTCAAATAAACTCATATTTCCATATCTAACAACATCAAATAAAGAATGAAAATATGAGTTTATTTGAATATTTGAGTTATGAATTTGATGAAATTTGTATTATATTAAAGAATATAATTAATTTTATGGGTTTTGGTTGAAAATTTTGATGAATTTTTGTAAAAAAAAAAAGATAATATAGTTGACATTTTAAAATATAAAAGATCAAATTTTCACTTAAAATTAAAATAAATGACCAAATAAAAAAAAGATAAAGGACTAAAATGTTAACTAAAATTAAGTTAAGAAACCACATGTGATATTTAGCATTTTATTTTTTATATTAACAATGTTAATTTTAAGTTTATGATATTAAATACAAAAAGGTTTGAAAGTGGTTCAAACTGGTTTTTTAAAAAAAGTTTAGTTAACTAGACTTTTTAAAATTTATGATGCAGTTCATAAACCATTTAATTGATTTGGTCTTTTATAATACAATGTAATTCAGTTTATGAATAGAGTACAATTAACTACATTTTTTACACACCCCTAGTTTTATATCAAAGTGAATTGACTTAATTAACAAAGCAAAAACATGTAACATCTTTCCAGATTCTAAAACTGCAATATTGCTGGACTCCAATCCTAACAAAAATCGTGTGAATGTCTATAGAACCATTTTTTATTAAATATTTATAATTTCGATAATATATTTATGTATTTTATTTAAGAATATGCTGCTATAACATAGAAAAAAATATAAAATATTTCTAATTTGATATGTAATATCTATTATTTTTTTATAATATTTTGAAAATTCATAATATTTTATTTAGATTATTCTATATATTTAATATTATTTTACTATTTATGATAATAATAAATTAAATTCTCAAATTCAATTTTTGTTTTTGTTTTCAGAAATAAACAATTATGATTGGTTGATGCTATATCTAATATTTTTGTACAACCGTAGGAAAATAATGAGAATTTTTAAATAAAGGAAGAAGATTGAAATCGAGGGAGAAGAAATATTAGGTATATGGTTAGAGACTGAGAATAAAATTGTTGGTAAAAAAAGGATAATATGTTTTTGATTTATTGATATTTTTGAAAAATTAATAATATAATTGTCGCTTTTATTTGAGTCTCACACGTCATATATCACATAAATTGAGTTTTTAATTTAGTCACATGACTAATAGTTTACCCTTCTTTCAATATAATAATTAATACTTTATTCGATTATATATATAAGATAATTTTTGAAAAGTTTGTTTTTTATATATAAAAAAGTTAAGAATTTAAAATTCACTTTTAAGTTACTTTTATAATCTTTTTATTTAAGCTATTTATCTTATACTATTATTGAATATTTAATGTCTCACCATTTCAACAAGAATATACATGTAAAAAAAGTTAAAAATAGATTGGCTCGATTTTGATGTTTTTTTTTTTTCTCTCTCGTAAATAAATTCGACTAGAGTAGTATATTGTTAATATAACAAAAATTCTCCGACCATTTGTAATTAATTGAAGAGGTGCTGCTAGGGTTTTTTTTTCCGCATCAGATATTTGAGATTTGGGAAAATGGCCGGTTTGCCTTCGAAGCTTCGCATTCAACCCGCAGACGTCAAAGCCGCCGCCTTGTGGGGCGTCACCGCCGCCACCGGGGCTCTCTACCTCGTTCAGGTAACCACCTTTATTCTCCTTCTACAATTCAGATTCTCATTTTTCTTTGGCTTTTCAATTTGCCTTCGTAAGATTACATCTGATGTTAACGATCTGTACGCTATACCTTGTTTGGATCCTCACATTCGGTGACGTTCCATACTGATCTGAAATTTCGCTCTTGATTATCAATTTCTGTATTTTTCAAATCAAAACTCACGTTCGATCTGCCTCATTCACAGATTTTCATATTTTGTTTTTTTTTTTTTCAAAAAAATCTTTTTGACTTTTATTTATTGGAGTGTTCCCCATCGATAATCAATGAAACGGTCCTTTCATGTTAGTTGAATCCACAATCACGTGACGGAGATTTGCTTAATGAATTAAAAGTTGCAATCATGTGCGCGATTGCACATCACAATAATTCACTCTTGACTTTTTGAGTTAGTACCTTGTTACACCGTTAAAACTGGGGAAAGAAAAAAAATTTAGGGGTGGTTATGAATTTTGCATTATTCAAGATTTCATTGGTGTTTGTTTGATTTATTTAATCTATGTCTCGCACAGCGTTATTTCATAAAATAAACTTTTTTTTTTTTGCTTTATGGTGGACCAAACGTGGTTGGCATGGGTGTTTAATCTGAAGTTTTAGTGTTTATGATGGTGATGGATTTCTTCTCTGTTAAAAGTTAATATACTCCAAGTTTCAACGAAATTCAATTCATACGCTCTTCGGATAGGTATCTGATTGATTACATTGTTAAATGACCTCAACTCTGTGATTCAGATATTGCTTTTAATGGAATTATTAATGTTTGTCACAAACTTTACGAAACGGTTTGTTTTTCTCCAACAAAAACAGCAGAAGATAGCCCCTTACAAGAACTGAAAATAGCAGAAATGAAAAGATAAATTTAGAGTTCTGCAGATGCCCCTGACCTCTAGCCCAAACCCTCCTGTTTCATATCAGTTCATGCCTATGCCTCTACCATCCTTCTCTCTTGCATTCTCATTTCCCATATGAAATCGAACCTCCCACTGCTCTTTTTGAGCTCAGCATTTGGTATTGCTCTGGACTTACAACATGAAGATGTCTATCTATTTTGTCTTCCTCACCCTTAAATGTGTATCCCTCTATTTCACATCCCTTTCCTTGTAGCATACCTCAGTAATAGGGGTCTAGCATTTACTGTAACTGTTATATCTGTATAACCTTACCCAATGATAAGGCCATTTATAGCTAGCTGTAAGGAAAGGTCTACCATAATGGCTGTGAAGGGAATATACTCTTTGTAGGATATGATTCTTCAAATAGAATGTTTTAATGAGGCAGGTTGCTAGAGCTCTTTATTGGTTCTTTTAAGCATCTTCAGTGCTCTTGGGGGATGTTGCCACAAGTTGGCTTAAACATCCTTCCTGGCTGAGGATATGGCTTTTCACAGATTTCTCCACTCTTGCAATTTTTTTTTTTATATGTAGGACGGTTTGCTTATATTTGCATATTCATATATAGTTTCTTGTTAAATCTTAGTGCAGTTCTAATGCATTTTCTGTTTAAATCATTCACAGCCGTGGGGCTTTTTGAAGAGGACCTTCTTCGAGAAGCAAGAGCCTGAGCAAAAATGAATTGGGAATTGAGAATAATTGTTTGAATTTTTGGATCATGTCAATGATGTGTAGCTGAATAAGAGTAGAATTATGTTGTTTTCTGCTGAAATATACCTGTTTCTGATACGATGTGCTGGTTTTGGATATAAATTTTAATGTTGTTTGCTGGTCGTTTTTACCAGCGATTTTCTATCATAAATTATCTTATTTCTTCTTCCCACATCTTGAAAGAGCCATATAATTGTGTCAATTGTCATCCTTTAAGGAGGATGATAATGCACAGGTATATTTGGGAATTCTTACGTTTCTGTAAAGGACCATATTCATAGCAGTACTTGATTGGCATATAAAAGCAGAAAGATTAAGCTCACGAGACAGGAGAGTTTCCTATGAATTCCAATTAACACATGGGAGATCTAACGCACACACAATACTTAAGAAATATAAACAAGCTTTTTTGAGAGGAAATATAAACAAACTCGTCCTTTTGGACTTTGTTTTCTGCATAGGTGGTAAGATTTTTCCTTTTCTTTTTTATGCTGAATAAGATTTTTCTTTTTTTTGCTGAATAAGATTTTTCTTTGTTAGTTTGATCAACTGTTGATTGCTTATATCAACCATATACATCAGCCTCACCGAGTGGAAAACTTGGACTGAGATGTGTTTGAAACTTAGTTTGAAAGAGATAAATTAGGATTATTAGTTAAAAAACGGTATCAAATGCATTTGAACCGATTCATTTAAAAAATGGTTTACTACTTTTTTAGAGATTTTATTGTAAAGAAACAGTAACTAAATATTTATTTAATGCAACATAAATTCGGTTTTTTATTATAAATAATACCTATTTTTTAAATGAGTTTAGTAAAATATTTTCTCTACACCGATGTTTAGTAATATTTTATATTTGTGTCATAGTATAATATCTTTGTAAAACTATTTATACAGATAGTTATATAATAAGATATGATTAACTGCAGGTATAATTTTATTATTATTCACGCATAGTAGCTAGGTAATTTCAAACAAAACAGTGGATAATAATTACTTTTTAAATCACTTCAGATTTCTTCAAATGCAGTGTTTCTTTTGAGTTTTGCCGTGGAAAATAAGATAAGTGACCTGAATCTTTTGAAGTTTGTGTAAATTACTAAATTCCTTGGCAGACCAATGGTGATCCCCTTTTTAAGGAGTTTGCTTTGACTATTGGTACCACAGAGGCCAAGTATCTTTCAGGTTCCTACCTACTTCTGAAAATGCGAACTGTATAACTGAAAAACCTGACTGTAGATACGGGAAAGCCTACCAAAGCCTCCAAGTTAGTAAAATTAATTTAATTTAATTTAATTTTTACAAGAATCTTTTGTTAAATTTGGTAAAATAAAATCTTTACTGGATGTGGTCATAAGTTCCAATTCAAAGTCTCAACCTTCTTTACATTGATGGTGTAAAGTTAGTTTACTATCTTGCATTTTCTTTAAAAAAAATTTATGTGATAATGCATCATCTGATCTGATCGATGTTATATAATCGGTGTGTAAAATTCTTTTAATTTATAAGGAAATCTAAAACTTTTTTATATTAATAAATATGCAAATTAAATTTTTATTTATAATATTAAACATAAATTATTATTATATTTTTTTGAATAAAAAAATATTTATTCATTTAAATTGATAAATATTTCAAAAGTAACACAATTTTTTTTGACAAACTTAAAAACAACAAATTCAACATTATTAAAAATGAAAAGAGTTAAAAAAAATAATTAGCAATTATTTTAAAAAAGTATCAAATATAAATAGTAAAAAGATAAAAGATGATTTTTATTACTTTTTGTTTTGAGTAAAACATATCTGAATTACCGGATCGAGAAAGTTCTATCCCTAGTTATTACACACACAAAAACGTTGACAAAAAAAAAAAAAAAAAGTTACACACAAAACTTAACACGCATCGCCAACCGTTTGATCCGGTTGATACACGATGATCCTCCGTTTATATTCATCATCTCTTGCTCCTTTGTGTCCCTTTCTTTTGTTTACACAACCGCAGCCGCAGAAGACAACAGCTACAATTCTGGTGAGTTCTCACTCTTCTCTTCTCCACTTTCAACAATTCTTTGTTTATTTTTTAATTCTTTTATATATTTGGTATTTCTTTTTTATGTATTCGTATGGTTTTTGTGTGTAGGAGGAAGTGGTTGGTTTCAATGGAAAAAGAGAAGGAGAAAGAATTGATCGAATTGTACGAAACCGCGAGGAAAGCGGCGGATGCATCCAGCGCCGCCGATAATCCGCACGAAGAAAGTCGATGCATTGATGCGCTCGAGCAGCTCAAGAAATTTCCCGTCAATTATAAAATTCTCGTTAATACCCAGGTTATTATTTCTCTTCGCATTTTACGATTTGGATTATTTTGTTTTCAGTTTTTTTTTTCTTTTTAATTATTATTATTATTTTATATGTGTGATTATTGAAGTATTAGAGTTACTAGTAAATGCTGTGTTAAGAAATTTTATGGTGATATATTTTGCATGTTGTAACGGTTTAGGGTTCAATTGAAAGAAAGATATAGATCGGTTGAATGAAAACTAAGGACAGTATTTGAGTTCCAATGTTCTTTGATTTATTATGTATTTTGCATATTGAGTAATAGTTTTTATCTTTTTGGGTGAGCTGTGGTGTTCTTTTAGGTTTTCTTGACTCGAGTTAAAAAGAAACGCTCTGTCTTTGGGGGGAGGGAGGTCCGTACAATTACCATGTAAAACATTTTTCTAGGGATTTATATAACTCATTTTTGTTATGAAGATGCTTCTGGTTAAATTGGGGCCCTGAGTTTCTGTTGATGTTAGTTTTAATTACTACAATGCGTGGATAGGTATGGAACTGTTACTGATTCTGGGTATAGGTATGAGATTTTCCAACAGATGGGTACGGGTGTGTGGAACGGAACCATTACTGAGTCCATGTATAGGTATGATTTTTCCGAAAGATGCATGTGGGTATGGAACCATTATTGAGTCTGGGTGTATGAGATTTTCCAAAATATGTTTACGGGTGTGGAATGTTACTAAGTCCAAGTATAGGTAAGGGATTTTCCAAATGAATTGGGCACCATGCATGCCAATATAAATTTTTCAAAACTAGTAATTTTAATTCTCTGGTGTAGGGGATGTCGTGTAGCGGTTTGGCTTTTCTTTGTTGCCGGGCAGAATTTATTGTTTTTGTTGTTATGTAATAATTTGGATTTTGACTTGTGATGAATAGGTTGTAAACAATATTTAGTTGTGTTTGGATACATCAAAGTTAGGAATAGTTTCGTTTGACTAGAATTTATTTGATATAGAAGTCAAATATAGTATTTACGACTTAATATGTTTTTTTTATTTGAATAGATTTTGGAAATCAACTCTTAATGCTCTGAAGTCATTGAAACTGGAACTGGTTTGGTTTGATTTGATTTGATTATTTCACATTTTCATCCCTATAGATATTTAAATCAAAACAAATCCTAAACATATCCCCATTTATGTATTGTAGAGAACTTTTGATGTCTTCTATATTATGATTTACAACATTGATTCTGAACCCGAGATTTGATTTTCAACATTGATTCTTAACCCGAGATTTGATTTTCAACATTGATTCTGAACCTGAGATTTGATTTTCAAATTATTATAAAATCCTTTATATCCATTCAAGTCACTCCGATGATTAAATTCATTTCTGCATTCATTCATCTCTTGCTTCCCTCCCTTTCTCTATGTTTCTAATTTGAATGATATTTCAGATTCTCCTTGTGGTACTTGACTCCTTTTCTCTGTGATGGATTTCCTTTTTCTATTCAACAATTAAAGTTTACTACTAAGATGGGTTTGGAGTTGTGGAATATTTTTTTTTTGTGAATTCGTAATAGAGTACACCCTTACTGTGCATCAAATACCCTCAATTTTTTTTAGATAGAAAAAACTGTAATGTTTGAAATTCAGGGAAGAGAAATGGAAGATAGTTAAGGGCAGATCAAATTGATCTCAAATCTGTATTGGTTTCATGGCTTTGCCTTCACCAGTAAAGATTTGTTTTGATTTTTTCTTTTCTGATGTAATCTTTCAGGTGGGAAAGCATCTTAAAGTTCTCACAAAGCACCCCAAGCAGAAAATTCGGGCTTTTGCTGTTGACCTAATTGAGATATGGAAAGGCATAATTATCAAGGAAACAAGTAAAAACAAGAACGGGGACTCTGATAATAAGGCCGAGTCAGCAAGTGGGGAGAGAGCTAAAGCTGGGAAAATGCAAAAGAGTCCTTCAGTGAAGGTTGAAAACGGAGAAACTGTCAAGGTGGAGAAAGTTAATGGGAATGGTACATCAAAGCTAAGCTCTGGAAATGGAAAGCTACAAAATATGGATGTCAAAATTGAGAAAACTGATTGTACCTCGAGCGTCAAGGTGGAAAAGATAGCCAAGGAGGAAACACCAGTTTCTGGGGCAAAGAAAATTTCATCCAGCTCTGCCACTCCGAAGCTAAAGACTATGATCAAATCTAATGATGCAATCCGAGACAAAATAAGGGAACTTCTCCTTGATGCTTTATCTAAGGTCTTTGAAGAGGCCGATGAAGATGTCATGGATGAAGTTAATGCATGTGATCCTATTCGTGTTGCAGTGACAGTGGAGTCTGTATTATTTGAAAAGTGGGGTCCTTCAAATGGAGCACAAAAGGTCAAGTATAGGTCTTTAATGTTTAATCTCAAGGATCAGAAAAACCCAGATTTCCGGAGAAAAGTTCTACTTGGTACTATTGAACCACAACGTCTGGTCAACATGAGCTCAACAGAAATGGCTAGTGAGCAAAGGAAGCAGGAGATTGAGAAAATTAAGGAGAAGGCTTTGTTTGATTGTGAGCGTGGAGGTCAGCCCAAAGCTACAACTGATCAGTTTAAGTGTGGTCGGTGTGGTCAAAGGAAAACCACCTATTACCAAATGCAGACTCGCAGTGCTGATGAACCTATGACAACTTATGTCACGTGTGTTAACTGCAACAATCGTTGGAAGTTCTGTTAGTGCAGTGGTGACCTGTGAGTCTCACAAGAGCTGTTATCGGTTGTTGCTGATACAGTGTATGAACGTGCGGTTCCGCACTACTGTGTAGCACCAGAATTTTCCTGATCAGACTGTTACATTTAGGAATTGTTTAGGCATCAATGTACTTTTTATTATTTTTTAACTGACTTTTAGCGTTTCTGTAGTCTGTTGTTATTTTTACAACAATTTATTTATCTGTTATGAAATTGCACTAATGTTTTTATATCAGGTTTTACTGGTCAGTCACTGCAGTATTCACTGGTCAGCTAGACTAGGTTCCATAGTCATTATACAGAATTGTAGTTTTTGTGTTGGCCCTTGTTCTCTTGGTGCAAATCCAGTCATCCAGCTCTAACTTCTGATACAATGCATTCACAGCTGCACATGATTCTCCTTGGCTAACAATGTCGTAACAATGTTAAACATAGTTTTGTCTAGAATTCGAATGGTCGTCCACCTTGAGTCTCACATTTCTCGCCTTATATTACAATGGCATCGATTTTCACATGAAATAATAAGGTGGTGACTTTGCTTAAAGGAAGACCAGAGGTATTAGAACGACGTGGACACTTTCATTTTTTGCTGCTTTGGATTAGCTTGATTTTGATTCTGAATAGCTAGGAATAGGTTCTATTTCTAGAGGCGTGTTTTGTGTTGAAAGATTCTCGGATCCATATCCTCCTTCAGTTTTCTCTCCTTCACTCACTACTGTCAAAAACAGAGTCCTTAGATTAATCCAACAACATGGATACTATCAGGGATTCTTTTATTTTAAAAACACCTTTAACACCAAATAACCGAGCACTCTTTTACTTATACCCTGTAATATAATTATTTATATCAATATATTACATCTATATATTATTAACAAGTGTACACCAATATTTTTCTATTATTATTGCAACTGTCTTTTGTAAATTTACAACTCACAATATGTTACTAATATGATTTCTTTTGGTCATTTTGTTTTTTTTTAAAAGTCAAATACAATTTAAAATAAAATAACACATTTTCAAAAATTAAAAATATATTACACAAAAATGAAATAATGACATTACAAAAATAAATAAATATTTTAATAATTTATTTTAAAATTTTGAAAACATTTTTGTTATTTTTAAATGTATTATTTTGATATTTGATGAGATGGATAAATAAAATTAACTTATATTTTATTGCGTCAACATATTTAATAGAGAATAAAAAATATATATTGTTACAATAAAATTGTTTTATACCAACAATTAATAATAAATTATCACGTCCACAAATAATTAGATAGCGACATTTGATTTAAAAATTGTATAACATAAAGTGACATATTGAATACTTCTAATTAAATGACGTTATAAAATTATTTTATATTATTAATAATTTGCCTTTAATATCCTAATTAATATCATATTATTAAAAATATGTCACATCATTATTATTTTAGATAAAAAAATTATGTCAAGATCAAAATTACAATAAATATAAAATTTGAAGGGTAAAAAAATTCTATTGTTAAAAAGAGGAATTAATTTTCGTGATTATAATAAAATAGAAGGGCTAAGAATGTAATTAAATAAAAACCTTATGTTAGAATCGGAAAGGGTTTCCTTAAAAAAATGTTCTACAAGGGAAGGAAAATAATTTAATTAAGATATAGTATATTTTTTTATCAATTAAGAAAAATATATAATTACATTTGTCAATTAAATATAAATAAAATAATGATCATTTTAAATAGATGTAAAAAAATTATTACTTTAAATTAAATTAAAATAATACGTATATTTTTTCATAGACAATTCTTTTAGGTGTGTCTAAAATTAATTGCAGAACAAATAAAGGTAGTACAATAATATTGTAAATTAATTTTTATACCGTTATTTTAAAACTTACCATGATATAACATATGATAATCAGATAATTGATTTAAAAATTATTCAATATAATATAACAGAGTAAATGGTAAGAGAATTAAAATTTTCAGTATTTTTACACTCTTATGAAAATAATATTAAATTAGATAATAGTTTGCGCGTTGCGCGGGCATTAATTATTTAATTTTATAGATTTTATAAATAATATTTTATGTATTATAAATATATGTATCTTACAATATTACTCTATTCATTTGAAATAACTGAATATTATTAGAAAAATTAAAATGAGAGAAAATTATATTATTACAATAATTTAATTTATTTAATTTTTTTTTATCAAATTTGCATGATAACTTGTAATATTGAATGATTGTTTTTCTTCTTGTCCTTTGATTGTCAATTTGTTTTTCAACACATAATGGTACTTGTATTTATTTTGATGAAATAAAATGTAAAATACAATCCTAAAACTATGATTTGATGTTTTTTATTTTAAAGAATGTTGACGTTGAATTATATTGCAGCGCAGTCTGAAGTTATTTATTTTATTATTATGATGTTTTAATTGCAAGTATGAGAAATTGTTTAAAGAAATTTGTTTATTGGATATATTTCGTCAAGAGCTTGAAATTTATTTTATTAAAGATTTATATATACTTTAAATATAATTTTAGGTATTTATAAATTTTAATTAATTATTTGTGCAATTGAATTGTAGTTATATTGATATGTACCAAAAATAAATTATATTAAAAACTAATTTAATTTTATGCAATATTTTATTTTTTCATTTATTTTTTAACATTCAAATTTTTATTATAATAAGGAATTTTTAAAACCAAAAATAACATTCAATTACAAATAAATAATTTAATTGATGAAAGTTGAGTGGTAACATATATAGTAAATTGTTGTTCATTATCTTTTTTTAATAATTTTTAATGTATTCATATTTTATGATAATTTTTAATAAATTTGTATATTTTATATCAAATAGAATATATATTTTATAAAATTATAATATTATAATTATTTATTGTGATTATTAATTTATTTATTCACAAAATCCATTTGATATTTTATTAAAAATATTATAAATGAAAAAATTATTTGTAAAATTATATGAGTATGGAATGTTATGACCTACTTTGTTTCTTAAATGAGGCTATTATGAGTAAAGCATCTATAGCTTACTCCTATTGTATATATTGAAATTTTGAGGTATAGAAGTATATATGAATCCATGTATTTGAAGATATATAGATCTTTTATTATATATGCATTAATTTAGTTTCGGTGTGTCTAAATGTATTGAGAAATAGTAATAGTGTTCAAACAAAAATGTGTAACTAAAGTTTCTTTAAAAACTAAATATAGTTGTTATATAGAAAATTCATGAGAAAAACTTACACACAATATTGCAACTTGATATAAAAAAATCTCTCACTCTTACAATTGAATATCTAATTGAATGGGCATAAGTGAGATGGTCATATTGTTGATATTCGATTAATTTAAGTTTTATAAGTATAATATAATAATAAAAAGCTTATAACAACAAGACTCATATATGACGCAAGTGATTTTAAATTACATTGTGAAACCTAATAGAATTTCAAAAGTCAATGTGCTTGAAATTACTGCTATATACAAAAACATTGGAAATAAAAAATTAGTTGTTTATTACTAAATTATGAATAAAATGATTTGTTTGTAAAAAAATATTGTAAATTAGAAGCCTATTTAAAAATTAAATAATATTCTCCCTTTGACTTTAATCCTCTTATTCATGTGTTTGTTTTTAACTCTGCATTACAATTTGATCCGAGGTAGATAAGACTTATAGTCATTGGTTTCTTTTTCGGGTCTTGGTTTTTTTTAATTCTTTTTACTACCTTTTAATTTGATATGTATCATATAAATATATATTTTATCTCCTCTTTCTTTTCATGTATTAAATATGACATTTAAAGTCATATATTGTAAGAAAGTAAATGTTATATGCATATATATTAAAAATAAGAAGGGATTTAAAATTATTTTTTTATAAGAAAGTGGTCTTAAATTTTATATCTATTTTATTTACATATTATTCAATTATCTTTAAAATATCTCAATTTAATTCTTATAATTTTCAAAAAATAAATAAATAATTAAAAATATTTTTAATAAATGTTTAATACTTTTCAATCTTTTTTTACTAAAATACTTTTGAATCTCTTTTTAATTTCCTTTAATAAAATTTAATATATTTTTAAAATATAAATTTTTATTTATTTCAAATTATCAAATAAAAAATTATAATGACAAAATATGTATTATAATAAATTGAAAATATAATAATAAAAAAATATTTGTTAATTAGACGTAAGAGTCTGTTTTAATATATTAAATAAATATTTTTTTTCTCATATTTCTTACTCTATCTTCATGGTCGTTCATCTTTAAATAAATAAAATAATTGAAGCAAACAACGTATCTCAAATATAATAAAGACTCTAGCACCGCCTCTGTTTCTGTCGCTTTAGTGTCCTTAATAGCTTTAGTGTCCGCCGCCGGTTTTGTAATATAATAAAGACCCTAGCACGGCCTCTGGGTTTGTTTTAGTGTCTATACGGCCGCTTTTGTAATATAATAAAAATCCTAGCACTACCTCTATTTTGTTTCTGCAGCTTTAGTGTATACCGCAACTGTCACTGCTTGGGTGTGACAACAACTATAAGGTACTCTTACTCTCTTAATTCTATCCACTCTATTTCTTTCTTAAACTTTATTATAAACTCACATGCCTTCTTTTTTTTTTTTTTAACAAAATTTAGTGGCTTTAGTGTATAGTGTCTTTTTTTTTTTTTTTTTTTTTTTTTTCAATTGAGTTAATTAAAAGCTGAGCGAACTCCACTCTTGGAATCCATTTTGTCAAAAAATACATTAACATCAAACTTGAAATATTGTTTGGATTCTCCGCGAGTTCACTATAGATCTCCATTTCATATAAATACAGTTTACCAGCAAAAGAATTTGTTTGAAATATCCTGTATTGGTTATAATAACTATTTTCTTTTTCTATTGAATCGGCAAGCAAGGTTGCATGTTTCGTTTCTAAAGTTCTTTTCTATTAACAAATACCAGCATTATATAAAAATCTATAGAATGGTATGCTCTTATTTTCAATTTTGATTTACATAGTTTTATTTTTCATAGTTTTGTTCATATCCTCTATCTATATCTATCTATATCAATGTTATATGATTGCATAATAGTATTCACCTATATCAATGTTATATGATTGCATAGTATCTAATTGTATTCAAAAGATATCAAATATTCATCATATTTTTAATCATAATTTATGCACAGCTCTTAAATATTCAAACACTATCAACGAGAGAGTTGAAGAGAATGAAGACGACACAAATCATCAAATCATGATGATGGACTTCCTCAATTGGAAGCCAGTACAAACAGGAGTATTATATATCAATTTATAATTTACTCATATAAATTGATAATCTATTCTCGCTTTTTTTTATTTATAATTCCGAAATTTGTTTTTTACTTTAATTTAAAAAAAAAATACAGAAATTAAATAATAAAACAAAATAATCCACTGCCAATTTGAATGAAGAAAAAAAATATTGTTTTAAAAGTAAAAATTTCGAAAAATAAATGCTTTTTTAAGAAAGCATTTATTTTTCGAAATTTTTTTATACAACTATTTCCATTGGTACACGAATCTGGACAAGTCCCAAGCTTTTTGTAGTTGCGTGGAGTCCTATCATAATAATCATCAACAACAGGAGTCAAGGGAATGGTCCCCTGTTCTCTGGTTTGCATATAAAGGACACCGCTACTAGGTTCTGGGTTAGGGTTAGCTTGTAGTATGAGGGACTGAATATCTTCCATACTGAACTCGGAGAAAAATACGACGATATGTTCCAGGAAATCCGTAACGAAAAAACACACCATTCTATTTTTTTCATCAAAAAAATTATAACCACTACCCACATTCCAAAAAATGAGAAGCCACCAATGAAAACTTAGAAAGAGACCCGCGATTTCATAGAAAGTAAGTGTGACCCCTTGTGGCAAAAAAGAAACTACAAATTCGGACAAAATGAAAGAGAAAAAATGCCTACCATAATAACTGGAAACTGAAATATATAACACTCCTAATGAACCTAAAAGAGTGAAAAAAGCCCAGAAGAAATTGATTGGTTTTCGGGACCCCGTTACAATGTCAAGCCATGCGTCTTATGAGCGACAAACATGTTTTTCTGACCCCAAAATGAATTTAGGAACATAAACGAATAAAGCAGACATTACAATTAATAGAAGACCCACTAAAAACACATAAACGTTTATCATAAAATGGGTACCTCAATTTTTAATTTGTAGCTGTGCAAATTAATTGAACTTTATAAATATATAAAAGATACTTGTTACTACTGCCCGTATCTAAGAAATCTTGTTTTTTTGAACATAAAGAAATAAAGAGGCCATTGCAACTGCCGGAAAAACTAAGCCGACTAAAGGAACAGAAAGGGAAGGGAAGTTTATCATAAAATGGGGTATCTCAATTTTTAATTTGTACCTGTTATTTTTTGTTGATTCTTAGATTATTATTTGGATTATTATTATATTGTAATTATTATATTGTAATAAAGATAGTATTAAATCACTAGAATTCATATAGACTTATACTAACTCTATTTTAAAAATTAGACTACGTATAGCTAAATGAATAGATATGAATATTTAAATAATAAATAGTCATATCTATTTTTTACTGTACAAATGGAGTATACATAATAAGTATAGAATATAGTAAATCCATAATAAAAGAAAAAACTTAATAAAATAAGATTTATTACGAATAAAAACTCAAAAATCTAAAAATAATTAATATTTTATTAAAGATAA
Organism: Cicer cuneatum; assembly: GCA_037974295.1. NCBI lineage: Eukaryota > Viridiplantae > Streptophyta > Magnoliopsida > Fabales > Fabaceae > Cicer > Cicer cuneatum. Next base: position 69,423,978 of record JBBPBO010000004.1, on the reverse strand, counting down.
GGAATGTAGAGCGAAATAACCGTATACATTTAGCCCTAGATTTCTACAATAAACATGTCTATGAAAATATATCTTTTTATTATTCTTAGTAGTTTTCTATTATTATCTTATTACTTTACTCTTGTGTGTTCTAATTTTATTTTTGTATCCGAATAATTTATACTATTTTCAGTTCAAAATTGAAAAACAAAAATGAAAAATTAGAATATGCGTTAATTTCCATTTTGAGTCAAAGGAAAGAAACCATGAAACTCAAATAACTCACCTAAAACCTCCTTCAAAAGATTACGAGGTACGATTGAATCAAATAAGCCCTTTTGGAATAAAAATTCAGCCGATTGTGAACCTTCGGGAACTTCCTTATTCAACGTTTGTTCAATTACCCTTTTACCCGCAAATGCAATGTAAGCATTTGGTTCGGCAATAATGATATCTCCCAACATACCAAAACTGGATGTGACCCCACCAGTAGTAGGAGATGTAAGTATCGCTACATGGAATAACTTTTGATTGATTTGATAATTATATAAAGCTGAAGAAATTTTAGCCATTTGCATTAAGCTCAAACTTCCTTCTTGCATACGCGCACCTCCAGACGCACATACTATAATAAGGGGTAAAAGTTGATTGGTAGCATATTCGATCAATCGAGTGATTTTCTCACCTACTACGGATCCCATACTACCCCCCATAAACTGAAAATCCGTAATACCAATTGCTACAGGAATACCGTTTATTTGACATGTGCCTGTTTGAACAGCCTCCAATAATCTTGTCATTTTTTGATAAGAATCAAGACGAGTTTTATAAGGTTCCTCTTCCGAATGAAATTCAATGGGATCGAGAGATACCATGTCTTCATCTATAGGGTTCCAAGTACTTGGATCAATCAAAAGTTCGATTCTATCTGAACTGCTCATTTTCAAATGATATCCACAGTGTTCACAAATATTCATTTTTGATTTGAAAACTTTCTTATAATTTAATCCATAACAATTTTTGCATTCAATCAACAAATGTTTATATCTTTGAATATCAACGATATCATTAGAACTTTCTTTTTAGTAAAATCATTATCATTTGTAATTGTTATTATATTAGAACGGTTGTTTTGACTACTATTTAGGACATTACCACAAATGTAACTATAAACGTCACTGTCATTATATTTAACACTATTATCTAAAATGGAACTATCAATACCAATTTGAGAACGAAGATAATCCTCAATGCAACTATTAATGTGATTTTTCCAATTAAATTGCGTATCATAGTCAATCTCCAAAATTTGATTTTCAATAGCAAAAAATATGGAATAACTATTACTATTAGTATCCCTAACTAAAAAGGTTTTATCATATAGGAAATTCCATATCTTGCTGACATCTATTAAATAATCAACATGACTGTAACTATCATTTTCACTATTATTTTTGCAAGTATGAATGGTATTATCCATATCAGTTAAAATAGATGGGTCTTCACATTTATTTTCAGTAGGACCAAAACTATCTATTGATTTACTTAAACTACACGTGTATTCTAACTTCCTATTAAATAGCATTGAATTGAACCAGCATTTTTCCATAGAGCTTTTTCCCTCTATTTACATGAAAATACAATAGATGAATAGTCATTCGATGATAAATATTAAATTTCCATATAACTTATGGAACACAAACAATTATATAATTATATGTTTAATTAATTATACAATTTTGTTTTTGGTTTTTTTGGGTAATTGTTGATAAATACTAAAGCAATAAATTCAATTTTAACTGACTAACAAAAAATAAGAAATTTCATTTTAACTGACTAAGGAAATTTCATTTTACTTAAGAAATAAGAAAGTTGCTGTTTATAAAAAAAAAAAAATTACCTGAATTTTAAATATACTTCGACAAGTATTACAAAAAATAATCAAATTAAATCATTTATACATAAAAATAAATATATTTTTACAACAATGATCATATCTCTGTGCATTTATACATGCACAGAACCTGTTCAAGAACTGGCATCTGGTATACATAAAGTTGAGTAATGCACATAACCTGTTCAAGAAGTGGAATCTGGTATACATAAATTTGAGTAACATAGCGACTGCTTCTTAATACACCTATTGCCCAATTCTTGATGGCCAACATTTCAGTTCTAAAGTGAATTTTGACTCTTTACTTGGATCATTTTCTGAATTGAGTTCCAGATCCTTTGCCTTCAACAAGATATCCTTCTTATCACTTGACTTGGTATAGAATAACCCATCAGTTTATGAAGTGAACTTTTTAGTGGTGGCATTGCCTCCGTTTTTGCTGACAAATTCCTAGATTCAGACATATTGGAGGGAAATTCAGCTGATTCATCTGTCTCCATTGGAGCCTTGGTTGTACTAGAATATCTTGAAGCAATGTTCTCCTTAAATGTTGAGCTAGGAGAGACGTTTGGGTTAACATATGCATTGTCAATAAAAAAATTATTTTTATTAGAAATGAAAAAATTATTTGTAAAATTATACGAGGATGAAATGTTATGACTTGGTTTCTCAAATGACAGCTATTATGAGTAAAGCATCTATAGCTTACTCCTATTGTATATATTGAAATTTTGAGGTATAAAAGTATATATAAATCCATGTATTTGAAGATATATAGATCTTCATTATATATGCGTTAATTTAGTTTCGGTGTGTTTAAATGCATTGAGAAGTAGTAATAGTGTTCAAACAAAAATGTGTAACTAAAGTTTTTTTAAAAACTAACTATAGTTGTTATATAAAGAACTCATGAGAAAAACTTACATAGAATATTGCAACTTGATATAAAAAAATCTTTCACCCGTACAATTGAATATCTAATTGAATGAGCATAAGTGAAATGACCATATTGTTCATGTTCGATTAATTTAAGTTTTATAAGTATAATATAATAATAAAAAGCTTATAACAACAACACTCATATATGATGCATGTGGTTTTAAATTACATTGTGAAACCTAATAGAATTTCAAAAGTCATTGTGCTTGAAATTATTGCTATACACAAAAATATTGAAAATAAAAAAGTAGTTGTTTATTACTAAATTATGAATGCAATAATGTTTTTGTGAAAAAATACTGTAAATTGGAAGCCGATTTAAAAATTAAATAATATTCTCCCTTTGACTTTAATCCTCTTATTCATGTTTTTGTTTTTAACTCTGTATTACAATTTGATCTAAGGCAGATGAGACTTACCAAGTCATTGGGTTTTTTTTTTTTGGTCTTGGTTTTAAATTGTAGTTTGTAGCATAAGTGTAATTGATTGCCATAATTTAAGTGTAACGAGATAAATGCATAATAATGTTATAAAAAAATGCATAATAAAAAAAAATGAGAGAGAGAAAATGAATCATTACTCACCACTAAATGAAATAATTGTGCTAACGATTGATAACATAAAATAGTATCATAATTGATTGACATAAATTGAAATTAATGAAAAATGCATAATAATGTTATCAATTTTTTTTATAGAAAAATGCATAATAAGATGACAACAAAATAGATATGAGAGGTTTGTTTTACGTGTACAATTATTTGATAATAATCAAGTATATCAAAACGTGTTTCATAAATTACATTTTTAGTATATCAAAACAGGTTTCATATAATGCAAATAACGCTTAAAAAATATTTGTTTGTGACAACTTTTTTTTCTTGTAGTAATACAATAATTTACTATTTTGTAAAAAAAAAAACAATTTACAATTTGAAAAAAGTTAAAAATATATTTTAATATATAACCATACACAACAATATCAATATTTTAGAGAACATATTTGAGACAACATACAAATTTTTCTCTAAGTCCATTGGTGTTAGTAACATGTTTCAAGTTTTAACATATATCCGACAAATACATTGAATGACTTACAATATACTATGAAATGAAATATAAGCATAATTTAGACAAAAAAGTTATGTATTTGGACCAAATGTCAATAACAACAATTGATCATTAATATATCAAAGTATATAAATAAAATTAAAGTTCAAAGATGTAGACTAAAAAAATGTAAAAATTCTAACATTTTTGTTTATCTAAAAGAAAAAAAAGTTTGAAAGCATCCAAACATCGTACAAAGAGTTGCATACTAAGTCTTTCTATTTTTAGATATAAAATAACTTCCATTAATTATAGTATTTCTTGAGAAACCTTTAAAATGACCCAATATATTAATTAAGAGTTAAAACCATATGAAGAATCATTATCAACAATAAGTGTTGAATAATTATAATAGGCTAATGAGTGTTGACTAACTAATATTTATCGTATTGTAATTTGTAACTCATGACTGACACATAAGTAGTTCCACAAAATACTATAAAAAAAATGTAATAACAAAATGTGTGTTAAAATAATTTGGAAGTATAATATTAAAAAGGTAAAAAAATAAACGGGTATGGGTGCGGGTATGGGTACTATAGTACCCACCCCGCCCCATCCCGCACGTATATATTGTTGTTGTTGTTATTATTATTATTATTATTATTATTATTATTGGATGTGTTTATTTGAGCTTAAATAAAAATGATTTTTATTTTAAATAATTTAGAGATTATTTTTTTTTGAGATTTTTGTAAAATGATTTTTAACCTGTTTGTATATAATTTTATAAAAATAATTTTTTTAAAACTACAAAATTACCATAAAGGACATAAAAATGATTTTCGAGAAAACATGTTTGTTTGAAAAAATATTTTATAAATACATGATTTTTCTAAATACATATATGTCATTTTACTCTGTTATGCATCTTTATCTCCCATCAAATCTCTATCTACTATCTCTCTCACTCTCTATTATCTTATGTCTCTCTACCTCTCATTTTTATTCCAAGCAAATCAATGAATTTAGGTCTTCCATTTCATAATTCTCGGATCCTTCTAAAAAATAAACATATAAATAAATCATCACAAAAATATGCTAGTAATAGATTTTGGAGGTTTTGTTCTAATTTTAAAAATTGGGCCTTAATAAAAAAAATGTAATTTTAATAATTAAAAAAATTGAAAAAATAAATAAATTTTAGTCCCTACTATATACATATCAAATTACATGATGCTCTGTCTATACCAATTTACATATGCTCTACCCATACCACTTTTTTAAATTTAATCACAATAATAGCAATTATTTATCGATATATTTTTGTTAAAGTGCAGGTAATATGTATGAGTACGAGCATTTAAGTACCAAAGGACAAGAGTACATGTATTAAAGTTGATACCCACGAAGATACGAACACACGGGTATTTTCGGGATGGATATTATACTACTCTACCCAAAACCTACCCATTGCCATTCCTAATAGAAGTCTATTTTAATATATTATAATAGATTTAAACATAAAATAAATATTTTCTTCCCCAAATTTCTCCCTCCTTCTTATAGGAGTAAATAAAATTGTTTTAGGTTTACTCTTATCTATTTTTTATGCATTTTAGATTAACCAAACAACCATTTTATAAATCTGAAATATATTAAAGACCCTAGCACCGCTTATGAGATTTGTTTCTGATATATAATAAAGACCTAGCACCGCGGGTGGGTTTTGTTTCTACCCCTTTAGTGTATATCGCAACGTCGCGCGGCCCGTTGGGTGTGACAACAAAATATAAGGTACTCTCACTCTCTTAATTTTATGAACTCTACTTCTTTCTTAAACCTTATTATAAATATTATAAACTCATATGCTCTTTTTTTTTTAACATTGTTCAAATCCGAAAAAGTGGCTTCAACAGAATTACAATTTGAACTGTTTACACAATCCAGTTTGTGTGTTAGAGCAGTTCTGTATCTCACTACTATTTTTTTTTCTCTTTGTGGAGGGTTAGTTTATGTTGTTGCCATTTGTGATAAATCTTATAGCAACAAGAAATTAAGATTTTTATGTGGCTATGGGAGGAGGAAGGAAGAATTTGAAAAGGGCATCAGAGGAAAAGCATGTAACTCTTCAAGATGGACAAAGCATCATGCAGGTCGTGTCTCTTCGAGGCTCCAATCTTATTGAGGTACTAATTTACATGTTTTAAAATCTTCTACAATTTTTTACCTTTTTATAGTTTTATTTTAGGGTTCTTTGTCATAATTGTAATGTTTTTTTAGGTAAACTTACACTGTATTATTGTTTACTTGTGGGTGTATAGTTATTTATTTATCATAAAATTTTCCATTTTGATATCTCTTAAGGTCATGGATGCACGTGGTGAGAAATCACTAGCTCTATTTCCTGCTAAATTTCAGAAAAGCATGTGGATCAAACGAGGTTTGTCTTTTTTAAGTATCAATTCAATGACCATTGTCCTAATTTAAAAGCCTTTCAATGTGTTATTTACTTGTAGCATTGTGTGTTTGTCTTCGTGAACTAATCATTTTGTGTTATTATTCATGATTTACTTAGCTCTTTACTTTGGCGAAAAAATTATTAGCCATCTGCTCAATCATTGAATGTATAGTGTCTCTATCTTCAAAATGTTCCTAACCAGCTATTCTTACTCAAACCTCTATTATTCAAGGATTTGAGGAAGAAATCAATTTTTGTAAGCTAATTATGATTTTTTTTTTTCAATTGAGCTAATTAAAAGCTGAGGGAACTCCACTCCTCAAATCCATTTTGTCAAACAATCCATTGACATCAAACTTGAAATATTGTTTGGATTCTCCTCGAGTTCACCATCGATCTCCATTTCATTTAAATCCAACTTACCAGCAAAAGAATTTGTTTGAAATCCCATGTATTGGTTTTGATAACTATTTTCTTTGTCAATATGCATTTACTTGATAAATCACCAACTGTTCTCTCAAATGTTCAGGGAGTTTTGTTGTGGTTGATGAAAGTGGAAAGAAAAAGGCTCTTGAATCAGGAAGCAAGGTTGCATGTCTCGTTTCTAAAGTTCTTTTCTATGAACAAGTCCGAGCATTACAAAAATCTATAGAATGGTATGCTCTTATTTTCAACTTTGATTTATATAGTTTTACTTTTCATACTTTTGTTCATATCCTCTATCTATATCTATATCAAACTTGGATAAACTTGGATGTTATATGATTGCATGATAGCATCTAATTGTATCCACAACATATCAAATATTCATATATTTTTTAATCATGGTGTATGCACAGGCCTGAAATTTTTAAAGACGATTTAAATGAAAAAATCACTGTCCAACAAGAAAATGAGGACGACACAAGTGATGATGGACTTCCACCATTGGAAGCCAATACAAACAGGACGAGACCTTTTGAGTTACATGATGATAAAGATTCCGATACTGAAGATGTGTAATGTATGGCATTAATAAGTCAAATTATGGAACACAAACAATGATGTGTAATGGATGGCATTAATAAGTCAAACTATGGAACACAAACAATGATATGTTTAATTAATTATAAGTTTTTTGTTTTGTTTTTTTTTTTGTAATTATTGATAAAGACTATAAACAATAAATTTAATTTTAACGAATCAAAAAAATTAAACTTGCTAATGGGGCATTACCAAAATCTATTTAAATAGGACATTTCATTTTACCTAGAGAAAATTAATAAACATATAAAGTTGCTGTTTATAAAAAAAATTAACTGAATTTTTAAATATACTTCGATATATTCACATCAAGTATTACAAAAAATAATCAAATTAAATCATTTATACACAAAAAGAATATTTTTACAGCAATGATTATATCTCTGTGCATTACACATGCACAGAACCTGTTCAAGCAATCTGGTATACATAAAATTGAGTAATGTAGCCACTGCTTCTGAATATACCTATTGCCCAATTCTTGATGGCCAACATTTCAGTTCTAAAGTGAATTTTGACTCTTTACTTGGATCATTTTCTGAATTGAGTTCCAGCTCCTTTGCCTTCAACAAGATGTCCTTCTTATCACTTGACTTGGTGTAGAATAACCCATCAGTTTATGAAGTGAACTTTTTAGTGGTGGCATTGTCTCCATTTCTGCTAACAAATTCCTAGATTCAGACATATTGGGGGGAAATTCAGCTGATTCATCTGTCTCCATTGGAGCCTTGGTTGTACTAGAATATCTTGAAGCAATATTCTCCTTAAATGTTGAGCTAGGAGAGACGTTTGGGTTAACATATTCATTGCCATGCAAGTGATGAAATTGTTCTGTAAGAAAAACAGGACCTATTTCTGAGGAGTAGCTTTGAGAGACAGATAACCCACAATCATCATAATATGAAATAGGTTTTGCAGGTGAATAATGGTAATAGTTGACATGAGATACTGATGGTAGATTGCCGCCTCTACTCGCCTCACTTTGATGGTGAAGCTCACTAGATGGAAGACTTGTAGTGTTTGATGAAAAAGGAACCACATGACTTCCATTCTTCAGTGAAAACTTGAGTACCTCTGAACATTGACCACATTTCAGCTTATGACATGCCCTTTTTTTATAAAGAAGAAAATCTGCAGGTAGCTGCAAAAGATTTAAGCATTTATGACAAGTGACAAAAGGAGCTCCACCTGCTACTGGCTTCTGACGTCGCTTAGCCAAGTTCGGTTTCTCCCTTAAATATTTCCTCACTGCTGTAGCCCTATGCCTCTGATCATTAGAATGTGCCTCCCTGCCATATAATGGGAGTTTATAGGCTGTGAAGTGTTGTGGACTTGACGAGCAACAATCTCTCCCTCGATACGAACTGTATAAATCTTCACGTTGGAAGAGAACGCGTGGAGACAAATCTGCTGAGGCATGGGAATGGAAATGGAAACAAATATTATCAACATGATACGCACAACTTGTTTCCTCAGCTGAATAAGGTCTCCGTGAGTATTTATGCCTTTGGTGCTCTGTGATTCCGTGATTATTACATCTTCCATTACACCTAGATTCTAGTTCATGAGCATGAGAAAACTTTCCCTTATGAAGTTTATGGCTATGATATGCAGCAGAACTATGGTTTCCATTTCTTTCCTCACTTATATGGCGAGTCTTGTTGAGTTGATCCTGCAACTTATAAATCATTCTCAACAGTTTCACCTTCTCCATGTCAGTGTCCTCATGTGTGTCATGCGAAAGAATGCTTGAGCTCTCATCATGCATTCTATTTGATGGCCTGCCATTTTCATAGTGTGAATTGTAACCACTTCGAGGGAAAGGCACTTTGGATGGAAACTCATGATCTCTCTTTGTTTCCATCAAATGGGAATTACCAAGTGTTGTATTATCCAACACTTTGTTTTGATTCCTTGTGCTCTCTTTCATGACATGATGCTTTTCATGGCGCATATGTGATTGATGCTGTGTTCCAAGATCACCATATAAGGAGCTACTAGCAAGGCTTTTACCCTTTTGGATCCTTCCCTCATCAGCGGTGTAAGTGTTCTTCAAAGAATCTAAATTTTGGATAGCGAATCGCTCATTTGCCCGCTCAGTCGTTCCATCATGAGAAGAGAGTTTGCCATCATAAGCATAAGAGCTTCTGGTGATTGGGAATTTAGACAGTTTTCCTATTCCAAGAACACCACTAAGCTCTGAACTATGATCTCTTGATTCTGGGGCATCCACATTCTCAGTTCTTGGATTTTTTGTAGTAGTACCTTCTGTAGTGTCCACTTCCGATTTTGTATCCTCTATAGCTGATTGGTCATTGTTGTGATCTTCTTTATCCAGTGGTCTTTTTCCATTATTTAATTTTTCTCCTGCTATATTGTTTCCAGTAATTTCCCCCTCAAGGTTTTCACCAACTAAAGCCGATTTATCATTATTGGCATCTTCTCCATCAATTCCAGAATTTAACTCCTCTTTTGCATCTTCTAGTGGCAAGTTGCCGTTATTCGAGTCTTCTACTCCTTCTAAACCACTTCCAATAATTTCCACTTCAAGGTTTGTACCTGCTGTCGCCGACTCCTCTTTATTGGCATCTTCTTCATCTGATCCAGAAATTAACTCCTCATGTTCTGCTTCCTCTAGTGACAAGTTTCCTTTGTTTAACTCTTCTGCTCCTTGAAAATTACTTTCAGTAATTGGCATTTCAGAACTGTCCCCTATCAGAGCTGATTTGTCATCATTGCCATCTTCATCAGATGAATAAATTAACTCCTCTTTTGATCTTTTTAATGAGAACTCTCCATTACTTATCTCTTCAATCTCACAGTGAGTGATCTTATTTGAACCGCCTTTGTTGGAGACTCTATGCTTTCGGAGTGATAATTTATAGATATCCGACTCACTTTCTAGTTCTTCATCTGAGAACTTGAACGGTACTAACTGACTGCCATCGTATTCACCATTTCCATCCGAATAACATTCTCTTGAAGAAGCAGTTGCTTTAGCCTTCAAACTATCTTTCCGGCGAGGAGCCTGACGCTTTCTATCGCTACTTTGTCTACCCTCAGAAGCAGGATCCAATCCGTTTCCAGGAGCTGCATTGATTTCTTGTTTACTAGATTCTGATTTCACAACCATACTTTGTTTCTTAGCTGTATGAAAAGAAAATGATATCAGTGATTCAGAACTAAAAAGAGGTACATATACATAATGCAATCAATATCCTTATTTGAAAACTCATTGAAATTCACATGCAAATGTGGTTGGACAACAGTTTAGTGGACAGAAGACATTTATATCAATAAAGTAGAGAAAATGACCTATACCAGAAAACATTAAATTGGTTTAGAAATTTTCACAATTGAATAAGCTATTGAAGTTTATATAGTAAACCAATGTCAAACTATGCAAGTGTTCAATAAATGTAACAGCAATAAACTTCACTGCTGTTTTATTATTTATGCATAGTTTTGCAACAAAATAAAATTTAAAGAGTCGAATGGTATAGAAAAAATTAGCTTTTTGACCTTGAAGTTCAGTGCCACATCCACCACACTTGTACACATGATATCCTTGAGGTTCTTGAAGAAGTAGCCGGCATTTAGGACATCTAACTATCCGAACTTTGTGAACCATTTTACCAGACATATTACTTCAAATATATATTTAATCAATCAGCTAAAGTCCAAATTAATGTTGGGTCTTGGCTACAAATTTTTGCAAGATATAGATGTCACAGTCAAATACCAAATTCAGAAAACAAAGCTCTTCCAATACTCTCACTGTCTGCATTAAAAAAACATATAAAAAAAAACAATTAGTATAAAACAAATGCTTAACTATTTATAGTAACAAATAATAATTAAACAAAAATCCACCGTATTTAGTAAGTTGGGACAAAGCCACAAACTTGGGTCTTGAATCAGTTACATTAATTATAAATATAATTCTCAGATTATAACCGTAATCATAAAACAAAAGATATCAATCATAATTAACTTGATAGTTCTTTAAATTGCAATAATCTTCATGACAAGTAAATTTGCTGCAATCTTTCTTTAAAAAAAGCATGCAAGACATTGAGACGTACCTTGGTTAGATCCGTTGATGGTTGCAGAGTTGAAGTTAATTGAAGAATGAAGAATGGAAAAAAGGGGTTTAAAAGGATGTTATTATGTTATTAAAGAGAGTAGAGAAAGAAACTTGTTGGGTAATGAAGAAGAAGTAGAAGAGAAATGAAGGTTTTAATTTGGCGCAAAGATTACGTCCAAATTAAAAATGTATAGAATGTGAAATTAAGACATTATAACATTAACATAGAGAAAGAGAGGTCTTGTGTATAATGTCGTAGTTGGTGCTGCGTGGAAATTAAGTGAGTCTTTCATTTCTTACGTGTTTAAATAGTCAACTCTCGCCAAAATAAAAACACATTTCTTTCTCATTGTCTCGTACTGAAGCTTCTTTTTTATTTTTGTGTTTGTATGTGTTTTGTGTGTGATGAACGAATGAACGAAGCTTTATTGAAGAAAGTCAGTGACACGAATTATGGGTCCCATCTCGTCTTGTAACCCATTAGAAGGGGAACAAAGGGACGTGTATGAATTGGTCAGTCATTGTATATGGTGCTGTTATTTTTCTAACCCTTCAAATATGCGAAAATGTCAAACTTATTTTTTTTTCTCGAATTTTATCTTCTTCTTCTATACTACTTTATTTAAAATTTGACTTTAAAATAAGCAAGTGTATAAATATATATTAAAAAAATTATGCGAGGAGTACGTTATTCAACCTCAAAATCATCTAGTGGCATGGTACCAAGTTTCTTTTTTTCTTCTTTCAATATTCATAATTATTTCTTTTATTTGTCGAGTATTTATAAATAAATAAAATAATACAAAAATAAATAGGGAGACAAGTGGTTTATTTAATGAATTAAATATAGTTTCAGAAATGATAATATGAAATGAATGTTTAAACTACATATGTAATTTGATAAAAAAAAATTTTTACAAAAGTAACTTGATAATTTCTAAAAGTAATTTAAAAAAAAACATTTTATTATTGATTTATATGTATTTCAATAAAGAAATATTGGGAATCATGGATGTAAACTGAGAAATACCTCATTTGTGTTTACAAAAGCAACACATGTTCATCCTAAAAAGGAAAACATTTGTGATGTATATTAGTGCATGAACCACACTTGTACTTTATTTCTCTGTTTTTAATAAAAGTATATTAAGTATATTTTTTAGAAATTTAACTCTCGGGTAATTAACAATTGTTCCTATTCGTGGGATTTTCAAGTAATATCAAATGAATAGATAAATTTGTCTATAAAATTGATAATATCAGTCAAATTAATATCTAAATTTTGCAATTGACAAATATATCTATGAAAATTATAAACAAATTAGTCTATCAAAGATTTAAATTTTATAGAAAAATTAGTTTAAATTATGATAATATTTATATGAAATCAATGTAGTGGAAACAAATATTCAATTAATATATTACATTATAGTCTCTAACAATAAAAATTTAAATATAATTTATTTTGATTACTATTTTATAAGTTTAGAAATAATTTGCCGATTCACAAAATTCAGAGATTAATTTAACCCGATATTTACAATTTAAATGACTAATTTACCTATTTACTTAATTTCTTTAAGCTTAAATTTGCATACCCAATCCTGTCACCACACACTACATCGTTTTTATCAACTTCATTGCAAATGGATTTTGGTAGTGCAAAGGTCTGCATGACATAATTATAAGGAATTGCCGAGGTTCATATAATTTAGCCAACCCAACCCTTTTATCCACGAAAAGATTTGTAGATTGTAATATTTTCAATGCTCAAATTCTGGCTGGCATAATTTGTCTAGAATGCATCAGTAGCACATAAGAAAATAAACAATAAAACTTCATCAACTTCAATTACCAATGTGACTGTTTGACATACTTGAATCAATAAGAAGAAAAAACATTATTATGCAATAATTAGGTGCATAACATGAATGAAAAACTAGAAGATATGCAAAACTAGTACTACCAAGCAAAGATCTAGAAAAACAAAATCCAAAATAAAAGGATGAGACACACCTAAATGCAACCAAAGGAATATCTAACTCTGTCACCACCACGACGCCTTTGACCAATAAATGCTCGAAGAAGTTGGACATATCCACTCCTATAATGCTCAAGTGAAAAACATAGTTGTCGAATTGCTTCCCTCTTCTCCTCATTCCTTTCTGAGATAACACCATTCTGTCTAGTCACCTCTTTTTGAAGTTCTTCAACTATAGTTTTATATCTGGCCACCAGCTCCTTCTGTAGTGTTTTTAGCTTGTGAATCACTGTCACCATACTTGATATTTGGTCGTCTCGAGAGCATATCTCAACTTTAAGTTTATCAATCTTAGCATTAGCTTCATTTCTTTCAGTCATTAGCATGACAAATTCCTTATTCACAGATTCTACATCATCTCTTCTCTGATTAAGTTCTTCTCTCAAAGCACGGATATCATCTTGCAAAGCTAATTGTTGACTTTTATGCAACTCTTCTTGTTCCATTTTTTCAGCTTCACATTTTCTTAATTTGTTTTCATATTCGATGTTTCTAGACTCTGAATCCTTCAGTTCAGAGTTCAACTTCATTTTCATATCAGACAAACTTACAATATCAGAATACAACGTATCTTTCTCGGAAGCAAACTTTTCCTGTGAAACAAAAATTTTATCTGTCAATTTTTTCACCTCAAGTTCGTGGTTAGTTTCATTAACCTCAAACCACTTAACCAACTCTTCAAGCATTTGGATCTGCTTTTCCTCCTCAACAATCTCACTTTCTAAATTAGCCATATTTTTCTGCGCCACTTTAAGCTGATCTTCCAATTGATGAGTTTCAGATGACTTATTCTCATGTGCCTTTCTTAAAACTTCAATTTCATCTTTTGATATCATGAGTTCTTCATTAGTCATCTCTAGAAGATCCACCAACTTTGCAATCTTGCAGACATAATCTGGAATATGAGTCTCCAATTCAGCAGTTTGTTTTCGCAACTCCTCGTCTTTCAGCTTTAACTCCTCTCTCATATTATCAAGCTGACTCTGACTTTTCTCAATTTGAATACTCAACATGAAAATCTGTTCTTCTGAAAGCTCTTTTTGTTTATGCAACTCCTCCTCTTTCAGCTTCAATTCTTCCCGCACATCATCAAGCTGATCCATTCCATTCCATTCCTAAAAAGGTACATGCTTTCCATTCCATTCCAATCATCAACAAATAGCAAGGAACATGTTATTCAAACAATACAAAATCATGAATATAGAGTTTAATTGTCATACATTGTCACTAAACACGTCACAACCATTCATGAACATGACTTTAAACGTAATTATGGTAAAAGTCAAACATCTTTAATAAATATATAGATAGATAGATAGATATAACATGAATGGGCTATAATTCCGGATTGCAAATTGCAAGCCATTTAGTGACCAATAAGTGCCTTCTTTTTCTTATTATTTTCCCAATACATGAAGTAATAAATTTATGATTCTATAATAGTAACATAAAACTAAAACAATATAAAATAGTATAGTATCATCATAAAACAAAAATTAAAAACTCGGCTATTAAAATTTCAAAGGTACATATAACTAGCCCTTTGAAAGTGAACCGGGTTGAATAAGCTTCAAGTAAAAAGAATTATGACACGCAACAAAGTACTAACACTTAAAGATCATTTTAACAATAGAGATTAAAGAAAGAAAATGAAGATAATGAACAAATCCTCAACTACGAGAATGAAAACATAAAAGAGAAAAAATAAAAATAAAAATAAAACAGAGAGAATAATTGGAATTAGATAACATAACGATAGTATGTGACTGACCTGAAATGGTAGCTGAAAGAATGGTGAAGAAAAAACAGAAGTAAAGTAAGTTGTGAGTGAGTGAGTGAGGCAGCAGAAGAAAAGGCAGAGTGAGAGAGCGATTCTCGGCGAAGAAAAGTGTGGGAGTTGCGCATTTTTATCAGTGTTTGTTAGAAAGAAGAAGAAATGGTTAAAGGAGAGAGAATCGTTGTGTTTGTTTTAAATCTATTTTATTTTATTTTATTATTTACTCGAATTTTAACTCAACATTTGTTAACTGAAAAACTTTTATTTTAATTTTTTGTAGGCAATTTTTTATTTTTTTATCTTTTCAAACTCAAAGCAGGACACGACTTATGTAACCATTGCATAGCAAAGTTATTAAACTTTAAAGTTAACCCTTAATGTCTTCCTAATTTGGATTTTTGCATGTTAATTCTCTTTTTAGTAAACTAGGTTATGTTTCTCAATTGGATTTTGGAAGAATTTGAAAAAAGAAAATGGAATTTAAAATAAAATAAAAAATTATAATCCTTTTATTTGTTCTTTTTAATTCTTTTTACCACCATTTAATTTGACATGTATCATGAAAATATATATTTTATCTCCCCTTCTTTCATGTATTAAATATGACATTTAAAGTCATACATATTATATGAAAATAAACATTATATATATTAAAAATAAAAAGTGATTTTAAATTCTTCATTTACAAGGAAGTGGTTTTAAATCTTCATATCTATTGTTAGGTATTATACAATTATTTTTAAAATATCTCAATTTCAATTCAGATATAACTTTATCTATATTTATATAAATTTATATTTATATTTTTTATATAAATTGAAAGATAAATTGAAAAAAAAACTTTTATATAGGAGAAATACAATACTTATAATTTTCA
>JBBPBO010000004.1:69289240-69407340 GCA_037974295.1 Cicer cuneatum | reverse complement strand
TTTCAAAAATATAAATATATCTATATTTAAATGTTTAAATTTACAACTATATAATTAATATTAACAATATGTATTTCTTGAAAAAATTTATCAAACTAAATTTATTAATTTATTGAGATATAAAAATATAATATACAAATTAATTATTATTTATTTATTGAGATATAATTGTGTAAAATAACAAAAAAATATATTATTGATTGATTGAAAAAAACTATAGTTTTTCTGACATATTAACTAAATGTCAGAATAATTATAGGTTACAATGTATTTCATTAATTATATATTGATTGATTAATTGAGTTACAATGTATTTCAATTAAATGTTTGAATCATAATAATAATTATAGGTTAGTTATAGATTATAGGTTAACTCCATTAATACATTGTAATTATAGATTTGTAATTATTATATCTAACTCCATTAATCCATTGTAATTATAGATTTGTAGTCGTGCACGATAAATGTCCAATTCTCTCGCAAATACACCTCTTTTTATCATTTCTTCACAATTACACGCAGTAGAATTCAAATAATATCCTTTAATTTCACCAGTTTTCCACATGTGATTTATAATTTGCTTCTGCACAAAAAGTTTTCTATGATCTGGATCATATTTTGCATGAAAAGGCTCCGTAATATACAATAAAAAGGTAGATCTAAAAAAAATTGGAGTTGTATTATATTAGTAACAAGTAAATCCTTTCTATCTATAACTTTTCCAAAATTCATTTACGAGATAACACATAATGGTTTAATGAAGTATTATATTTTGATATAACGGTGTATTTTTTTTTTTATTTATTTATATACCATTTTGAGATTTGTTGTGAAAAAAATTATATATATAAAAGTTAGTATAATTTAGTGATTCTACATAAATATGAATCTTATATTTTTTTAAAGTTAATTGTTATTTAATTGCAAATATATAGAATTTTATGATATTTTATTTCCTTCGTATTATTATTATTATTATAAAATATGTAATTATGTGTATAAAATAACATTTTTTAAAAATATTTTAAAATTTTGAACTCCACAATATGTAAAGTTTTATTATTTGAACAGTTCTATTATGGAAAAATATAAAATTATTTTATACATGTTGATAATTATTGTTAATTTATATAATTGTAATATCACCACAAATACAATTGTACAATTCTATTTGTTAAATAAATTAATATTATATTAATAATAATCATATTCTATTAGTGTTTTTTGTTAATATAATTTATTGGTAATTGTTCAATATATACTTATAAATTTATAATTATGATTCAAGTACCATATCGGGTACTAGAATTTGTTGATGTGATAAATTTATCTTTAAAGATATGTAGTGAGTTATATATTTATTTTATACAATTCAATATTTATTCTAAATATTTTTTAGATTGTAACTATGTTTATATATTATGTAAGTGTCGAACATACTTGACATTACTTATTTTAGTATTGTATTAATAAATCAACCATCAATGTTTATCAAAAGGTAGAATTTTACATGTCAATTATCTAAAACTGAAAAATAAGTATTATGAAACTTATTTTTTATAATAATATTATTTTTGTTACGAAGACTCATGTCAAAATTATATATAAATTATAATAAAAATTCTAAAAATTACAATTATAATATCAACACTTCAAACAAGTATGATATTGTGTTGTTGAATACTTATTAAATGTACGATCATAAAGTTTACTACTATTCATCTTATATCCTAAACTACAATAGTAAAAATTTAAGTTTTATTTATTTTTGTTGCGTGTAATTTAATCTTTTTTTAAAGTGTGAAACTATATTTGTAGTATTTGAGCTCTGAGTGAATTATTATTAATAAATATACATAATTCTATATCTTTTAAATATTAAGGATTTAATTTCACTCATACAATGATGATAAATATTTGTATAATCATCATACTATTATATGTGAGATTACTTTATTTATAAAAATTATTTTGTGACAGGAGATTATGTATTTTGATGTGAAAACTAACAATCTCCTTAAGTTTATATGCAAAATATGTGGTTAACTATGAAATCCAAATCTTGTAAAAATCAGTCAATTATAAATTGTTAATATATTGAGTTTCATATTATCGTCATGTAATCACTTGTATCAATAATTCTTCTATAATATATTTTAAATGCAATATGTGGTTGAGTTTGTAAAACTCTATTAATACTAAATTATAATTTTGCACTAAATATTTAGTATCCCAACGTAAAATTTTATATTGTTAGATAATTTACATACTTGTGGGCTCTAATGAGAATTTCACCGTTGTTTTATTTTTTTTTTATCTTACTTTCACCCTTGTTTTTATATGCAAAATTAGTGAAAGTGTGTACACAAATTTATTTATAATTATAACATCTTATCACCATTAATTTGGATAGAAATGTTGTATCCTACTATTAAATATTATATCATTATAGATTAATTTTAAATAAGTGGGCTGTTAATGACAATCTAAATCTTGTTATATATGTTAGATAGGTGGGAGTGCATATTATATCATTAGAGTATTTCAAATTATATATGGTGGGAGTGCATATATATCATTAGGGTCCGTTTGATGGACAAAATAAGACTAAGTTATCTTATCATGTCTGATCTGGTGGTTGATGAACCAACACGATATGATAAGTTAATCCACAATTATATCTTATCATGTCTCTTTAGTTGAAATTTCTATCATATTTATGAATATGAGCTCGGTTAGAAATCAACATATGATGATAAGAATAATAGTTTACTCAATTACCCTTACAAAACATAATTTAAAATATAAATTGAAATAAAATAAAATATACATATAAAATAATTAATAAAATATAATATAAAAATGTAAATCTAATAAATAAAAAATTAATAGAATTTGATATTAAACTTAAAAATGAAATATTAATAATTAATTTAAAAACTAGTATTCACAATTATAAAAATATGAAAGTTAATTAAAATTTCAAAATAAATATAATTTGTTTACAAGGTATTCTTTTTATTTACATATAATATATATCCTATCTCTATTTACATTCTAACAACTAAAATATAATTATTTGGTTACTCATGATTTTATTTTTAAAATTTAAATTGTTTATTTAGTAGTGTAAATGGATAGTTTTAATATAAAATTATTTCATTACTTAATTAATTTTTTGTTAATTTATAATATTTAAAATATAATAATTTAATTTAAAAAAATAATAATACATAATTGTTCACAATGGTAATTTTATTATTTAAATATAATATAGCATATATTATATCATATCATTATAAGATGTATATCAAATACATGACAAAATAAAATGATATCATGTTGATTATCATGTGTGTATCAAACACATGATGTGATAATGTTTATCTTACCATTATCTTATCACTTATGCATCAAATGGACATTTAGAGTAGTTCAAATTAGGGGCTCTAACGATAATTTGAATCTCAGGTATAAATATCATAATAGTGAAAGTATACGTGTACACAAATTATAAATATTTAAAAATTGTTCTTATATTGTCATATACTCTTGTATACATTATAACAGATAACATAGTCTTTTTGATCTGGTCTATTTAGTCTAATTTAAAAATGTGGTTGACCCGAATTGACTTTTTGGATTTCGAGATATCTCATATGAAAAAACTAATTTTTTCTTTCAAAAAATGCATCATACTTTTTCATTTTATCCATATTAAAATTATCCATGTTAATTTCTCAATTAATCTTTATGTACTTACAAAACAAAAATAAAAAATCTAAAGTTATTAAATCAAGAAAAAGAAACACCTAAAAACTTAAGACTCAGTTGAACCTACTCTAAACGTCGTTGTTCCATTTATTACTACGGTGTTATGTATTATATACTTTGATAGTTTGATTTTTATTTTTGGTTTAAAATTTGGAGTATTGAAATATAATTTTAAAAAAGAAGGATGGCCGAACTAGTCTATAAACGTTCATAATTTATAATGGTGGAGTCAAACTTAAATATTTACTATATTAGTCCATGTGTAGCTCAATCGGATCCATTTAAGAGCTCTATGTCAGAGACTCACAGAGTCACAATAACGAGTTTCAACATAAAAAATAATTTGTGTAAAAAAACAAAAATATAAAAACAATTAAAAGAATAAATAGACATTAAATAAAAACAAAAAGTCATGCCGTCCTGTACTATTTGAAGGATGAAACACCAATTCCCAAACTAATTATTCTTTGCAATATGACCAATTTTTAATTACTCTTACTAAGTGTTTTATTTGAGATGTTTATAATTTAAAAAATAATAATTAATTATATTAATTTTAAAGATAAAATAAAGTTTATTTACTAGAATATTCTTATTATTAATAATGATTAGTTGAGTAGTTAGGCTGAAAATACAATAAATAATACATTAATAAAAAAATGAAATTAATTTTTTTTAAAGAATTCGTTCATTTAAATTGACAGAAATTATATCAATAGAAAACATTACAATTTAAAATCACTAAAAATGAAAAAAGATAACTTTACGAACAAATTCACAATACTCATGTTAATAGCATAAAAACGACATAATGTCTACAAACATGTCAGCTTACAAATATGACAAAATTGAAATTTTCATAATATCCATCCCTATGAAGTTGTAACGTTAATGACGTCAAAACCATTGATTGAATTTACATTTGATCAAAGCTAAAATCTAAACTAAATAACACTTCAACAAAACGAAAAATCAAACTGATGCACCAAGACGACAACGAACAAACACAACACCGACAAAATCACAAAAAGGAAAATTGTGTTTAACGAAAAATTGTGTTTAATATTTTATTAGTAAATGGAAAAATATAATTACTATTTTATTAATAATATAAACAAATAATCTCTATAAAAAAAGGCAAATAAGACAAATACAATTTATTGCCATAAAAGTATAGTTTTCATTTAATAAAAAAAAACAATATAGTTTTCATACATCAAATTATTTTCTATTTATTAAAATTAAAATGCTGAATTGCAATGTTTTACTTAAATATCGCACTGAAAACAGAGGATTTAAGTAGAATTTAATAATTGAATATTGTATCAGCTAAATTGTTAGAATTTAAATTTATATTAATTTTTTTATTAATGCAATAATTCTCTTTATTTATCATTGATGCATATATTTTTTTTACATGTATAATAAACTATTTTGAACTCACCCACTCAATCCTGAAAAGCTAAGAAATTTGGAGTTTTGGAGGCATATGGCGTTGGCTTCCTCCGAGTGCGTTCTACACCAGCGTTATTATATCAAATTAGAGAAACATTTGCTCGCACAATCATAAATAAGTAGTATTTACAAAAATATATATTACTTAGTTATTTAAAAAATATATGTCATTTTATTTTATTTTATTTTATTTGTGTAAGTGTGTTCAAACCCTATTTATTCGTGCATGTGACATATATGACCAAACAATTATTTCTCTATCAAACTATTCATGTTGACATTTTCAAAGTTCTGATGATGGATAGAAATGACCCCAAGGAAGGAAAAAAAAACAATGAACCCAACGCAATGAACATTTAATTTTTTTTTAGGGAAAACATTTAATTATTATTATCTATATGAATCCCTAAATAATAATATTCTTATTCTTTATTTTTTTATTTTTTTGACTAAATTCATATTCCTATAATATGGACACTAGGACAATTAAAAAGGGAAACGTACGTCATGGTCCCTTAATAACTATTCTTATTCTTATTATCTTATTATATATATGCGTTTCACCAACAATATTGAAAGCACAAAAGAAGCACAGAAAGCCATGGCGGTGAGAGAGGTTGAAGAAGGAGTTGATTCTAGAGAAAATAATATTCCTTTAAAACAACACTTTGTGTTAGTACATGGTCTAGGTGGAGGAAGTTGGTGTTGGTACAAAATTAAGTGTCTTATGGAGAATTCTGGCTACAAGGTCTCATGCATAGACCTCAAAAGTGCTGGAATTGATCAATCTGATGCTGATTCTATTCTAACTTTTGATGATTATAATAAGCCTCTCATTGATTTCATGTCAAATTTACCTCATAATGAAAAGGTATGTATATTTTGATCCCCTCTTTATCCACCTTATAGTAAATGAAAATGGAAATCGAAATAAAATATAAGTAAAAAAAAATATATTTAAAAAATTGATATATTTAGTCTATATTTTATATCAAATAAATTAATTTTTTGAAATATATGATTAATTAAGTAGAGTGGTTTGTGTAGGTTATATTGGTGGGGCATAGTGCAGGAGGATTGAGTATTACTCATGTTTGTCACAAATTTGCAAATAAGGTTGATTTAGCAGTGTATGTGGCAGCAACTATGCTGAAGTTTGGATTCTCAACCGATGAAGATCTTAAAGATGTGAGTTTTTTTCTCTAACTATGTTCTGTTTTTCCTTGTTTGAATTTCAATGTCTTGTTCTGAATCTGAAATTATTTTGATCATATATATGAATTCATAATGTCAAAGTACAGAATAAATATTTTTGGGGGGTGTGGATAGAATATGACAGTGATGTGTATTATTAGGTTCAATTGTCTGAAATATTTTCAAGGTTTCCAGCAAGGATGATGTTGCTTGCTTCTGAAAATATTTGGTTGCCAACTGTCCTTCACAAACAAACAGATTACGAGTATCAGTTTTTAGGCAACTCTGAGACTCAATAGAGTCATGCATATTTATGTTACCTACTCTCACATTTTCCACAAAGTTTGCTTGCGTCATATACAGAAACAAACTAGTAGCTGTTTCGCAATATAATGGAGATTTTTGTTTATCAAAACGGGATTTCAAAAAATCAAAATTGGGAATTTCTTTCTTCCTATTAGTATATTTTATCCTATTCTTTGCTTGTATAGGAAATAGTTTTTACTTTTCTAGCATATTATTATTAGAGTTCTCAGTTTAGTGACTTTAGTCAATCGTCTTTTTTTTTTGGGTGTTTTTTAGTCAATGGTCTTTATTTGCATCTTTTCAGGCTTTGACAATAATTTTGTTGTAATATATTAATAGCCAAATAAAATGGGTGTGCTTTCTATTATATAAAAATATGGTATGCTTTCTGATCCGAATGTGATGATTTAAATTAGAAAAATGATATTTCTAACAATAAATTTGACACAATACTCGGTCCTGTATATATAATTTATCATAAATACAGTGAATAATATATTTTTTTTCAAAAATGTTTTAATTTTTTTATTTATAATTGAGACATTTTTCTATGACACATTTAAAAGTTTATATTATTAACTACTTTATTAACCACTAAAATGTAAAATATTAATCACTTTAGAGTATTGTAATTCAGTGGTTAACGTATTGTAGCGATTAATAAAATATATATAGTTAAAAAATGGTTAATAATATATATTATAGTAAATAATAAAGTATGCAAAGTAATTAATGACACAAATTTAAATATTGTGTTATTTTAAAAAAAACAAAATTGAAAAAAAAATGTAGAATTTCTGACGACTCAATATGTTATTTAAAATTAGATTTTAATTTTGAGTTATGAAAAATGATGAAAAGGAATATAATTATAACCCAATCTTCAAAGACCAGAAAGGCTAGCTAGAATGTGCACGAGCAAAGCTAATTATTGCCTTTATTCACAATCATTATACTAGTAACTTCAATCAAGTAAACTTTAAAGTTTTCTCTTCCAACCGTGTCTACTCTCATTCATCATCAATAATTTGGGCCATCCAAACCTCTATGAAAAAACAATCATTGTACTAATCATTATCAACATAATTATTCATTGGTACTAACAGTGTTATCTTGTTGTTTTCTTCTCTTTTCCACCATATGTTACCATAGCAAAATTTCGTGTTAAATTAACGTGCCTCTAAGTGATATATATTTTTTAAACAATTACGTGATATATTTTTATACATAATTGAAATACTGTTTTGAATTTTGGATGTTGAAATAACAATAGGGGGTACCTGACTTATCGGAGTTTGGTGATGTGTACGAACTTGGATTTGGATTGGGACAAGATAAGCCTCCAACTAGTGCTTTAGTAAAGAAAGAGTTTCAACGCAAAATCATATATCCTTTGAGCCCTCATGAGGTAACAATATTTTTCTATATCTCTAATAAAAAGAAAAAGGCCACGATATGCATGCAACCGTAGGGTACCCCCACATGGCTTATGACAAATGCTTTCTTTTATGCTTAATTCCATCCTCTGCTTTTGTCCATGTAGGACCATTAGTGGCAGTTTTCTTGGAGAGAATAAAAAGATATGAAAAACACAAAAATCTAGACAATATTTGTGATTATATGCTTGCAAGCAGGTCTTACTCAAGGGTATAGGCACTAAAATTGTAACTTATTTTTTAACATTAATTTTTGTAAAACAAAAAAATTCACACATTAAGATAAAAATTCCCAACCTAAAGTGCACACTAGTATTCATAAGTCAAAAAATGAGTAAAATATGTATAGATTCTTACATAAGATTGTGCCACAAGTAAATAATTGATAATGGGTTATCAGGATTCAACCTTGGCTGGAATGCTGTTGAAGCCAGGGCCATTGGTGGCATTGACCAGTGCACGATTCAAAGAGAATGGTGAAGTGGATAAAGTGCCGCATGTGTACATAAGAACAAGACATGACATTGTGGTGAAAGCAGAGCAACAGGAAGCCATGATAAATAAGTGGCCACCATGTACTGTATATGAACTTGACAGTGACCATAGTCCCTTCTTCTCTACACCATTTCTACTCTTTGGTTTGCTTGTCAAAGCTGCTACAATTTTGACATTGGATGCAACTACTTGAACACTCACCACCATGCTTTTGCAACTAGTAATCAATTTGCTCATTTCATTTCTCAACACTATTGATTCTATCATGATCATGATGAATAATTTATCAAACGTTATTCTATCATTTCATTCTCTAGATTCTTGGATATTAAAATTAAAGGTGTATGCTAAAGTTATAACCATCACACTTTTCATAAATATAAGTTATTAGATAATAATTTAATAAATGTGACTTAAATAAAAATAAAAGAAAATAAATGTGTCATTTAAAACTTAATTTATTAAAGCAAGATCAATATTTAAGTCACCATTTCAATAGTAAAAATAAAAAGAATAATTAATTTATATTTTTAAAAAATATAGTTAATCATCGTTAAAATTTCAAATAATTTTAAAGCACCCATCAACGGTGTACAATATATTAAGGTGCTCTACATTAGAATTTGCCTAAAATTAAAATATGGTCTGGTAGAAAAAATACAAGTTCTTGATATGTTGAAGTCAAAAGACTCCTAATAAGTTCCACCATATTGCTATTTTAGGTTTTTTTTTGGTGTTATGTTGATTCAGTTCAACTTTTAATTTTGAATGTTTTGGCTAATTTGTATGTGTATTTTATACATTTAAATTGACTAATTTAAACATAAATTTTGTGTATATGAGAATACGAGAAAAAACACCCTTTTATTTTTTTTAGGGAAAAAGAGATGTTCCCTCAGCTTAGTGGCCACTGCTAGATCAATAGTCCATGTGCATTGTGCATGTGGTGTGTTTGCCATCGAATCAGAGGAATGGGCCACACCTATGCAGAGGTATTAGCAGGTCTTCTTACTTTCAAAAACTCATTCTCTAACAGGTGCATTCCGCATATTTGTTAACAAAAATTAAAATAAACACGACCAATTAATCAAATCTATCTATATTTTATAAATAAAATATCCAATTTATTAAAAACAATTCATGACTGAATGGATAGTCTGAATTTTCTGCATAGCTTTGACTTGTTTTGGCTTGAAATTTTTCAAATTCATTATTACGTTTTTTGTATGAACAGGGGCAACTCTGCCTTTTCTTTTGAAAAATTATCAATAAATATTCATAAAAATAAAAATAAAAAGTGTGATATAATAATACATATAATATATTAACGATGTGATAGAAAAAAAAAAAGATATTAATGAACGTAAAAAATTAAAGTCTACATATATAATTTTATTTTTTTTTAGCACAAAAGACATGCGATCACACAAATAATGATCCAATGCATTATTTTTTACTGATCCAGTGCATTGCCGAAAGAATTGAATTTTTTTATAAAAAATAGTATCTTGGCAAACTTAATTTAAATTTCAAAACACGTTTAAAATCTCATGGTGGGAGAATTTTTTTAAATTTATTTTTAAGAAATCGGGACAATTTTGAAGGATCTGTAGGGTGGGAGGTAAAATTTTCTAAAGATTTCTTTTTTTTAGATTTGGTAAGACAGGTTGCACTGACTCCTCCAGCTGGTCGAAATATGGTTAAGAACTATGTCAGATTGCGTACAAAAAGCCCAACCTCAACTCAGATTCTCAAAATGATGCTCAAGTATGATTTATACGCAAAATTTAATCGATTTTTTTGTTTTTTTTTTCTTTTCTTTTTTGCATTGTTTGTACACCAAACATCATCAACCTATGTAGGTTGCATGTTTGTTGGGTCTTTTTTTTTATTTGGTTAAAATAATCAAAACTAAATGTATGAAATTAATTTAATTTTTTCTTATTAATTGTATACATAATTAAAAGTGTTAAATTTGAGTGATAAAATCGTCTCTTAAAATAGATATATTCTAAAATATAATATGTTAGAGGTTAAGTTCAAAGATATATAAATTTTTTTAATATTGTAGAATTAAGATTTAGTAAAAAAGTTAATTATTTATCAATGTATTTTAGGATGAGATCGAAAAGTTCAAAATTGTAAAAATTGTTTGCAAAGATACAAATGGCTGGAAAACATGAAAAATTTAACAAAATTGTGTTATGACAATGAAATATATTCCATAATCATAATTAAGGTGTCTATGATAATACAAATTACAAAAAATTTATTTGCATTATTATATATTAAATAATATTACAGAAGTTTTAAGTTTCAATTTATTATACTAAAATATACACGATAAAATAGAAAAAAATTGACACCCAGAAAAATAAATTAGTAGAATTATTTCAATATCGTGAGTTTTGCTTAAATTTCTTTTGTTCTTCACCAACCAAACTACGCTTACCGTGGTAAATCATTTACATAGAATTGTTGTACATCTTGGAGTAGAATTTGTGGTTTAATGAATATGTCTTTGTGGTTTTGACCAATATCTACACCTAGTGACAATAATTTAAATTTTGAATCCACCATTTTTCAGATACTTAAATCACATCCACATTCACTCAATAACTAATCACTACAATATAATCATATAGAAAATATGTAAAAATATGTAAACTTATTAAACATGAAATGCATAAGCACAATCAAATCATAGTACAAAACCACAAAAATAACTAATTTAAAAATGAGATAACATTACCATGATAGCTACCCAATATTATTGGTCTTTTTTAACAATTGAAGAGAAGATCAATTTTAATTTGTGTGGCAAACACACAATGCAAATTGTGCCCATTGCAATATGGTAAAAAATTGATGTTTACAATAAACAATAATCCAGTACTATAATGGTTTCCAATATTAGGAAACTCCTAATTTCACTTACATGAATGAATTGATTATCTAAAATTTATGTAACAAATTGATTGAGAAATTAAAGGGAACACATTAATTATAATAGATTAACATTAACAAATTGATTGAGGAAGAGTGAGTGACTTAAAAGTTAATTAGTAGGTAGGTATAAGTTTAGAAGACAAAGAAGTTTAGTAACTGAAAAGGAAAAAATAATATTTAAGGGAAACAATTACAAGCATCGATAAGTTAAGTAACCAAAAAGAAATTGCATAAGGTAGGTATGAAGGAATATAAGATAGAAAATGTGAATGATTGTAGAATATCATCAGTTCTTTTTTATGATATAGAACAAATTTGAGTAGGTGACACATAAATAGATGATTTGTCAATAAAAAAGGTTAAAGTTGTTTTAATATATTATAAATAGAAATAGATTTACTTATATTTTGAGCTACAAAATTTATTTCCATTGCTTGATGAAACTTAAATTATTTCCATTGACTAAACAACAATTAGCCAAAAAAAAGTTTCAAAAGGTAACAAACAAATAGGGTAATACATGAAAACTTTTACAACCAACATGAATACAAAGATTAGTACTACTATATTATACAAAGAAAAGTGCTTATTAGTTTCAAAGAGTGAGTTTATGGGGTCTGCAAATTAGAATGATCAGACTCAGAGGATGTCCTATTCTTAAACTCAGGATGTTTAATTTCCTCAATCATTCTAACAGCTTCATCCATTCTAGGCCTCATATCAGGTGTCTTAGCCACACAAGCAAGTCCAATCTGAAGCATCTGCACCATTTCCTCTTCAACATATTGTCCTCTAAGAACCTCCTCATCAAATACTTCAGCTGTCCATTCCTCTCTAACAACAGACCTAACCCATCTTGGAAGATCAACAAAATCTTCATATCCAGGATATCTCATTGGAACCTTGCCTGTCAGCATTTCGAGAAGAAGAACGCCAAAGCTGTATACATCGGACTTTTGTGTGATCTTTCTTGAATCAGTTACTTCTGGAGCTCTGTATCCATTGGCTCTTGACATGGTTGCTGGTGTGTTCATTAATGGAGGCAATCCAACATCTGAAATGCAGCTGTCAAGTTCTTGTGTTATTAGTACATTGGTTGACTTTATGTTTCCATGTGTGAATTTTGGTCCCCCTTCTGAGTGAATGAAAGCAATTCCTTTGGCTGCTCCAAGTGCAATCTTTACTCTTGAATCCCAATCAAATGGTGTTCTTCCTGCTCCTTTGTTTCCTATTGTTTGTGAAGTGATACAGTACAGTTAGGCAAAGATATATATTATAGTATTAGCATAGTACATTACAGATGACATTGGTGAATGCATGCATGAGTCAACACAGAGTAGAAAAAAGGGTCATCTAGCTACCTTAGAAGTTAGAAAAATAGTAAAATTCGCCAATTTTGTCCTGAAATTGTAGAACCGTATTAACTTAGTCTTACACATTATCAATATTTCAAAATGAACCCTAAAATCATAATTGTAAAATGGTAATCAAGATCGTCCATCTGTATCCTTAATATCATTCATTTAGTATCAAATGCATTCCCGACATTACCAACTTAATGTCATTATAGTCGCTACGAATACCAACAATGGGATGAAGCTGATTAACATTTTGCAATATTGTTAATGTATGGGACTAGATGGATACAGTTCTGCAGTTTCAAGGGATCAAATTGGATATTTACTCTTTGAAAAACGTACCATGCAACAAGAAAAACAAGCTGCCTCCGGGCATGTAATTGTAAACCAAAAGTTTCTCATCTTTGGAATAGTAATAAGCTCTAAGTGGCATGACATTAGGGTGGCGTCCAATTCTCCCAACAACATCCAACTGTTGTTCAAACTCCTTCTTTCCTACCACAACTTCCTTCAACCTTTTAACCACCATTGTTGTTCCCTCCTCCAAAACAGCCTTGTATGCTGTACCATAGCTCCCTTTTCCAAGAACTTCAGCTGAAGCCTTTAGTAAATCCTCAAGGTCAAATGTATAAGATGAACCTTCAAAGAAAAACAACTTGTTCTTTTCAGCAGCCTGCACACCACTCCCAAAACTCTTTGAAACTTCAGTCTTTCCAGCACAAGAAGCACCCTTTCTTTTCAGTATGCCACTGCTTTTACTGTTTTTCTTCTTCAAGCAGCATACAAAGAACACTAAAACTAGTAGTGAGAGGAAGGCAATTCCTCCAATGACTAGAGCAAGTATAGAAGCTACGCCAAAGCTTTTCTTATGAGCAGCGGTTGCCTTTTGGTTTTGTGTGGATGCAGCTGGAGAGAGTGGTTGGTGAATGGAGGAAGGAGATGGAGAAGGGGATATTGAAGAACAGTGATTGAGAGGTGGACCACATAAGAGAGTGTTTCCAACAAAAGAAGTAGAAGGGAATGTTTTGATGGAATTTGGAATTGAACCATTCAAGTTATTATAGCTCAAATTCAAATGTTTGAGACTTGGAAGGTTGAAATCAGGAATGGTTCCAGATATAGAATTGTTTTGGAGATACAGCCATGTGAGTCTTCTAAGGTTTTGAAATGCAGGTGGTATACTACCAGAGAAGGAGTTAAAGGAAATATCCAATGCAATTAGTTTAGGTGAAACAGAAGAAGGAATTACACCTGAGAAGTTATTTTTCTGCAGGTGTGCAAATTGGAGTGAAGGCATTGAAAGGATGTTAGAAGGAAGATTCCCTCTAAGACCATTGGAGTGAAGACTCAGAACTCTAAGAGCATCTAGTTTTCCTATAGTGTTCTCTGGAATCGAACCGGTTAATCCGATTCCTGGAAGATGGATGCCTACAACACGAGTTCGGTTCGAGTTGCAAGTCACACCAATCCATGAAGTACAAATTGGAAAAGAGTCATTCCAGTTGAGCCTCGGGGCATGCGGGACAGCAGAAGCAAACTCCAATAGAGCTTGTCGGTCGGAGTTCAAGTCAGCAGAAGCTACAATCAAGCCAAAGAGAGAGAGTGTGGAGATTAATAGAACAAGAGAAACAATAGAGAACTGCAACTTCATGTCTTGTTTGGGGAGAAATCAAGGCTATGGTGATTGTTCCAAGTTCTGAGCTTAACTGTTCTTCATCCTTTCCTGGTTTTGTTTTGGAAGATACACCGAGTTAGTAGTTAGTCATGTAGCTAAGAAAGTATAACATATACAAAATTATTCAAACAAATATGGAACAACTTGAGTTAAGCATGATCGCATGAACCAGTCATAGACTATGATCAATGGTAATTTTCAATCTTTAAAGTGAAACAGAATTCAAACAGAAGGTGATGGTTTTTGTAAGTTTACAGGATCAAAGGAAATAGGAACAATACACATTGAATTTAGAAATCATACAGAAATTATGTCAAATAATATGAATCAACTTTTTCTCTGAAAAATTTAATTTTAGTAAGAAATGTTGCTGTTCATGCAGATGACATCACTTATTGCATATTTGCTTTGAAACAAAAAATAAAATAAAATAGACAGTCCCATTATTCATGCTTACCGTTGAGCAGGTTTTGAAGTAAAGAAAATGAGTCCTTCTTTCATATGCATAAGTTGAGGCATTTTTTTAAATACTGGAAGTGTTATGCTGACTCAACCATTTAAAAAGAAAGAAAAAAAAAAGCCAAAGTTTTGTCTATGAACTTTAAATTATGGGGTACTAAAGTGCTCTTTTCATTGTGAATAAATAAATCACCTCACAAATAGGTGCTTATATGTTTAAGCAACAACAGAGAAGGGAGAAGAAAAAATAAAAGCACTGTGATAATTGAGAATCCAAGAGAAAATAGAACTACAAAAGAAAAAGCAAAAGTTTGGTTCTCCTTTGTACTTTATAAAGAAAAAGCATTCTTTAACAAAAGTGGACTGTATTCTCATAATTTTAAAAAGATCAACAAAATCATTGGTCAGTGAATACTGCACAAAAGTCATTCTGAAGTACTCAAAGTTATTTGATGAACCAGATTTAATTACACACACAGAAAAAATTACCTTGATATGAAATTCAGAATTCACTAAAAGTTACAGAATTTGACAGCAGTGAAGATTATTACCTTGGTATGAAATTCAGCTTTGGGACACCAACAACAAATCATCACAGCACAGAAAAGAGCAAGGGGATATCATTGTGGTCAAGAATAAAGCAAGTTTCAAAAAAGTACAACGTATCCACCATTGTCGCATCGAAATAAAGCGTGACAGGACTTAACTTTAGTGCATTGAACACTTGAATGGCTTGAAACATTAGTACTAAGAGGAAGGTTAGAACAATGAGATTCACACACAGAAAAGAAAAAAAGAATCCTTCATAGCTACAATGACAGCAATAATAATGAGGAAGTTTATTAGCAAAGTCTTTTATTTTATATAACTAACTAGTACCAGTATATTAATGTCACGCCTATTTATATTAAAAATAGTTTGGCATAAAAGGAAAGAACAGCGCATGGATCTAATCTAAAAGTATGAAAACAAGTACTACCACCAAGTGTACAGGCGCATGAATGAGAATTTGCTGATATGTCACTGAGAGACTTTATATATAATACAGCACCAACCAACTCATTATCACCCCATGATTATTGCACTCAACAAGACTGAAACTTTAACTCTTCTGTTTCTATCTATTGTAAAACTTCAACTCTTTGGGAGTGAGGGGTAAATTAGTCTGTCAGAACTTACATGAACAACTGATGGAAACCTTTCATGAATGAGATTTCATATTCAAATCAACATCAAAATTCATCACAATGGTCCCCATGATGAAGATTAAAACGAGGCCAACTCAGCATGCTGATCACATCACACCGACTTGTAGTTATGTCTTATAAACCATACATAGTCTATTGTTTATGAAAGAATAAAGTCAAAACAGGTATATTTATGTTAACTAGCTACTCTTTCTAGTTTTATTTATAAGTAAAAGTGGAGTAAAAAAAATTAATGTATTTAATCCAAAATTTAAACTAAATACATCGTCAACTTTCTTTTAATTCACTTTTGCTTATATTTAAAGTTGGAGGACGTAATATTTATCAACAAATACCATAATCATAGTCCATCGGTTAAATATTTTGATATTTGCTTAGTTTTCCATACTGTTAGCTATTGTGGATTTATTAGAGAGGAATAAGAAGACGAGGACAGGTCATAAAGCAAGTTTGTTACCACGGGGTCTAGTGGCTTGTATGTAGTGTATCTGAGTTTGATTCTTGCTCTTAAAAAAACCAAGTGTGTTCAACAGAAACTGAACATTTTAAAATTGGCACATATTGGCTTGGCTTGTGAGAGGGACTAGACCATAATGGGGCCAACCTTATAATGAGTTATTCATATAAGTACGAAGAAGGTAGTTGGATGTTACAGAACCACTTGAAATTCTTCCTCCCTTCGTCATTAATGTCATCGCTATTGGCCATATAATTGGTGGGTTGTCACTTACATTTCATCATGCCAGCATTAACCATCATTGGCACTTTCTCTATTTGAATTTTGGAAATAGAACATTAATTTTGTATTGCTAGTGATTATATGTTTCATGGAGCTGTTTTCCTCTTAGCTTATATTCCTTGAAAAGGATGTCATCTCAGAGAGTTGACTTCATGGTGAGACACTTGATTGAGGAAGTGAGAAGATTAAACCAAGTTAACTGACAATTATTATTTTATAAGCTACGAAAAAAGAATTTATTTGACCAAAACATATAATTTACCCAATCAGTCCCAGACATTGGCATTCACCAATACTTATTATTGCTTACTCCTTAACCACATCATAGAAAAGGATTATACACTCATGACAAGGCAACATCCAAACCAACAAACGCTGAGTCCATTCCAATGTATGTTGATACCTGTCATATTTATTTTATCAACTTTGGTTCAGATAAACTCAGCAATTTGTGTTACAAGGTACTGTAAGCCTTGGCAAAAAACTCAAACCGGTACAAAATTAATGTGTACTAAACAACAAAACAACTCCTGTAATCAACAAGAGAAGAAACCGGAAGAGAAACGAATGATTATTACTAGGTACTACTATTTTCAATCTTTTCAATTTCTTCGTGGTGCTTTCGTTCAGCCTCCTGACGTTCTCTTTCAGCATCCTCCTCTTCCTCAATCTCATCAAGATTGTCAAATTCTTTGGTTGCTGCCATTGCTTTCACCACAGGGTCTCTTAGCACAGATATCAGTCCCCCACCAACCCTGTACTCTTCTTCATCCCCTATCACATACAAACGCTGGTCTGGACCAGAAGCCATGGGAACATCAACGGCTAGCAGCTTCATATCATACTGCATATGAAGATAACAGCAAAGGGTAAGTAAGCAAACCTTGAAGCATGAATTTCCACTCTGCATTATACATTTCTTTTTCTCTAGGGGATCATTTAACACAGAATAATTATTCTTGCAGTATATATTTCTTTGTCTACATGAACCTTCTGCTGTTATATTACACACACTCAGAGGAAGAGAAGAGGAGGAATTTAGAGGATAAGGCATCCTCCTTAATACAACCGCCACCAAAGCCTTTTCCAACTAGGCGGAATCAGCATTTTTTATGATCTCTAGGTGGGATCAGCTTTATAGATAAAAATAAAACAATCCAATAATCTCCTTCTCAAAATCAGTCCAATGTCACAGGCAGGAACCAGAAAATTGAGATGGTGGAAAGACAATAAACAATCAAAAAAAGTAGGAAGTTTATTATTTATAAAAAAACAAAGGAAGAATAGAAGTCTCCTCAAGGTTCTCCTTTCATTCACAATATCAAATGTACACAATTATATTTGCTATCCTTCTTTCCGCTGTTTAGACATGACGCCCCATCTAATTAACCAATACTCTAACTCACTTCTATTCTTTACTCTAACAATATACCATTCAACTCTAAACCTCTCCTAATAATTTACCAACAGTTGCCGACTCTGTTCATCTTCCTCTACCTCTATTTATTGGACAAGGAACCCTCCTTTACAAACAAGGAAAATGAACAATGTAAAAAAAAACAAATTAGCACAATCCCACAGCACAGTATTATGTCAATCGGCCCGGACCAACTGGGAAACCGGTCACATAACTGGTATGAATCACTGTATGGATTGAAAATTCTTGTGGACTGGCTTTTTACTTGGTAGTATATGTGGTCAAAGGGGTGACCACACCAGTTTACAATTTTGTAAAGTTTGCATTATCTTTATGCAGTTGCAAACAAAATTATATTTTCTTCCAATGAAATTACAAAAGTTACTAATTATTTTTTTTAGGTGGTTATTATTTCTCTTAATTACTAATAAATATTAATAATGTTCTGTAATAAAATAATGAAGTTAAAATATATTATTAACATCTATTGAAGTACGGTATGAATTTATAAAGTGTGGTGTTAATTGTTGAAGAATTAAGGAAAATCAGATTTGATTTTCTTTTATTTTATATTATTCTATTTATTTTTATTTTATGATTATGTCATTATTACTCAGTATTACTATTGTAATTTTATTTTCTATATAAACAGCTTAGGGCTGTAGTAATAAAATATAAAAGTATTTTATCTTTTACTTTCTTCATTAATTTTTATGAATCTTTTAAAGTATGAAACTTTATAACATACATTTGGGTATCTGTGGCTCACCGGTTTGACCAGTGATCCATTGACGTCGTTGACCGGTTTGAGTTATGTTAAAGGATTGTCAAACAAAACCATAAGATATAAAATCATTCATGCGCTCTCAACCAACAATAGTTGGATCATGACATGGTATCAAAAGCCTAAATGACCATGTGGTGAAGAGTTCCTTCTTGTTTCCCCGTGTTCCTTTAATAAAAGTAAGAACTTCAGCACAAGGCATTGTAGGCTTGTGCATCGTGTCCATGTTTCAAGTCCAAAGGAAACTTGTGTGATCATAGTTATCTGCTTTTACATAATAGTTTAATTACAAAAACATATGCTTTACACCAAATAGAAGCTAAACCTCTAATTAGGCCCATATCAGCGGCAATTTCAAAGAAACCTCATTAAATTATTAACATTATGCTCCAATTAAATGTGTGTTGCCTTAAATATTTAACTCATTGCTATGTTCATCGGAGCATATATTACAATCATAGTTTTTAGTTGCACTGCTTTTGTTCATGAACATAAACAACTTGACAAACTCGAGCCAAGAGCAATAAAATGTGTGTTTACCGGTTACTCTCCAACTTAGAAGGAGTATCGGTGTTTTGAACCAAAATTAAAAAGAATTTTTGTAACCATGGATGTTACTTTTGTAGAAAATCAACCATTTTTTACTGACATTCATCTTCAGGGGGGAAATTATAAGGAAGATTCATCTTTTACTTATGAAAATATCATTACTTTAAGTGATATAGTGTCGCAAAATTTTGAGACATATATTGATGCACAAAAAAAAATGCCCAAGAATCCATATTGGAACTCAATCAACTTATGAATGAGGTTTCGACAGATTCAGGGGCGACAATTTTAAATCAAAATCACACTGATCAAATTCTTGATCTCAATAATAATGAAGGATCACCTAAAATGCCACAACATAATGACTCAGATAAAGAGACACAAAGCAGGTTTACTACCATTGACCCTACTTGGAAGGGAAATGACTTTGAAAGAAGAAACCATAAACAGAGAAATGAAGGACCCATTCTCCGACCCGTCCAAGATTCTGAACCAATAGATAATCCAACACATCATCTTGATACAGATAAGTCCTCTTCTGTTCTTAAGAGTCATGTCGAGTATCCTGATATAGACCTTCCTATTACAATTAGGAAACCTGTTAGATCATGCACTAAGTATCCTTTGTCTAATTATGTGTCATACTCAAAATTGTCTTCTTCATTTGCTGCATTTACCTCTAAGTTGTCTGCTGTAGAAATTCCAAAAAATATACAGGAGGCTCTAAAAATTCCAAAGTGGAAGGAAACTGTTCTTGAGAATAATCAAACTTGGAGAGTCATGACGTTATCTACAGGAAAGAATATCGTTGGCTGTAAATGGGTATTTACTATGAAATATAATTCTCATAACACAGTTGAAAGATACAAGGCACGCTTGGTTGCTAAAGGGTTTACTCAGACATATGGCATTGATTACTTAGAGACTTTTGCTCCTGTTGCCAAGTTAAACACTATTAGAGTTCTCTTGTTCTTGGCGGTGAATTTAGATTGGTCTCTTAACTAACTTGATGTAAAAAATGCTTTCCTGAATGGTGATTTGGAAGAGGAAGTATACATGGATAGTCCACCTGGCTTTGAAGATAAGTTTGGTTCAAATGTATGCAAACTACAAAAATCCTTTTATGGTCTCAAGCAATCTCCAAGGGCTTGGTTTGAGAAATTCACTCGGTCTGTCAAAAAGCAAGGATATATGCAGGGACAATCAGACCATACGTTGTTCGTGAAGTTCTCTAATGTTGGTAAAATTTCAATTTTAATTGTATATGTAGATGATACTATTCTCACAGGAGATGACATTGTTGAGATGGAAAGATTGAAGAAAAACTTGACAAAAGAATTTAAGATCAAAGATTTAGGCGCACTCAAATATTTTCTTGGTATGGAAGTTGCTTGCTCAAAGAAGGGAATTGTTGTTTCTCAAAGGAAATACATCCTAGATCTCTTGGAAGAAATTGGGATGAGTGGGTGTAGACCAGCAGATACTCCTATGAAATTAAATACTAAACTTTAGGAGAAAGGCAGTGTTCCTGTTGAGATTGGAAGATATCAGAGGTTGGTTGGCAAACTTATTTATCTAGCCCACACTAGACCTGACATCGCTTTCTCTGTGAATGTTGTAAGCCAATTCATGCATTCTCCCTATGAAGAACACTTGGAGGCAGTTTATCGAATCTTAAGGTACTTGAAATCCAACCCTGAAAAGGGTTTGTACTTCAAGAAAACTAATGACAGAGAAGTCTCTATATTTACAGATGCTGATTTGGCAGGATCAGTTACTGATAGAAAATCTACTACTGGATATTGTGCCTATGTTTGGGGAAATTTAGTCACTTGGAGAAGTAAGAAACAAGGGGTTGTTGCTCGAAGCAGTGCAGAAGCTGAATTTAGAGCAATGGCTCAAGGAATTTGTGAACTTTTGTGGATTCATAAACTCTTGGATGAACTGAAAATGAAAGTTGACTCACCCTTAAAATTGTTCTGTGATAGCAAAGCAGCAATAAGTATAGCTCACAACCCCGTACAACATAATAAAACCAAACACATTGAGATTGACCGCCATTTCATAAAAGAAAAAATTGATGCAGGAATTATATGTCTGCCATTTGTGACTTCCAACCAGCAAACCGTTGATATCTTGACAAAAGGTTTGGCAAGACCCAATTTTGAGCGACTTATAGCCAAGTTGGACATGACAGATATCTATGCACCAACTTGAGAGGGGGTGTTGAAAAATTAAGGAAAATCAGATTTGATTTTCTTTTATTTTATATTATTCTATTTATTTTAATTTTATGATTATATCATTATTACTCAGTATTACTATTGTAATTTTATTTTCTATATAAACAGCTTAGGGCTGTAGTAATAAAATATAAAAGTATTTTATCTTTTACTTTCTTCATTAATTTTTATGAATCTTTTAAAGTATGAAACTTTATAACATACATTTGGGTATCTGTGGCTCACCGGTTTGACCAGTGATCCATTGACGTCGTTGACCGGTTTGAGTTATGTTAAAGGATTGTCAAACAAAACCATAAGATATAAAATCATTCATGCGCTCTCAACCAACAATAGTTGGATCATGACATGGTATCAAAAGCCTAAATGACCATGTGGTGAAGAGTTCCTTCTTGTTTCCCCGTGTTCCTTTAATAAAAGTAAGAACTTCAGCACAAGGCATTGTAGGCTTGTGCATCGTGTCCATGTTTCAAGTCCAAAGGAAACTTGTGTGATCATAGTTATCTGCTTTTACATAATAGCTTAATTACAAAAACATATGCTTTACACCAAATAGAAGCTAAACCTCTAATTAGGCCCATATCAGCGGCAATTTCAAAGAAACCTCATTAAATTATTAACATTATGCTCCAATTAAATATGTGTTGCCTTAAATATTTAACTCATTGCTATGTTCATCGGAGCATATATTACAATCATAGGCCCCCCGACCCACCCAACCAAGCAAAGTTTTTCAAAGGAACCACCCGAATACATATAAATTCTTGTGCTTGCATATGTAAGCAAACCCCCTAATTTAAAGTAGCATACAACGATATCAAGAGATAGATTTACAGTAAATAATATAAAAGTAAAAACGCCCTACAAAAATGTTTGCACTTGTGCTTTTCTGTCAGAGCATGATATTCGGTATGTTTACATTTAACTGCTTATATATATCTTGAGCTAGGAAGTTTATTATTCACCACCATTCACAGACTAAACACAATCTGATGTGGTTATTTTAAGAATTAGGAGGACATAATTCCAGAA
This sequence comes from Cicer cuneatum, assembly GCA_037974295.1. Lineage (NCBI taxonomy): Eukaryota > Viridiplantae > Streptophyta > Magnoliopsida > Fabales > Fabaceae > Cicer > Cicer cuneatum. The sequence continues at coordinate 69,384,266 of JBBPBO010000004.1, read as the reverse complement.
AGGCATATCATACTGATGAAATAGGAACAACCAATCATCAGATATACATGTTTCCAAGAAAACAAACTTGGGGCTAGCCAGCAAATCTCATGACATGGATAAAACAAAATGTAACTAAGTTTACAATATTAGTTGAATTTGAAGCAGAATGGAAAGATGATATTGAGGCATAATATGAGATAGAACAAATTTCAGTGTAAGAAAGACAAATTCTATGAAGTGATCAATGCTATAAACAAGAGAAGACTTGATTTACCTTGCCCTTCTTTTTCTTGACTTCAACATTGACTAGACCCTTTCTCTCAGCACCTTTTATGGGGAAAATGAGAAAACAACGCCGGCTCCTAATACTTGGCTTGATTTTCTTTAATGTAAGGCCACCCCCTGACATAACATAGGCTCTTAAATCAGTTCCTGTAAGCGGGGCACCCATAACTTCAAGAATCTCAGCAGATGTGTTAAGTCGCGTCATGGCAATTCTATACACTTTATCAGGGTTGATTGTGAACCTTGAGCGGATATACAAACCCTTAAGTATGTTAAAAATAAAATAATTAGACAACAATCCATATATTCATGCAGAATTCACTAATAACAAGTTCCACCAGCAGCATTCTGCAAACATAACTGGAAAGGAAAATTCACAATTTTCACCCAATCTAAAAAAATATCAACCTAGAAATCATCACGATTTACATAAAAGTCACAACTTGTAATCGAGAATGGTGTATAACCTAATGCACATAATACCAGTGTTGTCAATTGCAGATCACATAAAATATTAGTTTGTTCAAATTCTACTGTGATACAACGACACCTCTATGCACCTCTATAGCCCCATTTAACAACAATTTTAGAAAATCGTGTATCACAAAAAACAAAACAATTGCAGTTTGTTCAAATTCTGTTACGTTATAACGCCGCTATATTCACTATTTGACAACCCATCATAAAAGTTTGCATTCAATTATTGAAAATGGAAATGAAGGAAAGGAACTTACACTGAAAGCAACGATAGCAGAAGAAAGTGCAAGGAAGCCATACTTAGCCATGCCTTCAGAAAAGGACACGAAGGTATTTGCAACGCCAAAGAGAATCTTCCATAAAACAGCACAGAGAATAACTCCAGCAGCACCAAACAAAAACAATTGATTTCTCTTGAAGAAAGCTTCGAGTTGCAATACAATGGCCTCACGATAACGAGAGAAAGCAGAGGTCAACGCAGCCGTAGGTTTGTCGAAAACCTTCTTAGCATTGAAGCCGAGATTCGGTGTCTTTGAGGAGAAGAATCTGAATACGCCGAATCGCGCAGCGGAAGGGTAGAAAATCGGCGGTGAGTGGAGGAATGAAGAGAGGGTGGGTTTTGGGTGAGGTGCGAATAGAAAAGTTGAAGAAGGGTTGTGAAGTGGAGGAGGATGGGGAGATGAGGAAGTGAAAGGGTGACGGAGAAAAAGTTGTTGGAGTTGAGTGATTCTCTGTGAACAACCGCATCTTCCTCTTGACATTTGCATTTTCCGATCCACGATACAAACCCACCGCTGCCGCCGTAGTTAAAATTGCGGTCGGGTCGACCCGTTTGTCGCCAAAAATGAGATATTTGATCTGTCAATTAAGTGCCATTGACATGTTATCAATGTCAAGACGAGTTAGGTAGTAGTTACGCAACGCAGGAACACTCAAACGACACAGATACCTTCACTCTCTACAACAACATTGCATAGATCATTAGATCGCACCACTGATAATATGGAAAAAATTACATTCTTGGGTTTTTTATTAACAGTGATTTAATTTAATCTTGGGTTTTAATTTTTTACAACTAAATCTATTTTTTTTTATGCATAAATTAAATTTATATATTGTTTTTCTTTCTTCTAACAACTATAATTTTTGTAATGAAATTCATTATATCATCTTAATCTATTTTTCAAAAACTCTCATGAAAATGTTTAATTAATTATTGGGAGTAAAAACACATTTTAGTGTTTTATATAGTAAAGATTGATTAATTAATTTAGTCTCTTAGAATGTGTTTGGTTGTTAGAAGAGAAAAAAAAGATGAAAAAGAGTAAGAGAAAAGAAGAGAAAAATATGTGAAAAATATAGTAAATTTGATGTATTGTTTACATAAGAGAGACAAAAAATAAAATAAAAATGAGATTAGCGTTATTATCTCCATCTTCTTTTGTTTGGCTTGATGGATAAGGAGAAGAGAGAAATGTGATATTGATAAAAAAGACAAAAAACATCCTTATTAAAAAAATTATTGTAAACTATTTTGTTATTGTCTTTCTAAATTTAATTACTTTCAAATACAATGGAATTAATTAACTAAATTTATTATTTTTTTTATTTAATGCATTAATACATTTACTTATTTTATTATGTTTGTTTTGCATAAAAAATATAGTTATTGATATACAATACTAATATACTTAGTTTAGCAAAAAAAAATTCTAATTGAAAACAGGATGAAAGACACAAAGACAAGGGTAAATGTGGAATATGAAAAAATAAATCAATTTTTATTTGATATCTTTATTAAGTCTTTTTCAACAGGTTTGTGATGACTCCAAAAAATAGTAAACTTTGTGTCTATATATCTATTCTTTAATTATATGATAGGTCAAACTAAAGAAATGTTGCATTTCTCTTCTATCTCTCTCACTTATTTCTCTCTCTCATAAATGACATCTACTAATCACCACCTTAAATTAGTGAAATAGTAATTTAATTATTAAAATTAAAAAAAAATCAATAAGTTTAATTTTTTTTTTCAAAACATTCCTTTAGTAAACTAAACATCTATCAAAACCAATAAAAAAACACATGCTTCTTCTTGACTTTTTTTTTTTGTTGCACATACATTTTGACTTAAATAGTACTCCCTCTAGAATGAAACACAAACAAAAATAGTAGTTAAAAAGTTGATATATTTTATAACAAATTAAAATCAGATACATCAACTTTTTAGTTACGCTTTTTGTTTATATTTGATTCAAAAGTAGTATTTTGTTACATAAAAATAACCGTAAAATCTTTAAAATCGTGGTGCAAAATTTGAAAAATTGATTCAGATTTTTAAATTTTTTTGTCAACAATATTTTTCATTTTAAAAGGCTAACTTGCTATTTTTCAAATTCTAAGAAATAAATTTATTGACTTTTACAATTTTAATAACTAAAATACCTATTTGCTGAACATTTTGGTTCCCAACATATATTGTGAAATTTATTTATTGTCTCCCAAAATATTTTAATCTCATTTTGATGCATCATTTCTCAAAATTTAACTCAATTATATACAAAAGTAACTCATTGAAGAATGGTGGTTATCAATTTTTTGATGTAATAAAAAATAATAATTACATTTTCTAAATTATCCAATTTTTTCATTTAATTGTGTATGGAAATTTGTTATATTGATCATAATAGCAGGTGTTATATTGTCCATATTGTTAGGTTGAACATCATATCTTATGTTCAAACTCAGACATCAGTGTTCAAATTCAGAACCTCAGAGTTGTGTGTGTAAGTTTTTGATGGTATTTAATATATCATATGTGAACCCAAAAAAAAAAATAAAGTAGTTAAAGTTTACTTATATTTTGCATCATTTTTCACAATGATTTCAAATGTTCAACAAATGTTGTGAAATGTCATGTCACTAATTGGTTATAGTTAAAGTTAGTTATAGATAATTATGAATTGATTAGTATTGACTACAAATTGGTTAAGATTTTTTAACTTGGTTATAATCACTAAATAAAATGTACCATGTATTCATTGTCTCATTAAATGAGTTTCAAATAATTAAATCTTTTTCTCAATTTATTTTCTTTTTGTTGGACTCTATCCTTTTGAAGATATTATTCACATATGTTTCCCGTACATAAATTATAGAGAATGAGTTAAGGAAGATGTTGCAAACAAAGAATTTCGCCATGGAGATTAAAGTGGAACTGTCATGCTAGTGATCTTTGCTTGAGAAAATTTGACACACTTTATGTATTGGTCACCAGCTTGTCTAGTGGACAAAGCTTTGTGTCTATTCTTTGTTATATTATTGCATGTGTACGCGTCTAGATAATCCTGGTTGAGTAGCTTGGCCTAACGTCTAAGTGGTGTTGCCATTTTTTCATGAAGTGTATTATACAGTTTTCTTGGCTGCTGGCCCCAAAACTCGGGTTATATATACATGTAATTGGTTGCCTGCTACATTTATGTCTGACCTTGATTTCTGATTTTGATAATTTGGGGACTGGCACACTTTGGTAAATAAATAGTGACAAACTTTTTTTTACTGCTTCACCAATGCTTTCCCTCGAGATTGCATATTTGATGTTGGTTTTTATTGTATCGGCTACCGATTTTTGCAAGTCCACAGCTACTATTGTCAAACTTTGGAAATAGAATTCTCTTCTAAAATTCGATGCATGAAAAACAACCCTTTGAAATCTGTATTTTATTAGGATACTGTAATTAACAGCATGCTGAAGTGTTCAGATAATTCAAACTTGATGATTCGTCCATCACAAGCAAGAGTAGCAAATAGAATAGTCATGTATTTGTATGTTGATTCTATTCCTATGTGTCACGAGATTGAACGGAAATATGGCTGGCTCAATTGGACGAACAGAGAAGCAGCTTAAAGAATATCAAATACCAAACAAAACAACCATAAACAGCAACGGGATCAAACAATAAATAACATTCATTCGAGGTGATGATACGCAAAAGCGGAAACAATCTCACATGGTTTAATATTACAAGCAAAACAAAACGAAATTCAAATTGGGTCATGCAAAACTATTGATTTGGAAGATAATTGATTCAAAATAACAGACCACCTAAGAAGAAGGAGTACTAGCATCCAAGAAAGCTCTTCCAGGCTGACGGTTCGCCAATGGTCCATGGCATCCAAGAAGCTGCAAAACCAAAAGGAACTTGTAAATTAAAAATTAACTCAAAAAAGTTTCACATGATTATAGATCAAAACTTTGAAAATAAATAAATGTCCTCAGCAAGGAAACAACTATGCCATGAAATTTCAAATATGATATATGAGTACATCTATAGGCAGCCTCAAATTACCTTTGCATTCACACCATCAGGCACAATCCGGTTCTCTGACTTGTACTTGAGGTAATCAGTACGGCTAAACTTGGTGAAACCCCTGCACAAGCATATAAATGACAGTTAAACCAAATACAAAAAAAGATAACCTATGATAAATTAAAAGAACAAAAAATCTAATCAAATCCTCAAAGTAAACACAATGGACACAAACCCACGTCAACTACATAACATGACAACGAATAGAAGATAAGTTTTATTAATACAAAGCATAGAAAGTATAATTCTTAATTCAGTTCAAATTATTTACGGTAGCAATAGCTTTGGAATTAAAAACTTCATGTTAAGATGAAAAACATACAGCCAACAGAATAAATACATACCACTTCCTGCTAACAATGATCTTCTGACGACCAGGGAACTTGAACTTAGCACGACGGAGGGCCTCCTGTGCATGATGGCTATTGCTGTCCTTACAACGGACAGAAAGAAGCACCTGACCGATAGCAACCCTAGCACATGTACCCTGTGGTTTTCCGAAAGCACCTCTCATTCCAGTCTGAAGCCTATCAGCTCCAGCACATGAAAGCATCTTGTTGATTCTGAGAACATGGAATGGATGGACTCTAACTCTCAAGTGGAATGTATCCTTTCCAGCAAATTTGGACATATATTTGTTGCAGGCAATCCTAGCAGCTTCCAATGCTTCACTTGATACATTTTCCTTCTCCCAACTAACAAGATGGACACAGAAAGGAAACTCATCAACACCCTTCTTCTTCATGCCAACATCATAAATTCTGATCTTAGGATCAGGAACACCACGGCAGAACCGTGACTTTGGGTATGGCTTGTTTTTTATCTGTCGATAACACCTTGCCGGTCCTAAATCATACATCATTCACCATTAGTATCATGCAATGAAAATGGGGCATAGTAAATGACCCAAATCCATTCCAACTTCCAAATTGATATCAACCCTGTAACATACTAACAAACAGCAATTGGCAAACAATATGAAATCTAAAATAAAATTATGTCGTATTCTGTGTGATCTGTTGGCAGTTGGTTTATAAAGGACAGTACTTATGGGACTAAAGAATGTCAAGTTCTTGAAACACACAGAAGCAAACTAATTTAACTCCATGAGTAGGACCCAGATAATATTAAAGCACCATCACACCAAGGGAGAATGACCAAGAAACAATTATCACAAATCACAAGATCAAAGGACATTTTCTAATTATCACAAATCACAAGATCAAAGGACATTTCCTATGACCTGTAATTAACTAAAATGTTGAAAATGCTCATTTAAAATAAAAAGTAAAAACCGGTTTACTTATAATTATGAATGACCTGTGATTACTGGGTTCTAAAATGTATTCAAAACAAATCAATCATTCAACTCAATCAGAAACAATATAACTAATTTTTCAATCGACTCTGAGGAGTAGCAATATCAAAGTTAATTCACTTCTTAACAATGAACATATCACAAAATAAATCAACGAACAGATTCAAAAAGAATTCCATTATCAAAATGAAAAGAGGCACCAAACCATGGCACATTTTAACCAGAAAAAGTTCACAAAACATATCAATCTAACTGCATGAAAATAAAGACACGAGGTTCGGGAACAATTATAAAACTAAACATCAAAAATACGATACGCAAGTGCAACAACGACAATTTAATCATTTCAACTGAAAACATAGCAAGTAATCGATTGGAAGAGGTAAATTAATGAAAAACAATACAAAGTATGAAATCAAACATCATGAAAATGAGAAAACGTGATAAAAATGAGAAAACGTCAAATTTGGGGTTAAGATAAAGGCTTACTCCTTCCCATTGCTACGTCTCTCTGCACACGGCGAACAACTCAGGTACCGAGACCCAAACCCTAAACCGATTTATATATATATATGATCTGTATGGCGGGTTTTTGTTTGGGCTTAATTTCAACAGAGGATCAAGCCAATTGGGCTTCCTCGGGGTTGGGCCTGAGATATTTTGTGTTCTATGCAAATTAAAAGAATTGTGCTGGTAATAATTGAAATGGTTTTTTCTATTTTGTTTTTTGCGAAATCATTAGAAATTTATTTTTAATTAGTATTCTTTTAAAAAAATTATAACAACAACATAGAGAGATTAAGAGACTAAATAATTATAATTTTGTAGGGTTTATTAAGAATTAAGTAGCATACAAAACAACCTTATTTTAGAAATTATGAAAAAACATTAATGTCGAAACAAAAATATACATACATCAATTGGCCACATCGAAATAAATGGGACCTTCAAAATATAATAGGAATAAAGTATGAGAACTAGTATTGCTCGCTTTTTAAGTGAAAGGCAAAAATTGTCAATTTGCAATACTTTGGAGTTGAAATCCAAATAAGCTTAATAATTGTAAAGAAAATGAGTGAATCGCTATTTTAAATATTGAAATTACAATAATCAAATAATTTAGTTTCTTAATTTCGTAAAATATGAATTTAGCCTTTTAAATTAAAAACTATCAATTATTTAACTATTCTTATTTTTATATTTAGTAGCACAATTTAAATTTTACATAGTTGTCTTGATGCGTTAAGAGAGTTTTTAAGGGGAAGTCTTTTATTGATTTTGATTGACACTTTGTAAAGATATATTTTAATAAAACAAAGAAATTGAATAACATTAAATTGATATTTTACAAATTTAAATAATTAAATTATTTATTTAAAAAATAGTTAAATTATTTTATTTTTATTTGTTTTAGTTTTGTTGGGATTCGCTCTAATTGGATCTCCAAGCCACCGATTCAAATTCATCAGAGTAATCTAAATGTTCCATGTACACGTCAATCAAACAATAATCCATCTCTCTCGTCTGACTTAATCAGTCACCACTAACTTCAAAATTAAAATTATTGCAAGTACACTATTAATGTCAAATAATTTATAGCATATTAGTCACTACACTCTAGAAGATATATCGAGTTACCAAAATAACTAAAATAATTATTTAATTGATAGAAAATAAAAAGGAACCAATGACAAACTATATATTGAAATTATGAAGATAAACTTATCAAACAAAAAAATAATGATGAAGTTTGTGTTTTATTATGCAACAAGAAAGACCAATTATTTAAAGGGAATGATTTTTGTAAATTTAATTTTAGTTTAAAGTAAGTTGAATATATAATTAGTTATATTTGAATAAATTAAAAGTAAAAGTAAGCTGAACAATAAACTATATATAAAATAATGCTTAAAGAAATAAACTATAAGTCTTAACTTTAAATTATAATAAATTTTAGAAACAAAATTAATTTTACTTAAAAACAACTAAATATGTCAAATTAATTATAGACCTCTTCAATTAATTTTTACTCCTCAATAGAAGAACCAATACCCCATCTACAATGGAGTATAAACAAAATTAATATATATTTTTTGGAATAAAATATAAAAAAAAATAGACAATATTTCTAAAATATATTTCATTTTATTTAACTTTTTTATTTTCAATTATCCAATTTAACAATCATTAAAGATAATTTAGATAATAAACTTAAATCTTCATTGAAATTGTATAAGTTAATTGTGCTCAACTATTTTTTTTTAATATACATATTTTAATTTATTTTTAGTGAATAATTAAATATAATTTATATATATTTTATTTTTAGAGAAAAAATACAATAATATATTAAAAGATGACAAACAAGTGAGCTCGAGTAGATAACAAGTTTTATTTAAAAATTAATTATTTTAAAGAATTCAAATTTAAATTTTAACTAAAATAATCTCAAATAGTTAACAATGTCTATTAATAACTTTATATTACTATATTTTAACGCTATTACTTTATTTAAACAAACGTATTAAGTGAGAAAAAAGAAACAACAGAATACTTCTATAATCATCATTATCCAAAAAATGTTTTTTATTCCACCAATCCATCTGTTGTATATTTGAGAAGTATTTATGAGAGATGAAGCACAAGCACCGTTGTAGGTGTTTTTAGACAAACGACAAATATCGGTTATTGTTGATTTTTTTTGGGTCAAGAGTTGCCGTTAGGTCTGATGAAGTTAATTAAACGCTGTAACTTTATCATGCATCTTTAACCTCTTTCCCTGTCCCTCACGCGGTCACGCCCACGTCATCACAGACAGACAAAAACAATCACAAAAAGTAAAAATAAAAGAAACGAAAGCAAAGGCATGAACTTCATTCGTGACTTTGACTTTTGTTCTCTCCTTATGGTTGTTCTACTGCCACCGTTACAGGGGTTCGGTTAAATCCTGTCATCATAAAAATCAACTAACCCCTTTTCCATCTTTGATTAATCACAATTTCCATTTCTTCTTTCCAATTTCGGAAAATGCATCACCGTTTCGTTCATTCATTCATTTCATGTCGGTATTTATTTCCACCTTCTATCGTAATTAATTGCACGGTAAAAAAACCCAAATCTTTTCCTTCAACACAAAGCAACAATTTTTCCTTATCTGCGATCCTTCTGAAGAAAAACCCATCGTTGGAATAACAGATGACAGAAAAGGGAAATTAGGGTTTTTTAAATTTTCGTGTTGCGCAACACGATGGTATCAGAATCATCATCATCATATTGTGGAGGTGTAATTAGCAACATCAGTAATAAGGTTACTGGAATTAGGTCTGTGATGAGTTTCCCTTCCGTTATCAATTTCTTCTCGTGGTGATTCTGCCGAGGCCGTTACCATTAGCATGTTTCCTCGTACGCGCCCTCGGTTTCGAGATTCTTCCGATTTTGAGGAAGTTTTGTTACGCAACGGTGCGGTGCACGGGAACAGTTCATCTTCCCGGAATCGGGTTGGGGAATTGAACTGTAATGACGTGATCGGCGGTGGTCGTGGTATGTCGTTGTCGGAGGAGGCTCGCCGTGCCATCGCTGCGGAGAGGGTTCCACTCGCGTCTTTGGCCAATGTTGTCGGTGGTGGTGATAGGGATAGCTCCTCCACTCAGCCGAGGTTTGATTTTCAGCAGATTGCAAAGTGGGTTGAACAGATTCTTCCATTCTCCCTTTTGTTGTTGGTTGTTTTGATTCGACAGCATTTACAAGGTATGTTTTTCTCGTCTTTTGTTTTGTCTCTTGTGTTTGTTTTGTTTTCAAATTACTCCCGCATATTGGAAATGCAAACATGAATTTGTAGAGTTGAATTTGAGATGCTATGTTGATTTTTTTATAGGCAAATTTTACTGGTTAGTTTGTTAGGGAAACTTTGTCAGTAGGAACCTGAATATCTCTCTCGGTACTCTTCAATATTCATTCTACATCCCAATCCGTACCATTGAGCTACACCTTTGGGACTAAGATATTATGCCGACGTTGTGTTTCTTTGATGATTCTTACTTGATACTTCCTCCGGTTTTAAATATAAGAAAAAGTTTGGTAAATAAAAGTTGATGTTTGTGGTCCAACTTTTAGACCACATCAACTTTTGATTAACTAACTTTCTCTTATATTTAGGGCCGTAGGTAGTAATATTTAAGCAGCTTTACTTACTGAAGAAAACTATATTGCGTGATATCTATCTTCCCTGTGAGTCGGTGAGAGTATCTTTTCTTCTTCTTTGCAAACTCTTCATGCCTTTTGAATAGGGTAATAAGCAACATGGCTTGATTTTTAACTGTTATTTGTATTGAATTAATTGCTTAATTAATTCTATGGTCTAAGGGCATGGTTAGTTGCTTCTCCCAGATAATTACTTTCAGTTTCCTCTAAATTTCTACTTCAGCTGTTTTCACCCTGGCACTTCTTGTTGTCTGAACAACAATTGTTAGTAGTTAGTGTGTTATGTTTGTGGAAAAGTCGAGCCAATGACCTTTTTATCACTCCAACCCAATGTTATTCCCCCAAAAGCATTCTATGCACCTTATCACTCCTCACTTAACTTTGCAATATTTGTGTATGGAACTTGCAGGTTTCTTTGTCACAATCAGTGTATCAGCTGTGATGTTCAAGTCAAATGAAATTGTTAAGAAACAAACTGCTCTAAAGGTATTATGCCCATAATTCCGCAAGTCCTTTATTTCATTTCCAAATGAAGCATCTACTTGTAAACTCTCATGCTCCTCATAGAAAGACAATTTTTTTCCTCAAAGGCTTAATTCAAGTTCTGTTTGTGCAGGGAGATCAGAAAGTCTCTGCTCTTCTTGGTGTATCTTTTGCCTTCATGCTGTATGTTATATGCATTTACTGGTGGTATCGAAATGATGATCTTTTATACCCTCTGGCCTTGTTTCCGCCAAAAGCAACACCACCTTTCTGGCATACAATATTTATCATTTTGGTCAATGGTATGAATTCATTCTGTATGCACTATATGCAGTTACTACATTGTTATCATTTGTTTGTAACAAAGTTTGTTTGCTTTATCAGGCTTAGTGACATATAATATATGTAAGTAGTTTGTGATTAAAATAGAAAATAATATGCATAGCAAATAATTATGCAATTTGGGTCAAATGTTGAATGCTTGATTAACATACAAGGTGCTTTTAAGTTTCAGCGGAATAGAAGGGTTATTTGCTTGATTAATAATAATGAAAGATAAGCTTTCCTTTTTGTTTTGGTTTCATAGTTTATCTCTATTTTGAAATGATTTTACTATTTAAAGTATATCTTGGGTGTGGAAGGAGTACAGGAAAACGAGTCTTTTGTATATAATCAATGGGCCGGGACCTAAATTGGATAATTTGATTAGGATAAAGTTAAGTAGTTAACAGTTTTTGCCTATGGGGTTGGCTTACCTGGTCAACCTTCTTCCCATGACAATTGCATCACTTGGGTTTGACTTTTGGGTCCCTGATTGGTAGGTGATCTATAATTGCATTTAAAATTTTCAACAAGGTCGATGATTTTCCATAGCTTTGTTTTCTGCAATGTTTTAGACATTGTTTGACTCCAACATTGACTAGTGAGTCGTATCTTTTTACATCTCTATAATGTTATATTAATATGTTTCTTCCTTGTTGCTGTCCTAGTTTATCTTGTGTCTATTCTTGATATTGGTGTTTGCTTGGCATATAACTATTCTAATTCTGTTGGGAAAATATCTGGTTGGTATCCTTGCCATTGACTTTCAGATATATTGGTGCGCCAAGCAGCAATGGTTTTCAAGTGTTTGTTGTTGATTTACTACAAAAATAGCAGAGGCCATAATTTCCGTCAACAGGTTAGGAGTAATTTCGTTGTGATCCAAAACAAGCCCTAGTTTGCAACTTTAGTTTCCTGCTGCAGCCATCTGAAAATGTTTTGAATTGTTTCAAGGGTCAAATGTTAACTCTGGTTGAGTACACTCTGCTGCTGTATCGTGCTTTCTTGCCAACACCAGTTTGGTACCAATTTTTCTTTAACAAGGACTATGGAAGTCTCTTCTCATCGCTGATCACAGGATTGTATCTAACTTTCAAGCTAACATCTGCAGTTGAGAAGGTAAGCTTTCATTCTTTAAAATTGGCATTCTTATGCTGTATTTGAAGATGTTTATGCTTGACTCTAAATTATTCCATTTTTTTTTTAACCTTTCAATGTTTATTAGGTCCAATGCTTCATTTGTTCCTTAAAAGCGTTATCAAAAAAGGAAATTCATTACGGGGTTTATGCCACAACAGAACAGGTAAATATTCTGAAAAATGCTCTAATTAAATCTGGATCTGAATAATTTCAATCATAATTACACTTCTCTATCCTTTGTGTCGATTCCATTTTGTTGCTTGGACATTGTAGCTTCCTTATACTTCTTAACACACATACAAAATCTAAAAAAGTATTTAAAGTTAGATTTGCAAATTTTAGATGCAGAAGGACCTGCGTCCCTTAACTATAAATCACATTTATTTTTAATATTAATTAAAGGAATTATATATTTAAGTGGAGTTAACTGTTATCTCTTAACCCACAACATACTACATTAATCTGAATATAAAGGCAGACAAATTAATGCAACTGTCTTCAAATTAATGTTGTGTCCTTATGAGTCATGACACTCATTTTATTTAGTTGTTTGATTGGTAGTTGTGTGCTATTATGGAAATAATTTATAGGGGACTGGGAAAGGATCCTTGAAATAAAAACTATGATATTATATTCATCTGCCCTCATCTTTTTTCAGAAAGCATTTCTAAGTGTTAAATACTTTTAAGTTATCAAGGGACAACGAAACATAAGGTTTTTGTAAATTTATTTGTGAATGCTGTTATTTATTTAGTTATAGTTTTGCTTCCAATCTTTATAGTTTTTGCTTTTTACTCGCTAGTTTGATGAACTTATGTTATTTCTACACATGTTGATTGTAAGTCACCCTTGGGTCTTTTGAGATTCCTGATTCTGGCTTCAAATTGGAGCAAATTCTGCCAAGTCAGCTTATAGAGGTTTTAGAAGTAGGGAAGATCTTTGTGGCATGCCTTGTTTGCGTTTAGTTGTGTTTTTGAGTAAAGAAAAAAGCTAAATATTTCAAGGATAAATTCCTGCTTTTACATTTTTTGTTTATAGGCAAGTAATAGCGGTTATATAACTTAGATTATTAGTTTTCATGGTTTGAACCTACCTCTTGGTTTAAATCCTTCAATGTCACTCAGCTTACCAACTGAGCCTACCTAGCACAGTTCTTGCTTTTACATTGCTTTGTGGGATTGTGCTTTTCATATATTTTCTGAAGTGATTGGTTAATGTATATTTTCATAAGGATTCTTTATATCATTATATGATTATTGCAGAAGAGCTAGAGGTTTTTGTATATTTATATTATTTGTTTGTTATTGACCTCCCTTTTGTTATTTAATGCTGCTTTCTTCATTTGTATTTTTCAATTATTCCTTTTTAGTGATGCGTTGTTGGGAGGGGGTCTACATTTAAGGCAAAAAACTCTGTACATACCAATATTTGTATGATCAGAGATTTTTTTACTAGCCTTTTTACCGGTGATTAAAGTTGAGTATCTAAATGCAGGTAAGTGCTGCTGGTGATCTGTGCGCTATATGCCAGGGGAAGATGCATGCTCCTATCCTGTTGTGTTGTAAACACATGTTCTGCGATGAGTGTGTATCCGAATGGTCAGTTCATTGTTTTATTTTGCGTTTTGACCTTACTGCTTATTTAGGATAAATAAATGATAGGTTTTTGACTAATAAAATTTGAAATCTTTGCTTGTTATGCATCCTCTGAATATTTATTAGGCTTGGATCCTGCCATCCTGGCCTATTCTTGATTGTTTTCGACTTCTTTCTGTACACCTTTCCTTATTATCTAAGCATTGCACTGTGAAGTTTGGATAATAAATTGTATGGGCATAAGAAATTAGGGAAAGAAAGATTCATGGCCCTATCTGCACTAAAATAGTTATGAAAGAAAATGTATCATTAATGGAAATGGAATTTTCTATGAAGTGAACTCTGCTACACTGCTTTGCACCTAATAACCAGAAGTTGTGATTTCCTCAAACTTTACTACTTTAGAACTCTGATTCTGTGGAAAGTTTTTTGTTTTCACTAACCCTCCTTTATATTATAGAATAATAACTCAAATTTGTTCAAAATCATCTTTTCATCTCTGGTCCAATTCGTTTTCCAGGTTTGAGAGAGAATGGACTTGCCCGTTATGCAGGAAATCGGTAAAACCTGCTGATCTGCGGTCCTTCGGAGATGGATCAACGAGTTTGTTTTTTCAGTTATTTTAAGCTTGCTTTGTTTGGCTTCAATCATATTATTGAGCTAAAATCTGCCTGCCAAATGTCATGTATAGTACTTTGGTTTGATGATGTTGTTCCATTAATGGATTCTATGAAATTCATATGAAGGAAATAAAATTTATGGCCATTGAAAGTTCGATTAAATTTTCTTCGCCCTTTTTTCTTTTACAACAGATCTGTGAGGAGATCAGACCCTAACCACACATTAAAGACATATTACTTGTTCATTATATTCATTCACCTCTTACCTTATATTATTTTGTAGGGATTCGCTTCCACCAGGTAAGTGTAAGCATAGCATACTCTTGAATCAAGTTTTTTTTACAATAACTCAATGTAATCAAAGACTTAGAAAGATGCGAAATACAACTCTTTTGATTGATTTCCGATCAACCTCTACCATAAAGTTTAGCTTAGAAAACAAGATACATTTACACTCACAAATTATATAACCAAATATAGAAAAATCC
Source organism: Cicer cuneatum (assembly GCA_037974295.1). NCBI lineage: Eukaryota > Viridiplantae > Streptophyta > Magnoliopsida > Fabales > Fabaceae > Cicer > Cicer cuneatum. The sequence goes on along the minus strand of JBBPBO010000004.1, from coordinate 69,368,987 downwards.
AACTCCTTTGAGCGCACACTATTGAAAACAATTTAAGATTGCACACCAGTAATAAGCACCTCTTGTGCCCACAAAAGAACCTTTTTTTTTTTTTTCAAAGAAAATCCATTAAAAACAGCCAAAAGGGCACTCCATAAAACATGACAAACTGAGAAAAAGTATCTTTTAAATCTAATCCCTCCAACAAATACCTGTCAATGGTATTCCATAAGTGAACATGATTATAATTTTCTAATTCATTATGAATGAAAGAGCAATTCATAGGACAATCTATACTATATCTTAGTCTCATCCTAGTTGAAAGACATTCTTGACAACAGTAAATTTTGAGCTGCGATCCACAATTATAATTGGCTTAAAGCAGAACAAATTATACAAGCACACTTACCTTACCACTTGTGTTGGTTGATGAGAATGACAGATTATTGAATTGTTATTCACAATTGCAATTTGGGATAAACATCAAGGTTTTTAAAGTTCACAGTTAATACAAGTAATTTATTTTAGAAGATGAAAAGTAAAAATCAACCACATTCATATATAAAAGATATTTTAAGAAAAATAATACATAAAATAAACACATTATTAAATTTACTATCTACTTTTCTTAAAATATGTCAAATAGTGTTGGAGGGAGTACATGATAAGTGTGCAAACATGATTAAGCAAAAGTAGTACTCCTACTAAAACTCAAGATTATCTTGGAAATAAAATCTAAAACACATCACAAGATTAGACTTATGCAAATCCATGTATATCTTCTGTGGTCCATTGGTGGTCTGGCTGCTGCTCCCCACTGAGGCATTGTGGGAGATCACATTATTATATATCCATTGCCTATCCTTTCCTCCATTGCATCACTTCAACTTTTGACCCCCCCTGCCCTGCCCACAAAAAGTGCCACCTTCATCTATGCATAATGACTTTATTCATCCCCTTTTTTTTTGTGGGAATTCTTCCCCCCTACCCCTCTTTCTGACAGACAGGTTATGGAGTTTTGATGCATATTTATGGATGGTCTCCATGAAAGGAAGGATACCTATTGTAATGAACAGCTAAGCAAGCACATTGAAGAGAAACTAAAGCTATGCATTTGGATCGGATTCTAGGTAGATTATTCAAATTCATTGTTGGGTGATAAAGATTATCACATTGGACTAAAAGCAACACATAAATGAGTTGTATACCACATCTTCATAGAAAAACATTAAGTATTAGATATACGGTTCTTACTTATATGAAATGTCTACTTTTTCATCAAAATGTGAAACTTATAGCATGTTTTTGTTACAATACTATTTTTATGGGTTGTATATATCTTAAACAACACACCTTCTTTGACACTCAACAATTAAGCTGAATTCTTGAATGAATATTGTTATGGAAAATCGATTTCTATTATATAGGTTGCTCTATATATACTACTCGAAAAGATGCAGCTAACATTTTCTTAGGATTTAGAAAACAAGCCAAGATCAAATATTTTTTAAGAAAATGCTAGCTATAGTGCAACCTTGAATAAAAAGGTCTTAGACTTATTTGCATTGCACTAAATTTTGGAATTGAGGTCATCTAAAAAATTATAAGGACTACATTCAATTAATTTATTTAGATTAAAAAAAAGTGGTACTGCAACATTAACAGTGAGTGAAATTTATATATCCCCCACTATAGTGTCTTTGACTATCATAGGGACACTAGCTAACCCATCATGCCTCTTATGAATTTAGCAGCCCTTCTGAAAAGGAAAAAAAAATCTAGTAGCATAAATAAATTTAATAATGCATTTTAATTGTTGGCCATTAATTCATTACTTGATCTTGTGCTTTTTGGTCTTTATAGACAGCATTCATTCATTTCTTTATATAACATACTCAGTTTCTTTCATCTATTGAGCTTAGCACATCAATATATAATGTGATGCAGCTAGTGTTAGATTGGGAGAGAAAGAGAGTGAAGGGGCTTCCTTCAGCCCGTGCATGGATATGGTATCTGAAGTATCTATATATCTGCTGATCTCATCCATTCATCAATTAATTAATATATGTATGAATGAATGAATGAGGCGGGTTATATTATATTTCGCATCGATATATCAATCTTGGACTGAAGGGGAGCTCCTTCTTTCTGTTGCCTCCAATATTTCTATGTCTCAACCTATACATAATCTTCAGTATATGGCTGCCACAAATAGGTGCGTGGTCACAACCAACTATACCTTCTCGAGTTTTTTTATAAGTGTACACCGTCCTTATCAAAATGAGTGAAAAAGAAAAATTTTAGACATATTAAGAAATGTAGTGATTGAAAAAGAAAAATAATATATTATTTTATAGACTAAATAGCACTCGTAGTCCTTTAACTTAATTTCAGTTAACGTTTTAGTCTTTTATCTTTTTTTTTTCTTCCCGATTTGGTCTTTTATTTTAATTTTAAGTGAAATAAAGAATGAAAATATGAGTTTATTTGAATATTTGAGTTACGAATCTGATGAAATTTATATTATATGAAAGAATATAATTAATTTTATGGATTTTGGTTGAAAATTTTGATGAATTTTTATAAAAAAAATGATAATATTGTTGACATTTTAAAACATAAAAGATCAAATTGTCACTTAAAATTAAAATAAATGACCAAATTGGGGAGAAAAAAAAGATAAAAGACTAAAACGTTAACTGAAATTAAATTAAGGGACCACTGATGTTATTTAGCTTATTTTATAAAATTATTTTTATTGATTATTGGTTGGTTTTTCACTATCATAATTGTAAGTGAGATTGATGTGTTGGAAGTAGTGCATATAGTAATAATTGAAAGATATGATTGAAAAAAATAATTAAAATTATATTGAAAATTGTAATGATATTCATTTTAAAACAATTTTGTTTTTGCTAAAGTGACCCTCGTTATTTAAGATTTGACTACCAGTTGCATTTGCACATATATGAATATTTTAAATTTATAGTTGGGAATAAAATATTTTCCATCAATTCTTATATTTAAAGACTCTTAATTTTCTTACTTTCATTCAACACTTATTTTTCTTATCTCTCTCAAAGTATAAAATGAGTGTAGAACTCCCTCATCAATATTTCACTCTCTTAATTGTTCTTTTTCTTTAATATCATTTTTAATGAATTGATAAGAGAAATATAGTGAAATGGATAAAATTTAGAGGGATAGTTGGGGGAGGTGATTCATATGAGCCATTATATTGATATATTTAGTTCAAATTTTAAATTACATATATCAACATTTTTGCTTCTAAATATGAATAAAAGGAGTATATGATCTACTCCCTTTGTCCCATAACAATTGACCCATTTGCAACAAAAATTTGTTTTAAAATAAATTATCCTTTCAATTTTTAATTAATTTTTTTCAATCATACTCTTTAATTAACACTATTTGAATTATTTTCAATGCAATATATCTTTTTATGTATTTATAAAATTAATAATGCATTATTATCTAACAACAATAATTTAATAAAAATATTATTTTTTTTTATTTATAATATTTTTTTAATATGCATAAAATGCAAATAATTTAATTATTTTGTTTCATCACGAAACAAAATGAGTACATTATATAGGAGTATTCGATCACCCGTATAGTCAAATGCAAGGTAATAAAAACTAGGCCAAATTGGCTGGTTAAACCGATTAAGGAACCTGGCCTATGTCCGATCTATTTGAGACCAAGAACCGATGAAAAAACCAAAAAACCAGCGGTTAAACCCGATTTTAGAGGGTTGGACTGAAAAAAAAAAATTAACTACACAAAAAATTGACATATGCGCTAATTTTTTTTCCTCAAAAATATGATCTGCATTCACGTTGGACAAGAAAATACACACTTCAATGTATTTAAGGTTAAATGAATTTTGAGTCTTTATAAAATTTTACTGTTTTAATTTTAGTTTTTATAAAAAAAATTCATCAGAACTAATAGGATCACTAAATTATACAGCTAGCATAAATATTATATTATCTTTTAGTTGTTATTATTGTTTCATATACTATATTAAAAAGAAAATATATATATATATATGTATATATTATTATTGGTTTGATACCGGTTCAACTGTCATTAGACCTTTAAACTTTGAACTAGTATTAACGTGGATTTCGATTTTAATTAACTTAATAAAATGTATACTTTTCATTTTATTTTTTTGCATACCTCAAAACCAACCTCATTCGTTGTAAAATATTTTACCTAATTCATTTTTCAATGCAAATATTTTTTTTCTGCGGATTTTTCAATGCAAATATTAATATTATATTGTCACAACTTAATCTTACTCACATCACATCCTCTCGTTATAAGAGGATTATAAATATTTCATTTAAGTTGTGTAAAATTGTTAAGAAAATAATTAAATATTGTATTGATTTTAATAATAAAATAAATTTATTTGTTAAAATAATCATTAATTATAGTTAGTAGAGTTGTTATTAAATGAATTAAGACATAATAAATAAAAATATATTATTAGAGAAAAATAATAATAAATAATATATTAATATTATAAAATGACAAATAACTTGAAAGAAAGAAAAATGACAGACGAGACATTTATTAGTGACAAAGGGAGAATCTTAATTTTAATAATTATAAAAGTAGAACAACATTTAATCAAATACGCGATTGAGATCAAGTGTTAACGAACTTAAGTTAAAGACAAACTATTTAAAAAAATATAGATTTAAATCTTGACTTAAAAAATCTTAGATTTATATATTGGGGTCGAACTCATCTTTATCCTTTATTCTTATATAATTACTCCCTTCACTTTATAATAGGTATCGTTTAAGTTTTTTACATACATATTAAAAAATGTAATTAGAAGATTTTTTTTTCATTTTGCTGAATTATTCTAATTAACTATCGATTGATTTTTCACTATCATAAATATTGAGTAGAATTATTGGCTTTGGAGTAGTGTCGATAGTAATAATTAAAGGGTATAATTAAAAAAAATTAAAGTTGGCTTAAAAATAAAAAATGACATTTATTTTTAAATAATTATCTTTTATTAAAATGACATTTATTTTAGAACTAAGGGAATAGTTTGCAAGGTGAGGGAACAGTCAAATTTACTATAATGAAGGTTGGTTTTCGGTAAAATAACATTATTGAAAGTTAACTTTCGACAAAATATCATTTTTATAGCTGATTATTCGTCACTCTTTATAAATTTTTATAGAACTATTTTTTTTACTCAAATTCTATTTTTTTATCATTGTGAAACTTTAATTTTTCTCAATAATTTTTTTTAAGTAATTTTACCTATTACAATGTATATTGTTTGTTACCGATTTCAAAATATAACAAACATGTCCTATTTTTTGTTTTTGAAAAGGCAAATATATATTGGTCTATATACAATATTATTTTCTTTCCACAAGTTGAATTTTTTAGTTTGAGACATGTTTAATAAATAAAATAATTAGTTAAATATTATATGAACAATTATGATATATTATTTTAAATTATTGATTGAATTAAATAATTATAGAAGTATATATTTTTTATGAATTTGTATTATTTTTACTTTAATGTTGCCGATATTAAAAAACATTCATCTTAACTAATTTTTTAGAAATACTTGTCTTGTGTATAATTTTTACATTAAGCTTAAATTATTATATTATAATTCTCTTATTCATTTAGAAAATATAAAAAATATATTAAATTTAACTAATTAATTAATGATAAATATTTATCTTATGTATGAATTGTATGGTTAAACGACTCATGTAGTTACCCGTTTTCAGAAAACGTGGAAAAAATGAAATTTGAAAAATTTTTATAATTGTTGTATAATAATGGATCTCATTTTTATGTCCTATACTTTAAAAAAAATGAGAAAATTGTTTTCATTTTTAAGTTAAAGATGTCATAAAATATTAAATTTAACTAATCAATTAGTGATAAATATATGTCTCATGTATTAATTTTACGCTTCAATAGCTTCTTTTGTGATTCATTTTTCAAAAAAAAAATGTGAAAAACTTATAATAATTGTAGTATAATTTTCATTTTTACATTGCCAATATTAAAAAATATTAATTTTAACTAATTATCTTGTGTATGGTTTTGATAATGAACTCAAATTTGTATTTTCATATTATTTCCATTTTTATTGGATGATATAAAAAAGGTTAAATTTAATTAAATAATTATAGACAAATATTTGTTCTGAATATAAATTATACGTTTCGACGGCTTCTTTTGTTACCCAATCTTAAAAAACGATGTGCAAAAAATGAAGTGTGAAAAAATTATAATTAATATATTATAATTATTTTCATTTTTCTGTGAATGATATTTAAAAAATGAGAAAACTATTATCATTCTTATGTCGTCGAAGATATAAAAAATATTATTTCATATATATATATATATATATATATATTGTATGTTTCAAAAGCTTATTTAATAACTCATTTCTTGAAAAACTCAGAGTATGAAAATTTTATAGTCATTGTACTATATATTTTCTTTTATTTTTATATCAACGATGTTCAAAATAAAACTAATTTAACTAATTCTCCCGTGCAATGGGTGAGAGAATAACTCAAATTAGTATTTTCATATTAGTCTTATTTTTATTTAATAGATATAAAAAAATACTACATTTAATTAATTTAACTAATTCTCCCGTGTAATGGGTGAAAGAATAACTCAAATTAGTATTTTCATATAAGAAATATACTAAATTTAATTAAATAATTAGGGGCAATATTTATTCCGTGTATGAATTATACGCTTCAACGACTTATTTAGTTATTCAATATAGAAAACAATTAAAAAAAATATATGTCCCAAATATGAATTTTGAATTGCTTGCATAAAATAATTTTTTAATAACTCATTTAAAGAAATATGTGTCATGTGTTTTTTCTAATTCATCAATAACAAATATACATCTTCTGTTTTATTAAGTGTCAATAACAAATATTTATTCTGTATTTTTTTTATATTTATCAATAATTAATATATTCAGTTTTTTTTATATATTGAGATAAATATTTATCATGTATTTTTTTTATATTTATCAATTACAAATAATTATTTTATTTGTTTTTTATATTTATTAATTACAAATAGACATAATAGTTTTTGTGGTCCCTTAACTTATATTCAGGTAACGATTTAGTCATTTTTTTTTCTTTTCCATTTCAGTATTTTATGTTTTTAAATAATTACAATTTTACCCTTTAAATAGGTTTCTGTTAAGGCAGTTAAAACTTTTTCACACTTCAAAAACCATTATTTGATTATGGTTGGTTGTCAATTGGAGGATTTGGTAAATGCAAAACAGCGTAACAGGTTTAGATATGTGGTTGGAGATTTTAAAATTTTAAATTCACATATTTGACTTGGCTCACGAGTAAAAGATGAAGAACAATTGTTTTGTCTTTTTCGATTGATATAATAATTTGTTGGCGTGCCTACAAATTTTTTAATATCTTTTGATTTGTAGCAAATCTAATAAACCCATATTTTGAACCACATATAACAAACATATATAAATTGTTAAATTAGATTTTCATATTTTATTATTGTTTGATGTGCAGATTGTTGGCTTTGGTTCAGGTTTGAGTTTTGTTATTTATCTGAGAATTTGTGGTTTGAAAAAGAAATATGAGGTTGAAAGTGATTATTTTTTTATTGTTTGTTGTTGAGTTTGAAACATTTTAAATTTTAGTTTGTAGGTTCTGTTTAAAAGATTTGTATTTGATGAATTTTTCTAAATTAGAGTTTGAATTTGAATATTTTGGAGTTTGAGTTCATAACCAAACAATGGTTTTTGAGATCTGAAAGAGAAAAAAACAAAAAGAAAATGGAAAACAGATCAGATAATTTTTTAACGTTGCTTTAACGGAAATTCATTTAAAGGATAAAATTATAATTATTTAAAAACATAAAATACTAAAATAGGAAGAAAAAAAAAGATTAAAATATTACCTAAAATTAAGTTAAGAGACTACGGGAACTATTATATGTTATATATAATTATGTGATATTTTTCGGTGATAATTGTATTAAAATACCCTATGGAAGCTATCCCATCACAATTGTAATAAAGAGGTAAAATATGGAATTCCTTTGTATCAACTTTTTCTGCCTATATTAGACTATCGAAATATCACATACAAAACAATTCATTATTTTTATTCACCGTAACTTTTTCAGTTCACCGTAATTATGTGATAAGTGATCATTTGTCTTATATATACAATGGTGATTTAAAATTTTTTAAGAGTGGCAACCTAGTGCAAATTTATTAGCCATAATATTTGTCCCACACAAATTTACTAATCTAACATTTAGTATACAATAAGAATTATTATTATTTAGAAGATATGCAAAATTATTATATTTAATTAATTATACACTCTAAATATGTAGAAAACTTGATAAAATATGTTTGTACAATATTCTTTTTACTCTGTTAGATTTCTAAATTAAAGTCAAGTTGATAAAACTTAAGTATAATTATTTGGAGAATTTGTACATAATTGCATAGACAAAATTTATTAAATAATCAATTTTATTATTTAGTAATAATTTATCTCGTGCATTTTAAAAAATTTATCATAAAAAATGTGTTTTATATATAATTGTTTAGTGACCAACTTATCTTGTATATGATAGTTATTTTAAAAAATTTATCAATAACAATTTATTTCATATATAATTGTTTCATTTGATCACTAACAACTTATCATGGGTATTATACATCTTTTATCAGTGTAATTGGTGTTTAAAAACACACAAGAATTGCAAATTATCCTATGAACTTTGCTCTAAAAAAAATAGATAAAGAATTCATAAGAATAATAATGACATTTTATTTGGTGTGAAAGACTAAAAATATTTCTCCAATCTAAATATGACATGCTAATAAATAAATAAAATAAAGAAATAAACCACAATATCACAAGTGAAACTGCAATATATATAAAATATAAATGTATTGAGTTTCTTGCAACTATTAATTTACTTTGATTGATATGATTGTTGGTTGGAAATTGCTAGCTAAAGAGGAGTAGAGTAAGTCTATTTTTATATATCTTTGTTTCTTTACAATTAAAATAAATAATTTTATTATAATTGTTTATGGCGCCTCTTACTCTTAGCAGTGTGTTGGCGCCTCTATTTTGTTACTTATTTTTGTTTTTGCCTGCGAAAATGATTCAAAATCGTGCCACATACGTAACAAAATAGAGAAAAAATGGAGAATAGAAGGGAAAAAAAAAAATTAAAATCAAATATTTTTAATAATTCGACGTTGAATTATAATAAAAGTGAAAATTGTTTTAAGTATATATTTAGACTAAACGTATTTATTAATACTAATCCATTCCCTATAGATTGTTAGACGCATAAAATAAGATTTGTTTGAAGTGCCCTGCTGCATCGCAGTGATCGAATAAGAAAAAAACAAACAACGTCGGAATAGAAATGGAAGCGCTATTGTGCAGGAAATTGGGAGACCCAACGGTGAGCATAGACGATAACAGCCCAATAATCGTATCCAAAAATCACCCCATCCCTCAATTGGACTCTCCAACTTCGATCAGAGTTAGAATCAAAGCTACAAGCTTGAATTTCGCTAATTACTTGCAAATTTTCGGTAAGTATCAGGAAAAACCCCCTTTGCCATTCATTCCCGGATCCGATTTTTCAGGCATCGTAGATTCCGTTGGCGCCAAAGTTACCAACTTCCGTGTCGGAGATCCTGTTTGTTCCTTCGCCACTCTCGGCTCTTATGCGCAATACATTGTTGTTGATCAATCCCAACTGTGAGATTTCCATGCATTTCATTATTCGAATCGTCTCTGGAATGAAATATAAGCAAAAATGATATCTGAAATGAGAGATACATCTATTTTCTAGACACTTTTTTTCTTCCTTATTTTTCATTTCAGAGGGAGTATTTGGTCACGACACGCGTGTAAAGTTTTTTTTGTCTTTGAAGGTTTCGCGTGCCGGAAGGTTGTGATTTGGTTGCTGCTGGAGCACTTGCTGTGGCATTTGGCACTTCTCATGTTGCACTTGTTCATAGAGCACAATTGAAATCTGGTCAGGTATAATAATATAATGTTGTTTTGTTTACTTCACTTCTTGTTGGGTAATCTAAATGTAGTATTGTTATGTTTGTTGGGGTTAAGTGGGTTTTGGAATTGTTTGTAGGTATTGTTGGTTTTGGGTGCTGCTGGAGGTGTGGGTCTTGCAGCTGTGCAAATTGGAAAAGCATGTGGGGCCATTGTTATTGCTGTTGCTAGGTAATCTGTTGCTTTTCTTGTGCATAATGCATTATGTTTTGATCAGGGTTCAGTTTGGATCAGCTTCTAGCCAGCGGCAGAGCCAGGGATTAATATTGAGGGAGCCTCAACCAAAACTCTTAATATTTATATAAAAGTAAAAAGTCATTTTGGTTTTTTTAACCGTGTGAGGTGCGGCCACTATAATCTTAAATGTATCGAAATTAAACACATCATCAAACTTCTCTTTTGTTAGTAATTTTATGGACCAAATTGACTATAAACGATACATTTGAGAACTAAACTAGCTCCTGCTTCTAGCTCTTGTGAGCTTCTTAGGTAAAATGAATCTATGGATCTTTATTTGTAAAAAGAAAAAAAAATGTCTTTGTAAACTTATACATGTTTTATGGATAAGTTAAATGAGAACAATTCTGGAGAAATTGAGTTGGATAAGTTAATTTCTGCTTATATAACAAGCTGTCATTTGAAAAACACATAGTTATTGCAAGTTTCTTAATTTTGGATTGGTGGTATAGGATGGAATGGAATAAACCAGATAGATTTTAAAAAATTGATGTTATATCATTCCACTCTATTCCATCTTATACTATCAATCCAAACATATAACATTTGTTTCTCCAGGGGTGATTTTTGAGAAGTTTATCCGGACAAGCTATAGATTTCTGCATTTTAATAGCTAACTTGGTATCTCATAGAGTTGAGTGTTTCTTGTTTTTGCATAATCTGGTATCAGGGGAGCTGAAAAGGTGCAGCTCTTGAAATCACTTGGTGTTGATCATGTGGTAGACTTGGGTAATGAAAATGTCACTGAGAGTGTCAAAGAGTTCCTTAAGGGCAGAAGGCTTAAAGGGATCGATGTCCTGTATGACCCAGTCGGTGGCAAGGTTATGAAAGAATCTTTGAGGCTTCTGAAATGGGGAGCTAACATTCTGATAATTGGGTTTGCAAGTGGAGAGATTCCTGTCATCCCTGCTAACATAGCTCTTGTCAAGGTACATTGAGAATGGAGTTTTAGACTATGCAATTGCCTTGCTTGATCACTAAATAGCTTTATGCCTTACTGCTTGTTGCTTGATGATCATGCTTTATTCACATAGACTTTGAATTTAAAATCACATTATATAAGAATCAATTTGGAATTAATTGGGAAGGGATATGGAGGGAGCATTTCTGATAATTTCCCATCAACATTGATTTAATCTCCCGTTTCTTCTCTTCAATGATTGATATCACCAGTGCAGCTTTTGTTGTTTGGTAAACCACTAGATATCCCACTTCCCAAAATAATGTCCTCAATTACATGTACCCTTAATAGCACGCCCGTACAATTTGCGCCTTACTTGTAATGTTGCTTTCTTTTAGTTATTGTTAAATTGTTGACCAGGGCGTTTTATTAACATGCAAATACCTTTGTCTATAACCTGAACATCTGTTGTCATTGTCATATTAGACAAATCTGAATGTAAATAAGCTGGTTGTCTAAACATGGCATAATACAGCAGTATGTTTCAAAGCAGCTGCTTCACAGATTGCTAGATTTTAACTGCCTTAACTGACCTAGAAAAACTAATAGACTGTATATATTATTGCAACATGCTGAACTGTGAATTCATTTCCTTTCCTCTTTGTCGATGAAGCTAAAACATGCCTTCTTAAATACTATTCTTACTTTATGCTATGTATCTAATTCTAAAGCAGCACAAAACCAAAAGCCAAACAAAATACCAGTATGATGCAATCCTTTTCTTTCTCATCACTAAATATCTTATCTATGGTCCTATTCCAGGGTTTTGAGTTGTGACATATACCTGCTAAATGTAACTTTATGATTGGAGATCATGAAAAAAGATGAAACTGGGAGCTGGGGAATTTTAAGTTATCTGGCTGGCTTATGCCCTACAGATAATAATCTAATCAATGAGATAAGTATAAGACTACATTAGACAATAATGGGAAGAAGAAGACCAAGGCACCTAAGAAACATAGTGTATGCCTAGGTGTATAGGATTCTCTCATCTTTATTCAGTATTTCTTTGACAAGATAAATACTATATATAAAAAAAAAGCACGTTACCCATACATATGACTAAACCTAGAGTCTTAGACCCTAATGCAAACTACATAAACACCATTGTGAATCTGTGATTAAATCACCACAACACTCTTATGGCTGAAAATATTACAATTAGCCCGACTAAACTAGCATGATCTTTGAATCTGTAAACTATTGTTGACTCGTTTTTTTTCCTTTGCTCACATTGCATAACATTAACTCTTCCATAGCTGGTATTAATTGTTGGTTATTTTATATTTATTTATTAAAAAATCACTGTGGCAGAATTGGACAGTACATGGCCTTTATTGGGGTAGTTATAAAATACACCGCCCAGGTGTTCTTGAAGATTCTCTCAAGGAGCTACTCTCTTGGTTGGCAAAAGGCTTGATTTCCATTCACATTTCTCATTCTTACAGCCTGTCAGAGGTCAGAATTTCTCTTGGCTTAGACTATTAACTATTCTATTTATTTGTGTATTTCTTTTTCTTTTCTCTAATTCCATGTACATTCATGATTTGACCTATTTGTTGAAAGATTTCACTACTGCTATAATTCTTCGAAAGAACTTATTGCTTTTATATAGTTCACTATGTACTATATATAGATAAGCATGTTTACTGGCCTTGTTCAGGTTCGGTGTTGACTTTAGTTTAAATGGGGGTCTCATAACATATAGTTCAATGTTTAAAATTAGTGAGTTGGGAAAATAGAAAAGGTTACATAGCTATATTCCTGCAATTTAGACTCAAAGATGACAAAGCATTTATCTAAATAGGTGACATACTAGTTGTGACATCAAAGACCAATTGGTAATGTATATATGATTAATTTTATATTAGAGAGAAAGTCATGGTAGCACCTATAGAATGGTTTGGGAATGTGGAGAGGAGACCTATAGAATGTAGATTTTGTAGTGATAAGAATAGACCAAATAGAGGATAGTCAAATCGTTAGATGCAAGGGAAGACCTAGGAAAACTATGAGATAAACTATTAGGAAAGGCCTAGAGATTAATACGCCGGAACGAGATATACTATATTCGTTTGATCCGTGTAGTCGACCCTATTTAGTTGGAAAAAACTTGGTTGTTGTTGTATTCGTCTATTCCCATTAGTTTTTGAAGTGTTGGTAGAAAATTTTATGGATGATGTTCGTGCCATTAAATGTATTCATTTTTAGTTTAAATTTGATGTAATGTTTAATTGGCCGATTATAATGGTTGAATTTATCATTTATATTTATCTTTTTGAAAACTGAAATTTTTAGTTTACCATTTGCTTGCAGGCCAACCTCGCCTTCTCTGCCATCAGAGATAGGAAAGCTATAGGGAAGGTGATGATTGTATTCGATGATCAAGTTACAAGATCTAAGCTGTGATCTTCCCAAAACTATGCCATATATAGTTGACGGATTTCTTCTAGGTACACAAGGATCGGAGGTTCATATTAGAGACCAAGGAGATACTAGTATAAAACAAAACCAAATAAGGGAGCAGTGAGAAAAAGTGCCAAAATCTTGTAGAATATGACATCTAGTATTTGAAAGAGTTTGTTTACAGTTCCTTTAGAGAAAATATACTGTCAAGTGATGATAACATAACTGTAATAATTGTGCACTGCAACAAAATTTGCCAAGGGATGGTGCATGCAATCAATGTATCTCCTTTTCAATTTCATTTCTTTTTGACACGATATTTACAAGCGATTCTCAAGATTCTCAAATTGAGACAGGTATCATATTTACATATAAGGGGACGTGGGAAGATTTTATTGCTTCCTGAGGATTTGAAGTGCTTGAAACAGTTCCTCTATGCTTAGTTTAACGTTTTAGGAAGCGAACATAATCCTTTTGCAACATCTCTCCCCCATGTACTTGATCAAAGATGCATCTGTAAAAACTGATCAAAAGAAGAGAATGGGAGGTTGTTTTTAAGGATGAGGAGAATGATGAGACAATAAAACTAACTCCACTGAATAACTTTTTATTTTATTAAATTTCATGATTAATCTAATGCATATCATTAAACAATATGCTTTCAAACAACAAATGAATATCAACTATTAGATTAGAATTTATACGAATGCCTGATATATCTTATATTTAGTATGCAGGATGACCACAAAAATATCACATGATTCAATGGTAGGATAGTAAAATTCCATCCGCCAGAAAAATATTCATTTATACAAGCCTAATCTGGATCACCAATAAGCCGTTAGTTTCAACAGCATGCAACACTAGAATATTGTGTGTACCACCACAACTTTATTTGAAATGTCAAAAATCAAGGATTCAATTTTAGAAAAAGGAGGGGTTAAACGCGCACACACAACTGACAAGTCCACAATAAGATTAAGATGACGGCAGAACAGACATACCTTCCATCCATGCCAACAATAAGGACGGTGTTCTGAGATCCAAAGGCCACAATGAATTTAGTGTTACCAGGCAAGTGGAACTGTGCAAATGACCATTCTGAGCTAAAATATTTTGGTAAAACCCCTATAATGTTTCCAGAGAAAATAGATAAGAAAAGAACAAAAAAATAATGTACCATAAATATTATGCAATTTCCCATGTTGGTTTAGAGAATATCCTTAAATATATGGGTTCTATTAGAGAATATGTTACTACATGCTTTGGAAGGAATTGATTCTCAAAAGGGTAATGCTGCGTGGATAACTCATAAACCGAAATAATAAATAAATAAACCTAATGTGCAAAATCATTGGTTTCTTGTAGATTTGTGCAGAAAAAAAGTGTCGATGTAAACTGTAAAGGCCTAAAAATCGTACACACATAATGTAGCTCACTGGGTTCTGGATAAGTATTCAAATTGATAAACTGGAAAAAATGATTGGACTGAACCTCCATATTATAATAAGTTCAGGTGCACCGTATTACAAAAGAAAAATAAGTTTACCTCTCATGAAAGATAATGATGAATTGGGATTGGCACCGGTATTTGGAGAAATCAAGGGATCTAAAGCAGTTGAAGAATTCTGGTGAAGCAGTGCAGGCCCTTGGATAGCATTTGGGTGTATTACACTATCCTCCCCAAACACTCTCACTCTCAAGTTGAATATATGAACAGTGCCTTTGTCACTTGCTACTGCCAACCACTGGGCATTTGGAGACAGAGCTATGCTGTTGATTTCAGCCCTATCTGCCCCTCTTCTTACCTACATGAAAGAGAAAATGGATGACTGATCAGGAAAAAGAGGAAAACTGATCAAGAAGATCAAACCAATTCCTATAGCAAGCTCGGCATAATAATGGTTTATCACAATGATTAAATATGCGGTGTAGTAACCTACTTCTTGTAAACGAGAGCCGTCCATTGTATTGAAGATTCTAATCAAAGTGCCCTTCACACTAGCAGTTGCAAGGAGGAGCCCGTCCATTGTCATAGTGAAGCATGCAATTGCAGAATTGTGAGCGTTGATTAATTTTGTCACATTCAGTCCAAAGTGTTCAACTCGAACCTGTCCTTTGTGACGGCCCGGACAAGCTAAAACAAATGTATTTGAATGGTATGAAAGACAGCACAATCCCCTAGGATTTGCCATAGTATCGAATTGATGAAGAAGCTTCAAATCCATGAAGTTGTAAACATATATCTTGTGCTCAAGAACAACTACAATTCGATCCCGTCTTAATTTCACTCCACGAACTTCGGATCTAAATGTGAATTCACCCATGTACCTGCTCTGATGATCATCCCAAATCAAAACTTTATTGGGTGGGTAATGGGAATTAGCTACAGCACCAACAAGTGCTAGAACATTGCAGCGGAACAACATCTCTACAATTTTGAAACCACCACTTTTTAAATCACGTCGGAAAGTTTCTTTGAAAGGTTCACAATTATAGATATGAAAACCATTACTTGTTCCAGCAGCAAAGCAGCCATAGTCTTGATTCCATGAAATTGAGAGCAAATCAGATTCATCACTGCCATTGATATCTGCATTAAGAGAAGAGGAGGCCCCACTATTGAGGTATTCACAGTTTTCGATCCTTGAATTAGGAAATGCTCCTTGAGATGATGAAACAGGCGAATTCATATGAGACGAGGGGGTATCTGGCAGCATTTTCTGCACTCAATAACAACAGTTGAGTTAGGTATAGAAAGTTGTCACAAGTTGATTTCTATCGTAACAGATATGAAGAATTAGAGTAAAAATATATTTATTGAAATTGAATTATTTTGGCAATACATCAAATATATATATATACTAGATTACTAAACAACCAAATCCTATTATTACTCATATATAATTAAATCCCTACTAGTACTCCTATTTAGCTGAATACTTGAGGGATATAAAAAATCTATGATATCACTTGAAAGAAATTATTAACCAGACTCATGTTTGCAAGTTGCAACCTGGGGGATGAAAGTAGCGAGAAGATATGTAGGAATTTAAATTTCATAAGTTTTGATTGTGAATTAGATGTTACTCAAGACTCTTAAGTGATAAACTGCAGATATGAACTTTTCCACGAATAAACCCATTCACGAGCTTCAATACAATTCAAATAACAGGGCGATATATGCCTGCTTTGTACTAACATCATATATATGAAAGTAAATAACAATCAAATATGCTTTTGATTTAACATGTCGGTGCTACATAGATGTAAAGCAACCATATGAAATAATAATAATTAATAATTAAGAAAGAATCTTCGATAACAGACTCTTCTTGTCATTTTTATGATCAATGTAGACTTTCTTATGCTTTACATTCTATACAAAGAAAGGAAAATGTCATTGACACAAGAGGGTGGGGTTGCAATAACTCAGAGCAAATTCTCACTCTTCCAAGCAACAATTTTTCAGTTCAGCATGCCTACATTATATACCCCATGATCAGAAATTTCATCATGGAAAAAAAGAAAAAAAGAAAGATGCAGACTTTAACAAAGAAAACCAAGAACCCAAGCAATAAATAACAAGATCAATGGATAAAAAAACAAAATTGCAATCACAGAGCGGAAAGATTCATTTGGGTTAGGGAAAATCGAATTGAAACTGGGAAGCATAAGATCATCAAATCAAATAATCAAATAATGAATTGTATATAGACGCAATCTATTACCAAGGACGAAGAATTCGGGATCGGAATGCTAAACGTGAAAATGAAAATTGTCTTCTTAATTCACAATTTCTATCTCTCTAATCAGACATCAATTTTCGCCATTACATTAAGTGGATTTCTCTGTTTGTTTTTCTTCGTCTTTCTTTTTCTTTTTCTCAGATAAATTTTGTATTTTTTGGGTACAATTACAAGTGCTTAATGCAATTTTTTATATTTTTTTATATGAATATCTTTTTTTTTTGTTTTTTTTAATTAACCAAAATATTACACTGCTAAAAAAAATATTAAAATATCTTGTTTTTTTGAATTATGTTCGAGGTCACAACTACATGTGCTATTTACTAAATAATTTTTTTTTGTTACCTTCAATAAAACGTCACATCCCTACAATATGTGGGTTGAATTTTTTTCCCTCTCATTTTACTAATTGGAAAATTATTTATTTAATAAATTAAAAATAATTAAATTATTTTAAAAAATAAAATACTTTAAATTGAAAAAAATAATTTAAAAATTAATAAAAATACATTAAATAAAAAGTAATTAATAATTAAATATATTAAATAAAAAAATATATATATATCAAATTTGAGTAAATGTGCTAGCAACATTTGAACAATTTTTCTTAATATGACTAAATATTCGTCATAATCCGCATTTTCTTGATACTTTTTTTTAGTGTTCATCTCTGTTTTATTTAATATATTTAATTATAATTATTTTTATTTTTATTATTTTTATTAATTTTTATTTACTGTATTTAATTATTAATTAATTTTTATTTAATGTATTTAATTATTGATTACTTTTTATTTAATGTATTTTTATTAATTTTTAAATTATTTTCTTTAATTTAATGTATTTTATTTTATTAAATAATTTAATTATCTTTAATTTATTAAATAAACAATTTTTCAATTAGTAAATGAGAAGAAAAAAAATAATTCAAGTCAGCACATGGTTGCAGGAGATATCACCTTTTAAAAAAAGTGGAGCATTTTGGTTAATTAAAAAAAAAAGATATTTATATAAAAAATTTTAATGCGAATTTTTTATATGAATATCCTCTTTTATTTATATAAAAAAAATTTGCTTAGTGCTCTGTTTTTATGTACAGAGAAATGTAAATAACTAATAATATAAATATAAAATAACCTGAAACATCTTCTTTACCATTTTATCTAAATAAAAAAATTATATTAAAAATAAAATATAAAATAAAGTATTCAATAAATTTTATGTTTCTATAAATAAATATACTAAATTTTATTTTTAGTTTCAATAATTTTTTTCAAATATTCTTTCCTAAAATATCCTTTTTGCTAATTACTTTTTATTTTCATTTACACTAAAATAGATTATTTGCTTAAATTAAATTTATGTAAAATAAAATTTATTTATAATATATAAATTGAATTCACTTAACTTATTCTAATGTAATAGAAAGAAAAAGGATGTAACCAAAATTAAATGTAAAATGAGTTTTTATAATTGTAAAGTTTCTATAACTAAATGTCATTATTAATATCCTAATGTTTTAATTTTTAATTTAGAGTTATAAATAAATTAATAAAAATTATCGATAGAGTGAACTCAAATTTGAATTTTGATGAAAACACTTTTTAGTCGAACTTTATTTAACTCTCGTTGGGACTCTAAATTATTTAGAGCAATATTTATTTGAAATATAGATAATTAAAATAAAATAATAATAATTAGTTAAATCTTTTAATTTTAAATCAACTAACAAATAATAAAATTATTAGATTTATAAATTTTGAATCCAGAAAAACAAATTAATGAAATATATAAAAACAAAAAATTAAACACTTCCTCCTCACTCTTCCTTCTTCACTCTTTCTTCTTGGTCATCATATATCTTCTTAAACTAAGATCTTCCATTTTTTTCATCTTCACAAATCTTATATCTCTCTAGACACACGGTATAAAATTGTTTTACATACTCTTTAAATAAATTAAGTTTTATATTTAGCTTAAATATATTTTTGATCTTTTATTTTTTATTTAATATTTATTTAGTTTAAATAATTATAAAGTTAAACGTCCAATCTTAATAATGATTGAGTGAAAATACACCAAATTCACATAAAATGTTATTCGTTTTAAAGAGTTTATATATGTTTCAAATCATATGCAAGAATAACTTTTCAAGTGAATGGATGTTTTTTGAAAGAGTACATATTGACAATTGTTAGAAAAAAAAATCCAATAACTTATAATTTTTGTGTGACTAAAATACACTACTTATAAAAAATAAAAGACCAAAATGAATCAAAATAAAAATAAAGTACTAAAACGAATATTGGATAAAAGGTAAAAAACCAAAATTATATTTAAGTCTTTATATTTTTAGTGAGAAATATAAAAATATATTTCTATAAGAAAAATATCTTATTTTGTATTATACGAGGTAATATTGATTGAATTTAATATTTTTACATTGTTGGTATATCATAACATAACCGTTATATCATTAGAGATATTTGAATTTTACAAAAAAAATACCCCTATAATCATTCACATGGTTGTGATGTGCTGGTGACAATGTAAAGCTTTCGATACTATCAGTGTATAACAATTACACTCATATTGATTTGATCTAACCCCACTAAATCATTGATCCATTTTATCATAACCTAAAAAACTTATTGAATCCTGAAGGATTTGTGCCTACGAGACAAATAAATCCTTAAGAACAATGATTGTAGCGTAGCAGCGCCTCAAGTTTGAATATATGTTTATTGTTTTGCATGTTTAATCATAGTTTCTGATAGATTATACAAATAGAGTCGAGTTGGTAACATGTAATCCATGTGATAATTAACTTTTTCTCATATTCATGTCACGTTTTGATTTTAAAAGAAAAAGATGAACCCATGAGAAGAATATTAATTTATGACTTTTTAAATCACTCTCAAACACGTATTTGACTAAATTAATATTTCAAAATAGTTATCGTCTCTATCAAACGTTTCTCAAAATATATTCTATTAGTTTTTGTGATATGACAACGTTAATTGTGCTAATGTGACACGTAAAATTAGTCCAATTTTTACTCTAAATTCTATCAAAATAGTCCCTACTTGCAAACCAAAATCCGAACAACACACAACCATCTTAAGCTGCAAAACACTTTTTTATCAAACCATTAACAATGTTGTTGTTTTTTTTTTTTAGAAAAAAAAATAATAGACTTAATTGCATTTTTGCTTCTTTTATTTTTGAAGTAGCAATGTCGATTTACAAGAAATTAGGGTTTGAATTGTAAATTCGCCCTTTTAAAATTTCTGTTAAAAACTTAAGAAAATAACTCAAGATTGATCTTGGTTGTGAAAATAGAAAACGGAGAACGTTTTTTGTTTTCACTAGAAAACAGATAACGTTATTGGTTAGTTAAAATCAACAGTTCAATTTATCTATTTAACTTGATAATTAAAAGACCGAAAGTAAATAGAGTTAAGGGAAGAGAAATCATACGCGGTTCACCTAATCCGGGCTACGTCCAGTCCTCACAAAAGTGCTTAAACAAATATCAATCTTGGTTTTACACACCCTGTTTCAGATCAACTTTGATCTGTTACAAAAACAAATCCTTTTTAATAGACTTAAAAACAAATTTAGAATATTTATAAGAAAAAAACTTATTTATCATTGTATTATTATTATTATTATTATAATTATTATTATGTGTATAAAAAAAGGGGTCTACCCCAAAAGAAAGAAAGAAACGATTCGTACACGTAAACAAACAATAAGGAAGTAGAAACTCCCAACTCCCAAGCCATACAAAATAAGCAATTAAGATAAGATAGACCCAGGATGACAGTAAATGAATTGATAATCCCCTTTTAATTAATACTATCTGCTAGTTCGTTTTTATAAACTCATTTGTGTGGAATGAAATGTCAATGAAAAGGATAATTAAAAAGTTAATATATTTAATTTTAATTTTTAATTATATATATATATATATATATATTAATTTTTTAGTTATATTTTTTATTTTTATTTTATTTCAGAGAGAATATATATTAAACATCTGTTTAATATAAATGTTGTGTGTATACTTTTTTTTTTGAAATTGATTCTTTATAAACTTGTAAATACAATTCATATGGTAAAAAATACCAAGATATTTGATGTATTCTGGTACAGGTTAAAAAAAAGTGTTAGTTTTTAAGCGTATAAAAAT
The DNA here is from genome assembly GCA_037974295.1 of Cicer cuneatum. NCBI lineage: Eukaryota > Viridiplantae > Streptophyta > Magnoliopsida > Fabales > Fabaceae > Cicer > Cicer cuneatum. The sequence continues at coordinate 69,347,303 of JBBPBO010000004.1, read as the reverse complement.
ATTACTCTTTTTATATTATGTTTAGTGTCCAAGTTATTTAACTAGAGATTAATATTTAATATGTTAATTACGATAAAATTTATTATATCTTTTAAAATAAATAAAATTAAAATATTTAGTCTATTAAACCTTTAATAGAATATCAAGCCCAAAAAATCTTTAATAGAATAATTTTATTTTTATTTTTTTTTGCTGAAAACCCTTAATAGAATAACAGAGACTAATTATATAAAATTATTTTTTTTCAATTTTTTAAATGATAAAGATTGGTAAGTTACTTCTTCTATCTTTATTTATATGTAAAAGTTAATCAACAAAAATTGATAGTTCAAAATTTAAATCAAATACATCAATTGTTTTGATAAAAAAAACCACCGGTTTTTATTAATTTATACATATTAAAAAAATATATAAATGAAACAGAGATATTAATTTTATGAAATTATCATTTTTAGATATTAGTACGTTAAATAAAGATAATATTGTATTAAAAATTATATAAATAATATTAATTAAAGAATTCAATTAAAATAAATAAATTAAAAATTGAAACTGTTGGGACAAGTTTTTGTCGCATATAAGTGAATTACGATGAATGAATGAGTTAATGGAGCATCAGAAAAGCTGAAAGCTATTTGAGATGACGTATTGTGGGAAATTGAGGGTCACCCCTCCTATTCCTAATCCCACTACCTCCCATAACTCTGCACATTCATACAAACGTCCTTCTCCTCTAACGTTTTTTGCTTCATGGCTTCCAAACTTTGCTACTCATAACAATTCCTTCGTTGCTTCAGCTTCTTCCGTTACTGGTTCAGGTCCTCGCTCTTCTTCTTTATTTCTCAAATCAGTACTTCTCAATTGCTGTTTTTTTTCTTCCTTAATGTAATGTTTATGTAACAGCCAACTATATATAAAATAAAACAAGTAAAATGCTCACATAAAAATTCCTCTTTTTTTATGTTGGTTCCTAGAACATACTATGAGAAAAGCAAAAAACTTTCAATTTAGAATATGGAAAAGAAAGCCGTTGTTATTAGTTTGGATAAACAGTTCAGTTAAGTGCATTCCTTATCATATAATTGCTATAAGTTATAAGATGTTTTTTTAAGCTATTCTGGAGAGCTTGTGTAAATAATTATGTAAATAAGCTGAAAACGGCTTATGGATATGTTAAAAGCCGTATCCATAAACTATCCCAAATAGTATTAGAAGTGTTTAGGTTAGTAGATAAGTTCAAGTAAGTCAATCCAAATAGGTTTTTATTTAATGGGCTACTTATATTATGTGATTTGTATGTTCATGTTGAAACCTTTTTCTTCAGAGCAGTTGTTGGATATGGGATCAAAGAGGAAAAGGAAAGAGATAGCTGGCATAGATCAAGAAGATTTAGTGGATCCAAAGCTTTTAGCTGATCCAGATAGTTATTTTTGTGAGTTCAAAGGAGTGCATATACACCACAAGATACATGATGCTGAATCTCAGGCACAAACCATTTTCCAGAATCAGACTCATGTTTCTAATCAAATCAACAAGCTGTGTTTGCCTATGGTTCTGTTACATGGATTTGGAGCCTCAGTTTTCTCTTGGAAAAAAGTTATGAAGCCTTTGGCTGAGGCTACATGTTCAAAAGTTTTAGCTTTTGATAGGCCAGCATTTGGATTGACATCTAGAGTAAACTTATCTTCTGAAACAGGAGACACAAAACCTCTAAATGCATACTCCATGGCATTTTCAGTGCTTGCTACCTTGCACTTCTTTGATTTATTAAAAGCTGAGAAGGCAATTTTAGTAGGGTATGTAAATGTTCTATCTCTTGTGTTGCTAAGTGCCTTTATTTTTACATGGATATTGTCAGGCGACTTTTTATTTTTTGATATAATGGTTAGGCAACTATTAAGAAAGACCAAGAGATTAATGAGTTGAATATTAATATAGGACCAAACATTATGGCGTTGTTTGATCCATGTACCATTCACTACTTAGTGGCATAAAGCTTGGTTGTTATTGTTGTATAATTGTTAGGCGACTTCCATCAATCTAAGTTGAGCCTGCTTACATCTGTTGTCATAAGGTGACATCTATATAGGTGATCATAAGTTGAATCCCTGCATCTAGATATGTATTTATCTGATATTCCTAATTGTTACTGTTAGAATATATAATAATATCTCAGAATATCTTGGTTTATCTCCCATGATCAGTTTTCAATCTCAGTATATCTTGGATTATCTCTTAGGATTAATATTCATATCTCTTATTATAATTTGTTTTTTGATTTCTCTATTTATTTATGATTGAGTCTATGTATCCCTGTAAATAAGGATTAATATTTAGCATTTTTGTCAAGCCATTGTGAAGTCAATATTAAGTTATTATCAATAATATTCAAAGTTTTTATTATTTTCTTTCCTTTTATCTAAAATTTCACAACTTCAACATTTACATGCCAATCGTAAGTGTTAAAAGTGATTATCTATGTTTTTTTCTTTCTATCTTATCATTTTGATGTAGTAGACATGATATATGGAATCAGACACAAGGAATTCCCTCTGTAGGCAAATGAAACTACATATTTTTCATGGTGTTCTCTTTCCTTTTTCGTCTTAAACTTCTTCTCCATTGAAATCAGATTTTAAAACTATATAACTGGTAATATTACCAAGTGAAAAAATATATATTCTCATAGGAATCTGCACTGTAGTCTCTTGCTTCTTAGAAGTTTACAAAATGATATGTCAGGCACTCAGCCGGTGCACTTGTAGCCGTTAATACATATTTTGAAGCTCCTGAGCGGGTTGCTGCCATCATCCTAATCGCCCCAGCAATTTTCGCGCCACTAACTACACCCAAAGTTGTTAAAGAGAATCAATCAAGACAAGATAATCAAATGAAAGAAGACAACAGCTCTATCAGAAAAAATCCAATTGTTGGACTTTACAAGTCGTTGTCCACGATTACCAAGAACATTGCAATGGCAATAACAGGAATGATGAAGCAGATGACAGATATGCTCAACTCTCTGTATAGGAAACTGTTATCAACTATCCTGCGTTCTTCCCTTGCGATAATGCTGGTAATAAATTTGTTCATGGCTAATGTAATTAATACTATATAATCTTTGTTCCAGTTACATCAACCTTATTGGTTCGATCATTATTGGAAAATATATAATCCAAGAGAAACATGGAATTATTGGCTCAAATACAATTTGGTTACATATAGTCCGCTACGTAAGGAAAAATCTGGTTACATTGTTTGTTGTTGAATACTATTTTGTGCATTTTAGTTTCTATCTTTAGTTTGATTACAATCTTTAGCTGACACCGTCTATAATTTGTCACAACCACTGGACTGATGGCCCTTTTTTTCATATGAATCTCAGTTAAGAATGGCAATTGATAAGTTTGGTACTGCTGCGGTTCGAAATTCATGGTATGACCCAAATCAGGTCTCCGAACATGTTCTTAGTGGTTATACAAAGGTAATCTCACAACAATTTTCTCTTTTCCTATTCTGTAAATAAATTCTTTCTTTTATTTTCATCATAATTCTCAAACAGTATGTACTCACCCGGATCTGCAGCCATTGAGGATTAAGGATTGGGATAAGGCACTGGTGGAATACACTGTTGCAATGATTTTGGATGAGGAATCTAATACAAAGCCATCACTTTCTAAAAGACTTAATGAAATATCTTGTCCTGGTGATGTCACTGACCCTATATATAGGTTCATTTGCATAATGACTTGTTTGTGTCCTTTCATCTTTTTTTGCTGGTTCTTGTTCCCAATTTTCATGTTGAATCGTGTATCTTTTCTAATGTAGTGATCTAATTGGTGATATTATTTGACTTTGCAGTTCTGATTGTAACCGGTGATAGTGACCGACTAGTTCCTTCGTGGAATGCTGAGAGACTTTCAAAAGTCATACCAGGAGCATCACTTGAAGTAATTAAGCAATGTGGCCATTTGCCACATGAAGAAAAAGTGGAGGAGTTTATTGCAATTGTTGAAAACTTTCTAAGGATGTCTGTGGGCAATTCCAACAAACAATATCTACAACCTGCAATGTGAACTTTGTACAACCCAGGCTCCCCATTTTACTTCACAGCAAATCCATATAATACAGGAAGATACTAACGCAATTGATCAGATGGATGGCAATCATTTCAAGGTGTCTTGATTCATACTCATTAAATTCATCAAGCATGAGAGACCAATTAAAGAAAAGCTTGGAAGTGGAAAAGTACCTATACACAATAAAATAAATTTTATATTACATTATATTGCTAGCCTGCTATAGTCCTTGAAGATATCTTCTTTATGTTATGCTCCCTGAATTATCTGTAAATCCATTTATAGTATACGCCATAGGGCTACTATATGCACCATTTGACAAACAATCTCTAAATTATGTATTCAATTTCTGGAAATGGATAACTGCAGTAGTTTTTATAATATATACAGTAAAAAAATTTAAGGGCTTAACTTTTTTGCAGTTTTTAAACAACTCTAGATGATCCTAATCCGTGATTTTGATATTAAGCTACCTTATTTTGTGCCAAAACCGTTAGCGTGGAGCTATTGAGGATAACAACTCCCTAAAAGAAAATATTGCAAATTTAATTTATAAGTGATAAAATATCCCAATGTTTCAGACCAATGACTGAAATGAATCTCAGCAATTTCTTTGACAGAATAACAATCTTAAGAATGTGGAACCATATACAATGGCCAACACTGATAGGCTGTGTGCAGCCATATGTAATTATTTGAACTGGTTAATGTTTGGTTCTGGAAGGATTATGTCAGCAATAGTATCTCCTACGATGGCATCACATCAAATCCTGGCAAGAAGTCATCACCAAAAATAACAGTACCAGCTGCTAATGCTTCGGCAGTTATTTCCAATGCAACTCCTGGAGGCCCCTTTTGACCGTGTTCTTCCCTAGACGGTGGTATGTCTGTGAAGCTTGGAGGCAAGCCATCATTTCTTGGGAGAAAAGTGGGAATGTAACCGACATTAGAAGGTGGTGATGGTGGTGGAGGAGTTCTAGTTCTCGGTGGTTGATAGCTTGGTCCATCTGTTGCATGGTAGCTTTGTTCACCCACATATTGATCAGAGTAGATTGTAGTGGTGAGTGGCACTGAATAGGAGTATGGCACATTCGTGTGTTCACGATTTTTTGGCTGTTTCTGTGGGTAAGCTTGCCTTAATCTTTCCTGTGCAGTCCACTGGTTATTGTCGCCGTAATCTAAAAGCACCGTTCCTTCCTTGCTACCAACTGTGAACCAACTTACAGCTTTATAGATCATGATAAGAAATTTTCAAAGAACTAGAGGTAAACTTAAAATCAAACTTGTCATCTTCCTCCTAGATTATTATGCAACCTTTATTAGTATATTGAAGCATGAATCGGTTCCAGAAATTGTAGAGCGTCAAGAAGTTGGTCTCTAAAATTAATAAATGGGCAAAATTAATAAATGGTCTCTAAAATTGTAAATTGTTAATTATTTTAGTCTATATGTTACCTTCTGTTGGCAAACATTTCAAATTAGTCCATGAAGTTGAATATTTAAAATCAAATTGTCAAACTAATTCTCATATTTGTTAGTTAACACTCGAATGCTACCCAAAAGATAATATGTGACTAAAATGACTGACAATTTACATTTGGAGGGTCATTTTTGTCAATTTCTTGATTTTAGGAAGTAACCTGATAACTCTCTACAATTTCAAGGACAAAAGTGGACATTCTCTAAAAGAAGGGAAACAAAGGAGATACTAAATGCTGAAGAGGAAAGACAAATTTGTTTTAAGCAGGTTATTATGAAATAATTGTATACCTGTGTGAGAATTTAGTTCTTTCTCTGCATCAGAAATACGAATCAAAATATCGATAAAACCTCTCGGTTTGCTGGATTTACTCTTTCGCAATTGGTAGCTCTGAACCTCCTTTTGCTTTGGCATGGACACCTCAGAATTCTTTAATTGCTTGACAAGAAACTCTTTCAGACCAACCGTTGTTGAGCCATGAAGCTTTTCCTTGAAGAATATGGGGTCTATACTGTAAACTTCCACATTCAACGCCAAGTCTTGGATGTTCAGCGTCGAGTCATCAACAGGAATAGCAAACTTGGTTCTCCAAACAGGATTTGCATTCCCAGAATCATCAACTTTGGTGCAATATTTGCTGTCATGATCAATCCACCCAACAGCATACCAATGGCGCTTCCACAGTGACATCGAATGATGCAGTCCATGAGCAGATATCAAACAGAACTCGACCTGTATAATCCCCATATGGGATGCAGAAACAAAAAACAAGATCAAAGGGATCTTGTATCCTTTAAGCTTCTTTAGACAGACAATGGTTACACAGAAAAAGAAACTAAGTAAACGTGCTTTGCTGTATTTTAAAGGCTTCTTTCTTTTATATCAGAAAATCATTATACTTCAGCTCCATTCAGGGGACACCTTTCTGTCAAGTTGTCAATCTTTTCTTTCCCTGTTGAGTTTATCCTAGGAAGACAGGAATCTCATAATGTTTAAGCACATGTTTCTTTCTTTCTTTTTTTTAATTTATTTGTTGGGGGTGTTATTGGAGTTAGTGCGATTTTGTGTTTTATATAAAAGACCAATTTAATATCATTTAACATAAACATTTCCAAAAAAAATATCATTTTACATAAAATATAGTGGTTTAATGACAAAAACATCTAGAATACTTGTGAGATGACACTGGAATCTTTAGAAGATGAACTTAGGATATGCTTTGTACAAAAATGTGTTCTTCTAGAAGCCACAATGTTTCTCGCATTTACAGTGAAAGCATGACAAAAAAATCTTGCAACTGCACATTGTCCCTGCTGAGTTGAATATACACTAGCCAAGAATGACAAAAAAATGGCAACATTGAAACTCTTCTGGTTGATCCCACAACAATCTTCTTTTTGCTAGTTGCTTATACAGTGAAGCATATAGGATTCTATATTATTGTCCTGATTTGTAGGGTCTGTCAATCAGAGGTGGAACCAACAATAGCTTTCGGCCTGCGCATGTTACCGATTGCTCGCCTTCCTGGGTTGTTGATGAAGCAGTTCTTGTGTACATCATGGTAGTAGAGCTCAAAATGTCACCACCAAATCCACAAGCCTTAAAAAACAACCTGACAAAAAGTTGAGAACATCAATTGTTGTTCAAAAAAGGGATAAAATTAAGCACTCTAGAAGTATAATGAACAACCTCTCATCCTCTGAGCAAAGGGCTGCTATGTCATAGATGTCTCTATTTGTAAGCATTCTGCAAAATAGATCATATTCAGATATATGGAACTTTATGTATTGAAAATGGGAAGCCCGTTATACTCATCACCCTTAGAAGGAAATCAGAGATTTACATTTCAAATTAAAAGCATAAATGTTATTCTCCATTTGACTGGCATTTAGTGCAAATATTCAAATATCAAACTGACAAAATCAAACCAAAACTCTATACCAACAAAAACAACATGACAAAAACATCATGAATAAGATTATCATCTCATCAACAAAAGGTTATTTCGGTCTGCTATGCTGCATTCTGAAAGTGAGTATCTATCTAGTACAGGAACCATGCAGATTAGCACTGAATTGAATCATCTAAGAAGAGAGTCAGAAGGTGTTTAATTACATACCTCAGGATTTTTTTAACAATCATTTTTCCAATTCCCATTCTCCGCAGGGATGGAATAACCTGCAAGACACTGAAGCAAGTTGATACATGCACGTTAACTAATTGGTTGAGTAACCAAAATAGTAAACGGCACATGCCATATAAAAACACGGTAAAATGCGAAAACATAAAACAAGCAAATAGAACTAAAATTGGTCCTTAAAATTATACTATGCCGGTATGAATCTAGTCTCTCACATTATCAATATCTAAAATGATCCATGAAATTGTAAAATTTTAATCAAATTTGTCCTTTCGACGGTGATTGAAGAAACTATAATGACATTAAGTTAGTAACATCGACTATGAATTAAAAAACTGAGTGCATAATGTCAGAGAACCATTTGATAATAAATGCATTTTGCAATTCTTGGGATCCTTTTGGTACAATTTCAAGGACTAATTGAGGTATTTACTAAACTCAAAACTTTTCATTAACAAGAAACAAAAATAATCATGCCGAAGAACCAAGATGTCAAATTCAGCTCATGGGCTATCAAGAAAAGATAAAAAATTTATTTATTTGTTTGTTACTATAAAAAAATGTTACCATGACATCGTAAATAGAAGCAGTGAGACCACAATCAGAAACGGCACGGCCAAACCCCACCAACAAATCGCTGTAAGGAGAAACCGGCGTGAAGAAATCCACCACTGAAGACGAAGATTTAGGTAGTAAACCGTCAAGGTGGTGGGGTTTACAAAAGACAGAGACAAGAACAGAACTGTGAGAAAGAGCAATACGGAGCTTGTTGATATCGACGGGTTCGGTTTCGGAGATGCTGAGGTTGTTGGGGAATCTGTGGAAAGAGTGGTTGCAAGTGGAGCAGAGGTGTTGAAGATGTTGAGGATGGACGTGGCGTGGATCAGTGGAAATGTAAAGTGGGAGAAGGGGTCTCAAAAGATTGTTGTGTGAGGTTGTGGCGATTCTTTTTCTGACCCATTTCAATTCCATGGATTTGTAAGCGGAAACTTGTATTACATGTATGCGAGTGTAGTATGGTGCTGCAATTCCCGTTGCCACCATTTTTGACAGGTTGGATGGATAGAAGAATAAAACGGAAACCGGTGATACTTCCAATTCCTTCCTTCACTCTTCAATTAATATAGTTGCTAAATTTTTTAATTCGATCTTTTATTTTTCAACAAAATTTATGATAATACTGTGTAAAAAATAAAATTTATAATAGAATTTATGATTTATAACTTAAATTTTTAAATTTATCAATAAATATTTCTTTTGCTTATAAAATTTATCAATAAATATAGACTTAATTATCAATTATTTCATTAACAGACTGATCGAGTATTTTTATGGTTTTGTCATCTATATATACACATCTTAAGGAAATTAAAAGGATTAACAATTATAACAAAATTAAGTTTGTCTGAGATCATTCAGGTCTCTTTTCTCTTAACCCAAAGTCATGAGCTGAATGAATATATCAATATTAAAATTTTTGAGAGAGAACTTGCACCCATTGTCGTCTTATCTTATCTGACTCGATGGATTAGTTTATGCAATTATATGCTTAGGATACTAAGTTTACACACAAAACAAAAATTATAGTCAACAACGAAAAAGCATTAAATAAACATAAACATGTAAAAAATAGTCAAAAGAAATCAAATGCTTAATTGCGCGTTAAATTAAGTCGATGAAGTCGCTTCATCAATCAGTGGTTTTTCTGAATGAGAAGATATACACCATGCCCTGGCTCTACAATCATATTGTATGCAGGAGAATGCTTATAACTAGGAGATAATGAGAAGCTGAACTTGGAAACAATAAGGGCTAGCACAACCTTTAGTTCAATCATTGCAAAGTTCTTCCCCACACACAAGCGAGTACCCACTCCAAATGGAACATACGCTTGTGGAAACTTGCAAGCCTTAGAGACACCCTCACTGAATCTTTCTGGTTTAAACTCATTTGAATCTGGTCCCCAAATTTCAGGATCTCTGTGCAATGTTGGGATCAGAGTCCATAAACAAACACCTTTTGGAACATTCAGGTTTCCAATTTGGATGTCTTCATATGCCTCCCTTGACACAAAGGCTGCTGGTGGGTATAAACGCAGCACTTCTTGAATCACCATGTTTACCTGTAACCAGTATTCTAATGCTCCATAAATTGTCCAAATTCCCAAAATCAAGTAAGAGTCTAATGATATAATTAAGCATGTTTGACGAAGCTAATAAAAATAACTAAGGATACGATCATATGATTTTTCAGCTTATTAAAATAAGCTCCGAATAGTATGTGAAAACAACCTTCAACTTATGAAAACAATTTCAACATGTTAATGTTTTATTTAGAAATAGCTATACGATTCTAAATTGCAGATGCCGTTATACTGTGAACTTTGGTATTGCGAAAAAATGCGGGCAAATGCCAATAACAAAACTGCAATTACATTTATGATGTTGTCACAAAGACCTCTAAAGCCTTTCTTTTGTGGCCGCAATTGCAATTATGGACCACAACTTAAAACTATATACTAATAAACACTTGTTCAATAAGTTCTTTTTATAAAAAAAAATAAGGAAAGGGAAAATTACTATCAATCATTTCAGAATTATTTCCTAAGAGATTTGAACTTCGTTACTAGAGATGACAGAATGAAACTCTGATCCACTGATGCGATACCTCATCGACAAGTTCAATAAGCTCTTAACCAAGTGTTTACCTAAATGCAATGTTATGTGTGTAAAAATTAAGGGGGTAGTACAGTTTTCAATTTTTCTTAAGATATAGAATGAGAATGACTAGATGTGTATACTTTTAATTTTAAGAAAATCAAAGTTGGTGTACCGTTTTCAAAAGAGGGAGAGAATCTGCATCTGGTATACCATCAGGACAATGTTGAGCTACCTCTGTCCTTATACGATTTTGCCATTCAGGGTATAAAGCAAGAAGCATCAAACACCAAGAAGCTGCAACAGCAGTAGTTTCATGACCAGCAAAGTATATGTTTTTGCAGTTATCCACAATGAATTGTTTGGAGAAGTCATTCCCTAGACTTTGATCACTCATGGCAGCTTCCAGCAGTAACTGCATCAGATCCTTTTCTGATGATGATGTCTCCGATGTACAATCTCGCTTCCGTTCCTCCACTAACTCCCAGATCAGTGACTCTATCTCTTTCTCCAAATTTCTTATCTCTTTTTGCTTCTTTGTCCGAAATTTCAGCTTCTCCCTGTCATTAATTATCATATCAGTCAGTTTTCTAGCTAATTAAACACACAATTCCTTTTATACTACTTTTCAATGTGGAGAACAACACCTAAGTAAGGTTATAAAGATTTTAAAAAAAAGCTAGTATGAATTTTTTTTTTTTTTTTATCAACATTGTATTATGATTATGATTATGATTAGAATACATTTACATGTGTGCACCGATCAGAACATAGATATTTTAGGACTAATGCTCTTTACCACTAAAATTAATAGTAACAAACTGTATAGTTTTAGAAATAAATTAAGGCTAATCACACAATTTGCATTTCTTGATATAAGTGTCACGGTTCCTGTCAAAAACAAATGTGTCATAGTTGAACATTTATGAAATGTAAGAGTTGTGTATATATGTGATAGTGGTTTTTTTATAGGGATTTAAATTTTACACAGTGACGGTGTAAATAATGGTTACACAATGAGTCAGCTACAATCATTGAATCCCTAAAAATGTGACTGTTAATTATATAACCCTTTAAAAGTAATATAAATGATGATTTGTGATTAGACGAAAGTGGAAACAAATTTTACATCCACATTTATCAAATTAATTCTATTTTTTACAGTTGAATTGGCTTACAGGAAACCGGTCTGGCCGAAAAGGAAGCCATGTTTGGACATGATCTTCTGGATGGTTCTAAGCTTTGAGAAAACTTCCTTTCCCTTGGAATAAGAATGTCCAAAACAAACCCTTGAAATAACATCAGCTGAAAAGCTCCTCAAATCAGCATCAACTTTAACTTCGGCTGTAGCACCATCTTGCTCCTCAATAATTTCCTCCCATTTTAGTAGTAAAGGCTGTGCTGACTCTATCATAAGCCCCACCATGCCCTGCCCCAATGCCGTGCATTAATTCTACATATTCATTGTCCCTACCATTTCCTTTCAGCTATCCAAATATCTTTTATGATTTATCTATATATTTGGCCAGAAACAATACAAAGTGAGGTGGTACTTTCATCAAACAGGTGGTGGAGGGACATCACTTTCCATTTATGATGATGTCATTTACGTTTTAATTGAAAATTAAATAATCCATAGACCACTCATATCATATAACATGATATACTTTACTCTCATCTTGTAGGGGCTAACTTAATACAAATTGAGGTAAAGGTAGAGAATCCCAACCCTATTGCTATCCAGCAAGAACATGATTGTGCATGTAGTGTATAACTACTACTAGACTTTTCTAGTTCTAGATAATTGTTGTCCTTTCTTCATGAAAAAAAAAAAAAAACTCAATAATTTATGTTCTAGACTTGGTCTATGTTTGCTTCAGCCACAAGTTCACCCAAATCTAAGGTGAAAATTGAAGCTTAATTTTTGAAGAGTTTAAACTTAATTATAAAGTCGATTGTATATCTAAACTAATTTAATTGTAATTTTACTGGAAAGGAATTAGTTCAGGGTTCTTGGTACATGCGGGTTTATTCTCTGTATAAAAGAATCTATCTTTGAAAAAGTCAAAATAACATAAAGATTGCATTGCATAAAATAAAAATCTCTAATAGTTTGAGAATATTATTGATTGCAAAAATACAACAAGTAGTATTTCAATCTAGACATCGCGTGAGATAATGAGTATAGTTAGAGAAAAAAGAATATTGGGCCATTTTTAGTGATGTCCAATATAAGTGTATTAGGTTTAGTGTGAGGGTGTCGCTCTTTATAAATTCATTTCAAATGTTATCTTTATTTTACATAGGACTTTGTTTTTTTTCCAATAGATAACGAATAATTTATAAATACCTTAACTTTGTCCATGAAGAACTCAGCTGCAACAAGTTTCCTCTGTTGCGCCCAACTATGACCATTGGCTCTCAAAATGCCATTGCCAAGCATTGGTGCAAGTTTGTTTGTTATATAAGAAGGCTTACCCAAATCCAAAGTGATACACTGGTTCATTTCTTTCACTAGATCCGGTTCGTTCACATATAGATGTTGCTTCATCCCTGTGGAGTAAGTGTACACTAGACCTGCAAATACCAACATTAACTAAATTTATGTTAATCACTATAATTGTTAGAACTACACCTCCATTTATCATGTTTTATTATTTATATATTGCGAATATATTTGGTTTTTTGGTTCCCTCCACAAAAAATAATCTTATTTGAGCTACCTCTCGGATATTAAATACAAGTATCTCTAATTGAGGTCAAATCGTTGAACTATAGCTTCTTCCGCTAGAACCAAACCGCGTTAGTAACTATCTAATTGAGGCCTATCCAATTCTGAAAGTATTGCTTCTGTTTGAACATTTTGATACTTACGATTACTTGTTTACATATTATGAATATATAACTACTATAAGCTACTATTCTAGATAAAAGTACAATATGCTGCTTGAAGAATTATAATCAACAATTACAATTTAAAGATTATCGGTGTGCAGAATTAAGAACACCTTTGTTTTTATTGGAAAACAGTAGAATACAATAATAATATATATAAACTTTAAATTTTTATATACTCATTCAACATCCTATTTTATTTCTATCACTCTTTTCATATTACATCATCAATCTATCATATATTATATATTTTTCTCTCTCAAGACTTTAGTGTACACCAATCATTTTTATTAAGAATACAATAATTGAAATAAACGTATGTATGTTTAATTTAATAATCAATAGTTACTTAAAGAAGAAAGATTGAGAAGAATATATATCCGGAAACGGATTCCTGTTACAGTCATACCGATTTCAATTAAGCATCGAAATTATTTAAGAGTATGTGTAATCTAAAAAAATGCTCCATCTCAAATCAAATCAACGTGGAAATTGATTATTGTGTGTAACCCGTGATATTACTACCGTGTGATATGACTAGTGCAGAAATTTGGGTCCAATGTGTAGATGTCGATTTATGTCCATTGATTTTGCTTTTCAAAGTTTTAATAGAGAATAAAATAAATAATATAAAACATGGATAATTAAATTTATGATTGATATTACTGGTATAAATGTGACTAATTATAAAAAAGAAATAATGGGCATATTTTGCCGTAGGAAAATTAATCTATGCTTTTCCACTTTCCAGGTTTCCCACTAGCAAGATACCAATTAATCCAACGAGGAATGTCCAAAAAGACAGTGTTGTCATGTCTAAAACCTACAATTTGGTACCAAAGCACTAAAACTATACTCCTCGCGTTCCCTTTTAAGCAACAGACAAACAAACGTGACAAAAACTGTACAAAAATGTGACCAATCAATCGTCGACTGACTTATTTATTTATTTTTATATAAAAGAGAGCCAATGCTCAAAGAAAACGAAAAAGTTAAACAAGTAAAGACATTAAGACGTTCTTTAGTATGCAAATCCAGAAAAATATCATTAAAAAGGTTTATGAAGATTATCGGTGGATTCTCTGCAGTATTTACAATCAAATCATTTAAAGATATATTGATATTAACAAATCAATCAAACACTTATGTTTTCTTCCCAATAAATAAGAATGATTTGAATATTTCGATTAAGAGACAAAAGGCATATATGCCCTAGGGATTTGGTTGATTCTTGTTAGCAACTACACCTCACACTACGGTTGTTGGATCGAGACACACTGTCAAAATTTCAATTCAAATTTCAATGTGAGTTTAATTTTAAAAAATAAAATGAAATACACTAAATTAAATTTAAAATTTAGACCATCAAACTTCATTTTAAGCTACCAACCTGCTTATTGCATGAATTCTTGGATGGTTAATAGCATCCAATCCTAATCAATGCACTCAGGCATGCTTTCGGCAAAGAGTGTGAGTAAGCTAACGCGGAAATGAGAAACGATTTTGAAGTTGTGATTGTGACTTGGGCATGCTTTGGCCTACAGTTTTTCCCATAATAATTTATTTATAATATAATTAGATTCCCTATGTTAATTTAATCATGCAGTGCTAAATTTATTTTGATTATTAAAATGAGTTATTAAGCTAAAATTCTTCTAAACAACGTTACATCAGTCGTCATATAGTATTTCACCTACCAAATCATTACGATTTAGTCACAAAACAAAAAATGTAACATCAAAATCATAAATTTTTAAATGCCAAGACAAAAATTGTGAACAGCTGATTATAGAAAATAAAAAGATAAAAAAGTATATTTAAGTCAATAAATTGTGAATTGTAATAAGATTATTTAGTGAGAATTAAATTTCTAGTAAAGAAGAATGAAAAAGAAGAGATTGAAAGAGGGTATACCGTATTGTTTCCTCCAGTGTTGAAAATACGGAAACAGAGCTGCAGAGTAATCATGTGCTAAAAACCGATCATTAGCTTTGGAGATTATAGCTTGTGATTTGATTCTCTGCATATCAGGTAAATTTCCATGTAGAAAAGAAGAAGATGGAGGCCCTCTAATACCTTGCATTCGTAGCTTCCTTATAACCCTTTCAGAGCTATACCAAAGATTTCCATAAAAATAAAGAATCCAGCTGAAAATACCCACAAGAGCAAGTGAAGAAGCAAATTTCATAGCCAGAACCAAAAACACTTCCTCCATTTCTTCCTTTTCCTCTCTCTCTCTCTCTCTATGCTCTTTGTTGATTTGACTCTAATACAGTGCTAGCTAGATACACGAACACATTAAAAAAAACGTATATTTTTATTCTATCAAGTAAAAGTTGGTTAATTTGTCGAGTTGCAGAGTCTTATATGCATGTATTTGGAATATTTGAGAGAGAGAGAGAGGGCTCCACTGGAAAGATTATGTAATTGCGACACGTAAGCATTTTGCTTGGAAAGTGGACACAGGAATCTATAAGGACAACAATATAAGGAGTTAATGCAAAGCAAAACCATACCGAATTCAACCCACTCCTTTTCTTTCGATCTATTTTTAATTCAATTTTATTTTTGTAAATAAACTTCATTTTAAATCGTTGGCGTGCCTATCTCTTCAACTACAAGAAGAAAAAAACATCTAAGTTCAATATACATCCTGGACAGAGACCCTGTGTACATCAACCCACTAGTCATGTCATATCACCAATAACCAAGTGGTATATATTATTTTTAATCGCACTTTTTTATTTTTCTCTTAAAATATATACACTTTCATTTTAAATATTTTTTTAACAAAAAAATAATAAATGGGAGAAACACTTAAACCCTGTTTGAAACATTTTTTTATTTTAATTTGGTTAAATAGCACTCGTGGTCTCTTAATTTAATTTCAGTTAACGTTTTGGTCTTTTTTTTTTCTTCCGATTTGGTCCTTTATTTTAATTTTAAATAACAATTTGATCTTTTATGTTTTAAAATGTCAACAATATTATCTTTTTTTTTACAAAAATTTAAAAAATTCATCAAAATTTTCAACCAAAACCCATAAAATTAATTATATTCTTTAATATAATTTTATCAAATTCGTAACTCAAATCTTCAAATAAACTCATATTTTCATTTTTTTTTATTTGATGTTGTTAGAGATGAAATTTTAAAAATAAAATAAAGAATAAAAATATGAGTTTATTTAAATATTTGAGTTACGAATTTGATAAAATATGTATTATATTAAAAAATATGATTAATTTTATGGGTTTTGGTTGAAAATTTTGATGAATTTTTTGAATTTTTGTAAAAAAATAAAAGGATAATATTGTTAACATTTTAAAACATAAAAGATCAAATTGTCGTTTAAAATTAAAATAAAGGATCAAATCGGAAAGAAAAAAAATATAAAATACTAAAACGTTAACTGAAATTAAGTTAAAGGACCACGGGTGTTATTTAGCCTTTTAATTTTTAAAAAATGTTTTATAAATTTGATTTTAAAAATTGTTTTAAATAATAGAATTAAAGAAAAAACTTGTTTGAGATACTTGTTTTTAAAATCAGTTTTAGATATGAGAAAAAGAGAAAACTTATTTGGTAATCTAAATTTTTAAAACAAATTTTTGACTAGAGAATTAAAAAAACTGAAAATTGAGAAGTAAAACACCATTTAAATGTTTTGTTTTTTTAGTTTTAAAAAGTATAATATTAAAAATAATTTTACAAAACATTTTTAAAAACAAGTAATCCAAACAAATTTTTTAGTTTTTAAATTTTAAATAACTAAGATACAGTTTTTAGGAGGAGAATCAAACAAACCCTTATTTATTAAGTTGAATCCACTATTCGTAGGGGAAAGCGTAAGTGCGTTTTCTTTTTTTAGGAATTGAGATTTTTCTATTTTATTTGAATTTTAATCCCAATTTATTATGCTTCTTCATTTGTAAAAAAATTCTTAGCCTTTGCTTCTTTGCACGGTGGCACTAGTTTTGTCGAAAACGGAGAACGTTCTTCGTTTATGTGTTAAAAAACGGACAACGTTATCCCTATTGTAATTTTGTGTAATTCAAGTTTTAACAAGAAGTGTATGTTATGAGTAACTAATTAATCTCTTAATTAGTAGTTAGTTATACAGTTAGATGAAAGTTAATTAGAATAAATCATGTATATATAGCACAATACATTCAATCAATAATAAGTCCATTCATTCACATTCATCAATCATCTTGAGTTTACTTCTACTGTGAGCAATAACATGAAAATCTCTATGGTATCAAGAGCAAGGTTTCGATCCCATAGTGATAAACACTTATGAGGATTCAAACACGAGTAGAGTGAAGATGAGTTAAAGTGTAAACATTGGAAGTTTTCCATCTCATATGCCACATTTTGATGGAATAGATGGAGAGTGCAAATTCGTGCATTGTTTGGATTTCAATAAGTGTTAGAAAATCATAGAAAATGGTTTTGAGGAGTTGGATGTCAATTTAACGGAGGAGCAGAAATCAAGATTCAAAGAAAACAAGAAGAAATATTGCAAAGCCACTTTTATTCTTCACCAATGCATTTACAGAGCCAATTTTGACAAGATATCTAATGCAAGAAGTGCAAAAGAAGCATGGGACATTCTTGAGAAGTGTTATACACGAGATACCAAGATCAAACAAGTGAAGTTGCAGACCATACAGAGACAATTTGAATTGATGCAGATGGAATAGCATGAGAATATTGCAGATCTGATTTCAAGATTGAGGAGTATCACAAATCAGATGGCTGGATGTGGGGAAAAGCTTACTGAGCAGAAATTGTGTGAAAAGATATTGAGATCTTTGCACCCCAGGTTCGATTATGTTGTGTGTGTCATTGAAGAATCCAAAGATATTTCTGAAGGTGCAAACACGAGAAGGGGGGTTGAATTGTGTTTGACTTAACTTGAATACTTTTCCTGTTTTAATACTTTCAAACAAAACTTGATGTACAATTAAAACAGAGTTAGCAGCAGCTAAAAATAAAAATAAAAACTCACAGATTTTACACTGGTTCACCGTTAACGAGGCTACGTCTAGTCCCTTCGCCTTGAAGGATTTCACTAATTCAACCTTGAATTACAACCTTGCTACTGACCCTCCAAGTCAGTCTTCTCAAATAGTCTAACAATCCTAGACTTCTTTGAGGAAAAACAACTCCTGTTCTTCAGCCAATCTGACACCCCAGATTGTAGAAGAATTCACAACACTATGAATCTAATTGTTAAGTACCTTGCTACCCTTTCTGAATCCCTCAGTTTGTAGACTCTACTTCAACAACTTAGATACAACCCTATCTAATTGCCAAGTAACCTACTACCTCTACTGACTCCCTCAGATTGTAGACTCTACTTCAACAACTTAGATTTGCCACAGTGGAAAGAAAATAACCGAGTACTTGCTTCTTGAAAGCTGAAACTCACAATTGACTTATATGAAAATTTGAGAGTGGTTGTTTTGGAAGTGTATGACTCTTTTGTGATTTTCGATCATAAGTATTCTGCATTGAGCCTCCTTTTATAGATGCAGATTTGGGCCTCTTCCAAGCTTAATTTCGAGCTGAATCTTGCTGGATTCTCTTGCAAAAATAACTTGACCAATTGGGTTTTATTTAAATAAAAAACATATCTTCAGATTTTCTTTCAAAATAACTGGCCAATCAAATCATTTCATTGCTTCCCGCCACAGCTTCTGACTTCCATGCTACTCCACTTTAATTTATAACAAATCTTTAATAATACTTTGATAAAAATAACATAAGATCTTCACCTTTAATCCCCATGATCAATTCTGCACCCTTGGATCTTCATGCGATATTCCACAACTGGACCAGCCGAATTGATATGCTGTGATCCTCTGATTTCGGCCTTCCCTGGACCACACTTCCTGACCCTCTGATCTTCTGATTTCGGCCATCCTTGATGCGCACCTGATATGCTATAATCATCTGAACTCGGCCTTTGCTGGACTGCACATCCTCTCCCTCTGATTTCGGCCAACACTGGGCCATGGTCTGATCTTCTGATCTGAACCATCACTGGACCAAATAATTAATTCTGAACCATTGAACTGAAAATCTTCCCTCTGATCTGGACTAATTCTGGACTTTGGTCTGGATTAAATTGAAATTAAATCTGGACAATAAATATTTCAGTCTGGCATTTTACCTTTGATTTTAGATCAGGTCTGGATCATTCTGGAAATCATTTCTTCTTGTCTTGACTTAGTTTCATGCCCTGAATCATGCTATCTTATGGTCTGGGTCATATCTGGATTGATTCTCTTGTTCTGGACCCTTAAACATAGCTTCTGGTTGAGTTTGGAACAAGTCTGGGCAGTTTAATATTTCACTGCCAGGCCATCTTCTGGTAACAATAACTTATGGAATAAATTTTATATTTGATTCCTCTTGGTCTGGATCAACTCTCCCTTTGGCAGGCTTTCCTCTGGTATGATCCATGTTTCCTTCTGATTTTCTTCCTTCTGTTCTGGGCTAGCAAACATATCTTCTGGTGATGTTTTGACATCCTGGAACATCTTCTGGAAATTTCAGAATTCATTTTCCTTTGATCTTCTGCTTCTGATTTCTTCATATTCTGATTGTATTTAATTTAATAATTCAAGGTACAAAATAAGTTTACATAGAGTACATTTGTAAGCATCAAAATCCTAAGTACTTAGAACCAACTTGGTTCCAACAATTTCCACATTGAGTCTTGAAGAGTTGCAGGGAACTTTAGAAGCAAGAGAATTAAGGATGGATGAAAGGAGTAGGAGTAAAACTGAAGATCAGGCATTGGCAGCACAAGCATACAAGAAGGGACATCAGAAAAAGAAAAGGAAGAATAATAAATTCAAGGAATCTGATGACAAATCGGAGCCTTCATTAGAAGAGAGCAATGTAAGTGGTAAATCAAAAGGAAAATCAAGAAACCTTGATAAGAAGAAGGTGCAATGTTACAATTGTGAGAAGTTTGGACTTTTTGCTCGAGAATGTTAGGCTGGAAAAGGAGGAAAACAAAAGAAGAAATAAGAAGATGAAGCTTGGGCTGCTCAAGAAGATTTAGATACAATCGTGTTGATGGCTACTGCAAACGGAGAACGATCTCCATTTTCAGAACATTCTCTGTTTTCAAAACAAGTCAAAGATGTGTATGTTCCTAGCAAAGACATTAAGCAATCTGAATAGGCTTTTAAGGAGGCTACAAACCAAGTTGTTGCTTCTTTCGCTGCAGTGGTATTTGACGCAACAATGGAGTTTTGGAGTGTTAAGGTAAAACATGGATAATTGCTCAAGATTGATAAGGTAGATGATGTGTTGATGGTTGAACCAGAAGATGATGGTTGAACCAGAAGATGATGGTTCAGAGAAAGTTAATGGTGTGAAGGTTGCACATGACCTAGAAAGTGATGCAGATGACGTGTTGCACACTGAATCACAAGAGGAGGATTCAGAATTGCAGAACCAGTTGAATGCAACTCAAGAAGAGCTAAAGAAAGCAAAGAAACATATTATTCATATTAAGAAGGAGAAGGTAAAAGCTTTTGATGAGTTGAAAGAAGCACACAGAGTGGTTGAGGAAGCAAATGAGAAACTTAGGGAGGCAATGATGGCTTAAAAGCGTGCTGAGGATGATTATGAGATTGAGAAATTTTGAGGTGTTGAGCTGGAATAGGCTGGAATTGAAGTTGTTCATAAGAAGATAGAGGAATGGCAGAAAGATATTGAAAGTGTGAGGAACCAACATGTTTTGGATGTGGCTGCTCTTCTCACTACCACTCAGGAGCTTCAGCGAGTTAAGCAAGAACTTGCCATGACTTGCGATGCAAAAAAACAGGCGCTCAATCATGTTGTTGATGCAACTAAAATTGTCGAGCCTCAAGTTGAGAAAGCGGAGATTCTTTCAGCTGAACTGTTACGGTTGAAGGGCTTATTAGATTCGAAGTTGGAAACCGAGGCTAAGGAAAGCAAGATTGTGTTAGAGCTGCAATTGGAGATAGAAGCTCTTAAGTAATAACTTGAAAAGGCAAAAGGTTACGTTGAAGACTTGGCAGAGAAATAGACTTATATTGAACAACTTAATGTGGAGAGTGAAGCTGCTAAGATGGATGAATCTTATGCGCATAGTGTGCTAGATGAGTGCAGAAGAAAAGCATATAAATTGTGCACAAAGGTTATGGAGCTAGAGAGCACTAGCGTGAAGACCCTCTATAGAAGGGCTCAGGCAAATATTCAGTTGACTGACTTGGATTTGGCTGAATTTTATATCAAGGAAACCCGTGAGATTGATCCTGACAACAAAGACGTGAAGTTGGAGTACAAGGTTTTGAAGGAAAAGATGAAGGAGCTGGAATTAAAAAAGGAGAAAGTTGAAGGCCAACTGAAGGAGATGGAATCGGAAAAGAAAAGATACATTTGGAAAGCCGAGTGAAGGAGCTCCGATTAAAAGAAAAACAACTTAAAGACCAAGTGGAAGAGTTTCAATCGAAAAAGGAGGAATTCAAAAGCCGAGTGAAGGATGTTGAATCAAAGCCAAATGATTTTGATGGACAAGTGAAGCAGCCTGAGTTAAGAGAAAAATATGAAGCATTCATATTACCATTTGATGAAGAATCCAAACCTTCCCCAAAAGCATCTGCCACCGATGTTATTGATGAACAGAATATGGTCACCGAGGTGGTGAGGATGTTGTTCTATTACTTGATCCGGGTTCCGAGATATGATGATGATGAAACGGATGCGACATAGTCTATTGATTATGATGTGATGGAAGGCAGCGAGTCTAAGTTTAAAGATCATGAAATTGTGGAGAGCAAAAATGTTGACGGTGTATATGTTGTTTTGAATGAGAATAACGAAATTGCTGTTAATGTTGATGGAGTCTGTGATGATGTAGATATGAAGGAATGTGCAGTTGAAGATACTCAAAATGGTTTAGAGAACTTAGCGGTTAAGTCTGTTTCTGACACGGTTGTTGAGAACGGTGCTAGCAGTAAAATTGAAAAGGAAATAATTCCAGTGAAGAAAAGTTTGAGCAGCTGAAATGTTCAAGAGAAGGATTAACGTCAGAGGAAAGATTAAATCATCTTCAAGTACTTAAACTAAACAAATTGGAAGAGAAAAATAAGAGTCTTGCAAACAAACGTGTTGAACAGGCTCTGGAAATAAAATCTTCAAAAGCATTGATTTAAAAGTTACAGCAAATGGGAATTGGTTGATGCTTATAATGAGTTTAAGTTGCTCAAATTTGTTGCCTCATCTTCAGGAAAAGTATTGGAAGCTGATGACAACAAGTAGATTCGAAGAATTAAGAAGATTACTAGATGTAGAATCACTTATAAACTTGAATTAAGGAAAAGTGTTGGAAACGGAGAACATTATCTGTTTCTGTGTTAGAAAATGGAGAACGTTATCCGTGTTGTAATTTTGTGTAATTCAAGTTTTAACAATAAGTGTATGTTATGACTAACTAATTAATCTCTTAATTAGTTAGTTATACAATTAAAGGACAATTAGTTAGAATAAATCATGTATATACAGCACAATACATTCAATCAATAATAAGTCCATTCATTCATATTCATCAATCATCTTGAGTCTACTTCTATTGTGAGCAATAACTTGAAAATCTCTAACAAGTCTGACCCGCGGTGAAATTCATGCTAAATATTGTAATTTTTACGATGATATATATTGGGATGTGATATTTAATGGTGTAACCGTAGTTTCAAATTAATATTTATTGTTGAAAATGTATTAATGAAGTAAACAAAATGCTCAATAGATTAACATAGATATTTCAGTTGACATAACATATGATTTATTTGGTTGTGAGAATAAAGCAAAAAAAGAGAGAAAAAGGTGATGAAGAGTATGAGAAGAGAGAAAAAGGTAGAAATAGAATAAATTTGATATATTGTTTGGTATAAAAGAAAAAGAGAATAAATAGAAATGAGAGAAGTATATTATCTCCCTCTTCTTTTGTTTGGTTTGATGGAAAAGGAGAAGAGAGAAATATTATTATTGATGAAAAGACAAAAATGTTCTTATTAAAAAAAACCAATGTAAATTATTTTGTTATTTCCTATTTAAATCTAATTATTTTTAAATGCAATGGAATTAATTAACTAAATTTATTATTTTGTTTAATTTAATTGAATACATTAATAATTTACTTATTTTATTACATTTGTTTTGCATAAAAAATAATGTTATGTTGTTATTGATACATAATACTAATATATTTGGTTTAGAAAAAAAAAAATTTAATTGAATACAGGATGAAAGATACAAAATAAAGAGTAATTGTGGAACGCGAAAAATAAATCAGCCTTTATTTGTTATTTTTCAGTAAAATTGCGAAGACTCCAAAAAGTAATAGACTCTTGTCTATATCTATTTCTTCTCTAATTATATGATAAGTCAAACTAAATAAATGT
The DNA here is from genome assembly GCA_037974295.1 of Cicer cuneatum. Taxonomy (NCBI): domain Eukaryota; kingdom Viridiplantae; phylum Streptophyta; class Magnoliopsida; order Fabales; family Fabaceae; genus Cicer; species Cicer cuneatum. The sequence goes on along the minus strand of JBBPBO010000004.1, from coordinate 69,323,598 downwards.
TGCATTTTTCTTTTATGTCTCTCTCATATGAATTAGTTCTACCAATTATAGACTCAATTCATGTACTAGTAATTTTAAACTAGCCATAACTTCAATCAGATAGAGCTTAAGAAAAGAGAATTATAGTAGATATGATATATTGTTTGATACAAGAGAAAGAGAAGAAAAATAAAATAGAGAAATGTGTTGATTATTTTAAAGTATCAAAATATCCCTAATTAAAAAACCTTCTATTAAAGTTAATTTTATTATTTAAATTGATTCAATTAATTTATTAAATAATTTAATTCAAATTATAATTATTTAATGGATGATGTTAATTTTAACAATTTTCAATTTAAATTAATAACAGTTGTTATAATAATTTAATAAACAAATTGTGAATTTAACAAATGTACTCTTGTTTAGTCATTCTAATATCCACCTTCCACTTGCATGTTTATCAATATTAATTTAACCAAAAAACAAAAAAAATCAACCCAAAGGTTCATAACAGTAACAATATACACGTGATTCCCCTCTATCAAATCACAATCACTTTCGCCGTTTCACCTTCTTGAATCCTTTTTTTTCTTCTTCTGATACCACTAACTTTCTCCTTCTTCTTTATGGTGAGAGGAGAAAACAAAAAACAGAGAAAAATAAAAAGGAGGTTAAGGCTTTCATATAGAGAGAGACAAATAATCTGTAGAGGCAAGAAGGCAGTTTATGATATTCACTCGTTTTATTCTAGCTGCCTTAGACTACGCAGTGCACACGTGGCAGTTGAAGTGAATAGACTATGTGTCATACTTTATTCGAATACGCGATAGCATGACCTAATAGAAATGAGAATAATAAACATTAGTAGAAATTACCATTTGTGACACTAGAGACTAGCGAGTTCTCCGTAAAAACATCTTCAATAGATGTTTGATAGATATTTCTTAACAACCTAATATTATTTTATTGGGTTGCAATTTTAAGTTTCGTATATTTTGTTAAAGTTGAATATTTAAAAAATCTTAAAAGAAAAATATTATTTTTATGAATTTTGTAAGTGCAAATTTGAGAGTGAAATATTAAAAAGAGATAGATGATATTTTGTAAGTTAACTAACTTAGTAATGAAATCTGTCACTAAAGTAAAAGTTGATATTAAGTGTTTTAAATTTGAGCCGACCCACTTAAATGTATAAAGTGAATTCTTTATAATTTTGAATTTAATTTCTATATATTTATAATGTATATATTTACAATAATCTTTTATGTGGATGATTTTATACATAGTTTTGATTAAAGTCAAATATATTTAATAATTTAATATGTGTGATTGATTAATAGCGTAAAAATAATATATATAAATTAAAATTTTATCATTAAAGACAATCTATCAATATTTTTTTTATTATTAAAATAATAAAAACATGAATAATTAGCATTTAGGTATAGTTAATTTGTTTGAGTAGAAGATTAGGTGATATGTAACTAATAAAATTTTGTTGAATGTATAATAAGAGATACACCCCACTTAGGTAAGTTGTGTCTAACAACAAATGAATTCAAAGGAATAAAATTAGAAAATAGATTAAGAAAATAAGAGTGAGGTGTGTGTGGGATGCTCGTAAAAATAAAGAAGATAGATAGAGAGAGGGGTGAAGGTCTGAGAGAAAGAAGACCAGCAAATAAAAGAGAAAAAACAAAGAAGAATATAGAAAAAAGAACTCATCATTAGGAGTTGGAGAAATGTTTATTTGACGAAGAAACTTGTAGAGTAATTACAGTTTTATATATTAAAAATTCAATTTATAAATCAAATATTGGGTCTCTAATCTTCTTTTTGAAGTAACTTAACCCCTCTTTAAAATCTCTTCTTAAATTTAATTGAAGTGAATGTTTGAGGAAAATGTGTCCCTATGTTTTTATATGTGCATGTGTGAAATTATGAAATTCAAGTATGGTGTGGCCTAGGATTTTGGGAGCGAGGAATTAGGCAGATGTGTTTGCATTGATGGTTTTAATTTAAGAAGCTGAACTTCAAATTTGGGTCTTCAAGTATTTTGGTATGTGTGGTCAATTTATTTGTGATAGATTTATAAAAATTTATAATGGTAAATATTATTATAATTAATTTATAAAATAGTAAAGTTTTAATTTAAGTATGAGATACGACGTTTAATTTAATAATATCGATATTTATTAGTTGAATTGTGATTTTGATATTTTTTCTAACAATTAATATAATCCTCTTACTATAGCACAAGTGGCACATTGTTAATACCATCTTCAAATAGTAAAAGAAAAATAATAAATACAATTTCACTTATATTAAATTTTGTAGATAAATTTTTATTTATCAAAGATAACAATTGTAGTATATGAATAAGGATTACATAAATAACTTCTATATTTTTTTGGGTAAAGAAAAAATCGAAATTTATCATAAAAATTAAAGTTTAAAACGTCTTTAGGACAAAATTTGTTATTAACACATTATTCTTTATTCATATTCAAGTTTTGTGACTCCATCCAATTTATAGTACCAAATATTCGAATTGATTTTTTGTTGGTTCAATCAATATGATACTATTAAAATTATATATTCGGGTAATATTGCCAAAATAATTGCAAAGAAACTGTAAGATTTTAATTGAAATTTATGTTATGTAAAAATATATATAAATTATATAATCAAAATTATAGTATAATAAGCTTAACTAATTACAAATTTTGTATAGTAAAGTAATGTGTCAATAAAATACCCTAATTACCATTCACCGTCTTCTTGTGACATTATTATTTTTTTGTTAGTGTTCAGATTGATGAAAAGTATAAGTTGAGATACTATTTATAAGAAAAGTGATGAATGGTTGAAATGAAAAAAAAATTTAACAGATTGTATTAATGGATAATACAAAATTTATTTGAACACTTGTGATTGCTTTAGTTTCCTTATTGTCACGACGAACAGTAGTTTATTGAAAAATTTATAATTTAAAAAATATGTTGTAGTATGATATCAATATTTAATTTACTTGGTAAAAAGTACATAGTAGTTTTCAAATTTGCACAAAATATTTTGGTCCGCGCACAATATTTATTTAGCGCCAAAAAATAGATATGAAATTTAAGAAAGCGGGCCTTAAATTTGGGCCTGCATTGTTAATTTAATACGGTAGACATAGTACAATCTTTGGCACTCGGATACGGGTCTGCTCATTTCATTGGTTCGTTTTTATCTTTATTTTAATTATTATTTTAATAATTTAATTATCAACATTAGCAATCAGTGTCAGAGCAGAATTCGGAGTTCAGAAATTTTGAAACGGGATCGACGCCCATTGAAATTGGTGGACTCGATTCTACTTTTTCTTCTTCCTCTTCTCGTTCTCGTTCTCGTTCATAACACTCACACAGTAACAGTGCCTTTTCTTCCCTTTTTGGGGATAAAATAAAACCCTAATTCTCGTTATTGCAGATGGGGAAGCTGTTACTGTAAGGTGAGTGAGTGAATATGGAGAGTGGGAGAAGAATCACGGTGAGCCCTAGGCCTTGCTGCGGCCGAAGAATTATTGCGAAGAAGAAGACCGGTCGCGGTGGAACGGTGGATGGCTTCGTCAACAGCGTTAAGAAGCTTCAGAGACGAGAAATTAGCTCAAAGCGTGATCGCGCTTTTAGTATGACCGATGCTCAGGAGAGATTTCGCAATATTCGGTTGCAGGTTCCGTTTCCCTTTCTCTTTCCCCCTTTTCATTATCGAGGTTTCGTTAGTTAGGTTAGGGCTGAATTGAAACATTTAAGTTTTTCTTTTACTCGTTTCGATCCAACTTTAAACTTTAGTGTTGTGTGCTATTTTTATCATAGTTTTGAAGCTATAGAAGCTCAAATGTATTTGCAGAAGCTAGTTTTGTTTGTTTTTATTATCTTAATTTAGAATTGAGCTAAGGAGATTTTGATTATTGATGGTTTTTTTTTTGTGTTTCTTGGATATAGAATATTGTAGAACAGTAGTTTAAGCCTTGCCACATGCTTGTATTGTATACTTCAGAGTAAAACATGGGGCGTGTTAGGAAATGTGACAATGGGAATTGAAAAGTAGCGTGGTTTGAAAATGTGATTTTCTTAGAGTTTGAACTTGTTTTGAGGTTATAATATGATCATTGCATCTGAAGACTGGGGTTGTTTTGAGAGAATATGGATTGGGGAATTTTGATTTCCTGTATTACTTTGTTTTTTGGGCGAAATGATTTCATGTATTACTGTTAATTCATGAAGTGTTTTTTTTTTTTGTGGTTGTAACAATTGCAGTTCCCCACTTTCGTGTTTAGTGCAGCATTTGAAATGATTGCTTCTAGTTGTGTAATAAAATCGTTGCAAATCGTTGATGTTGAAGATTCCTTTGTTGCTCCTGTTTTAATTAGTGAGACATGTATTTTGCTGTAAGTATGCTCATTTTTCTATCTTGTTGTGCCACGTCTGATGGATTTATTTATAGGAAGAGTATGATACGCATGATCCAAAAGGTCCTTCGTCTGTGGTGTTGCCATTTCTGAGAAAAAGATCAAAGATTATTGAGATTGTGGCAGCACAAGACATTGTTTTTGCTCTTGCACAATCTGGTGTTTGTGCAGCATTTAGCCGAGGTAGAATTAGTAACTTGTATTTATATGCTCTCCAATTCTGTTTGCAATTTATAATAGATATATTACATGAGTTACATGTTTCAACTGTCTTATGCAGAAACCAATCAAAGGATATGCTTTTTGAATGTCAGTCCCGATGAAGTTATAAGGAGTCTCTTTTATAACAAAAATAATGACTCGCTTATCACAGTTTCTGTCTATGCATCAGACAGTTACAGTTCCTTGAAATGCAGAAGCACAAGGATTGAGTATGTATAGTTCTCTGTTGTTTTATGATTTTTACCTTCACTCTCCTCACTCAAGTAATGAAGGCTGATAAAACCAAATCATTGATCAAACATGCAATAACTAAGAAAAAACATGAATAGCAATAATTGCATTTCCAGGTTTTAGTTGTTGTATTCTATCCTAAAATTATTTTGTTATTCAGATACATTAGGAGGGGTAAACCAGATGCTGGATTTGCTCTTTTTGAATCTGAGTCTTTGAAGTGGCCAGGTTTTGTAGAGTTTGATGATGTAAATGGGAAGGTACTCACGTACTCTGCTCAAGATAGGTAAATATTTCTGTCCTGAAACTTTTTTTTGCCAGGGTATAGTTAAAAAATAAATCAAGTTTTCTTGATAATGATACTTGCCCTTTTTTCTCCTATAGCATATACAAGGTATTTGATCTGAAAAACTATACGATGTTGTACTCCATATCTGATAAAAATGTTCAGGAGATTAAGATCAGGTAACTTTTCTTCAATTCATATGGATTTTCTTTCACTTGTAAAAATTTATTTCATAGAAGTGGTTTATTGTTGGTCATGCACGATTTTCTGAAATCATATCATATAAGCATTTTCTCTTTTTAATAATATCGGTCTCTCTTCTTTTATTACTTTCTTTAAGTAGTCATACTTTATTTACGCCACTTTGTTTTTGTTTGATGATTTCTTGTGATTAGTCCGGGGATCATGTTGTTGATTTTTGCGAAATCAAGCAGCCATGTCCCACTTAAAATCCTTTCAATAGAAGATGGTACTGTTTTGAAATCGTTCAACCATCTCCTTTATCGGAATAAGAAGGTGGATTTTATCGAACAGTTCAACGAAAAGCTACTTGTCAAGCAAGAAAATGAAAACCTTCAAATTCTTGACGTACGTAATTTTCTCCTTTCTTGCTTATATACTTGGCTCTACATCCAGTTATCTCACTTCTTGTAAATTTTAGGTGCGGACTTTTGAGCTTACAGAAGTTAGCAGAAGTGAATTTATGACACCTTCAGCATTTATCTTTCTATATGAGAACCAATTATTCCTGACATTTCGGAATCGGACTGTGGCTGTGTGGAACTTCCGTGGAGAGCTTGTAACTTCTTTTGAGGACCACCTATTGTGGCATCCTGACTGTAATACAAACAATATATATATAACCAGTGACCAGGATCTTATCATATCCTACTGCAAAGCTGATTCTGATGATTCACTATCTGAAGGAAATGGTACCTTCCCTATTTTATTCCTTTTTTGTTCCTTTATAATAATACACTTTGTGTGAGACATTTTCTGAAACTTGTTGCTTAGATCACCAAACCTGAAAGTCAATTTAGGTTTGGATTAGCTTTTGGCACATGTGACTTTTCAATTAAGATATGCATTTGAGTCGTAACTAAGGAAAAACACTTGATAGGTGGTTACGAAAAAAGAAGATGAAAGCTTTAAAAAATGTTGATTTGCAGAAACTCATTTCAATTTTTTAAGGAGTTATTAGTGATTTGTAATCATTGTAGGAATATTTCAAATTTATTTTCCTAAAGTATTTATTGAAAAGTTTGTCCAAACTGATTCTTAGCTAATTTTTTCAGGTTTTTACTTGATCTGTTCAAAACATAATATAGAATAGCAAATCACAATAATTAAATAGTTTGCGATGTGTTTTGAGATAATTGTATTTTGTATATCTTTTGTTGTATGGAGCACCTATCTTCAAAAGTGCATTACTAACAGGCTCTGCTTTTTTTATGCAGCGGGTTCCATCAATGTCAGCAACATTTTATCTGGCAAGTGTCTTGCCAAAATAAGAGCAAGCAATAGTTCTCCAATGGACGACAAATGCAGTTGCTGTGACAGTTCTTCAAGTGGAAGTTGTAATTCAAGAAAGCGAAAACATGTCTCCAAAATGAGGAGCACCGTTGCCGAAGCCTTGGAAGATATTACTGCTCTCTTTTATGATGAAGAGCGCAATGAGATCTATACTGGTAATAGGCACGGTCTAGTTCATGTCTGGTCTAACTGATTTGTGTTAATTTTACTGTGGCCTCTTGTTTTTTTATTGGTTTTTCTTCACGGGTAAGTTGATCATCTTGATCTGTTGTAAGAACATTCAGAAGCTTTAACACCCATTAAGTGTCTGTATCATTCAGTTTTTCTACTTGTTATGTGCGCCTTGTGCCAGTTTTTTCTGTAGTTGGTAAAAATCTGTATGAAGTGCTATGATGGTAAGTGGTTAATCACGAGATGTTGCTTCTGTTGTAATCTATCTTTACATTAATGAAGCTGGTTCCATGGACCAAAATACGTTGTGAACAATGCCAATCATCTGCCTAACTCGTGTTTTTATTTTTTTTCCTTTTCGCTTTGTGGCAAATGGTGGAAATTCTCTTGCACATGACATGGGTTGTAACTTGTAAGGGCCGCTATGCCAAATACGCGGTAAAGGTACAAAAGCAATCAATAATCAGTAGTGGAAGCTTTACGATTTGCCAAACTTTTCTTTCCTATTCAAGTTTCTATACTCCAATAAGTTCCCTTTAGTGTTCTATTCTATCCTACTTTTCCCGTTGCGTCTTTTCTGCTCGTTGCCACCTGACCTAGTCACAGCAAAAAGCTGACGTAGAATCTTAGTACCACTTTGGTATTGAAGTGGATTATATATAGAATGAATAATTTTTAACATCTCTTAACAAATTCAATTAACCATAATAAATACCTCTTCAACAATATTAGCAGCAAAAGTGAGAAAAAATTGATATGATTGGTCTAAATTACCTACTAACTTCACATTTGTAATTACATTAACATTTGTATTTTATCTCTTACTTTATAATTAAATATATTGACAATAAAATAACTAACTTCACATGTGCTTGTGAAAAAATTAACTTCACACTTATTATTATTAAGAAATTTAGATAAACAATTTTTTTTTTATCTTTAAAAAACATGTGTATTTTATAAAGTGTCCTTCATGGATTAACATTATGTTGGTATGAGTACACCGAACAATTTTTTTTTAATCGTCGATAAAATTGGTAGATACTTCCCTTCAATGATATGACTTAAAAAAAAGTGTTATTCATTGAAATTTCTGTGAGAATAAAAGAGTGATTAGAAAATAAAATTTATATTAATTTAAGAATATTTTTTGGACAGACATTAAATATAATAAAAATAAGATATATAATATTTGTTTATGTTTAAGGCAAATTGAGTATCTTTTAATTTTTTAAGGCAAATTTGAGATTAATTTCTTGAGTGAGTAAAATCATAATGAGTAATAAATATATTTTTCAAGAGTTTTAACGAAGTTAGCATTTCCGAATTGAATTGGAATACGACCTTTTATTAAGCTGAAATATCTGAATCATTATACTCATGCTCTATTTGCAAGTTATCTCTTCTAAATAAAATTACGGGTGTATTTAGTAGAATAATAAAATTATAAAGTGATCAATATGTGGGGACTCTCCGTACAAACTGTGGACAATAAAACACTCAAGTTGTACAAAAGGCAATCTAATCTCGTTATTATTAATCATAATCAAAGTTAAACAAACTTTCTAATATTTATTTATTGCGTAATAAAGTAACCCACGTAATAAAAGTTTACTTTTTCCGTCACCGAAATCTCATCCTAATAAAAAAAATTTGTTTTAAAATAAATATTCATAATTTCTAATATATAACTTTAATTATTTTTTGAATTTCTTTATGAACATAATTTTAAAATTAGTTATAATAGTAAATTTAAATATCTTTAATAGTAGTGTAAAAATTTAGATAGTAAAATTTAATAATAGTGTAAAATTTTACACTTACAATATAAATTAAATCAAAATAAATAAATAAATAAATGTGTGGGAAAACCTCAAGGTTTGCCCTTTAGTTCAAACACATAGTCAACATTTATGAGAAACAACATACATAACATGATTTATGAATTGTATAATTATTGATAGATAAAAATTACAATCACGTATGATGATTAAATTAATAATAATTATAACAGATATTATAAAATTTATTTACATTTTCAGTTTAAAGTCTTTTTTCTCATATTAATATTAATAAATCTGTTAAAAAATATTAATACTAATTTTAATATTAACTAATGTGCATATATTAAAAATTTATATTATATTAGGGAAGTGGTTAGCTACATTTGTTTTGAGAGATTGAGGGGCATGCATCTTAAATTACCAAAGGTGGACAAACTATCGATTGAAAGTTTATTTATTAAATAGAATAGAATAAAAAATTGACGAGGAACATGTTTACATGTGTGGATCTGGAAACCCCAAATGCACGCGTGTTATACATTTGGTTGAGGTGAGAAATTGTCGTTTATTTCGATGTTCTCAATCCAATCTCTGTCAACCTTGATTTGCCTCCCATCATATTCAAAATAACACCCACATACCCAAATTATTTACTCCATCAACGGATCAATCACTGAAAAAACAAAAACTCAAATGCTAATAATAATAATAAAGGAATAAAAAATAACGCTAGCAATTTGATTACTTAAAATACATATAAGTTTTATTAAATTAATATGTAATTTATTAATCAATTAAATAAAATATATTGAAAAAGTACATATTAAAGTGTGTATTATTAACACTCCTAAAATTGTGAAGCCTAATTAAAGGGGTAAATGTTTGAAAGAAAAGAGAAAGTATTAAATTATATTATTTATTTTAAAAGAAAGAAAAGTGGTGGAGGGAGCGTGAGAGATACGCGTGGGGTAGAATAGAATGAGAATGAAAATTTGATGGTATGCGGTGAGGTGAGGTTGATCGTGGTAGTGGTGAAGTAGCGCGGACCACAACTCACTTTGTCTTTCTCCACTCACTCACTCACTCGTAGATTTCACAAATTGCAACCAGCACCTTCCTGAGCCTCTCACTCTCACTTTCAACTTCAACACTCTTTATTTTCAAGATCTCTATCTGAAAACTCGTTTTCAGATCTCAACCGTCACTTAAACAAGAGGTAATAATAGTTATATCAACTTCCAACTCTCACTTTCCTTTTACTTCATTTATTTATCTTCTGTTACACTTCGATTTGACTGCGTTTGAAGATTTCGTTCCTTATCCACTTCATTGCAATTCACTCTACTCTCTTTCCGCTTCTTTCTTTACTTTTTTCTTTTCCATTCATACTCGCTAGATCTGACTTCAATACACAACCATTTCCAACTATTCATTTTTTCCTTTTTTATTCTCGATATATATTACTTTCTAATAAGCGATTCATCTTCGAATAAACACTTTATTATGATTTTTACTTTTTGTTTTTGCCATTTTTTTTACAGTATGTTTAGTTTCTTACATCATCTTAATGGATTGCGTATTACTATGTTTAAATTTGGGCTGTATTTAACTTGTTGATTAATTTATCTGCATTGGGATTGTGTTTGGTTTAGATTTCTATATCTGTATTTCTATTTTCCGATTATGAAATATGGTACCAGTATCGAACAAATTTGGATTTTGAAGTGGCATTTGCATGTAGTTTCTCTAAATACTGTTTTACTTTCAGGTTCAAGTTAATTTGATTTTGATCTGAAATTTTTGAAATGGGGGATGCAATCGATGGTGGTGCGTCTTTGGATTATGCTTCAATTAAGATTCTTCCTAATCAAAACAGGTTAGTATTATTGCTGATAGTACTATGTAGGCTTAGAATTGAACCTCATGTGAGGTTTCCAATTTTAAACAGATTTTATCAAATGAAACTATTTTAGTATTATTTTTATGAATTTGTTTTAAAAAGATTTATTGTCTTCCTTTTAGATGTTGTTTTTCTCCCTTTCTGTAATAGATTTTCTTTATATCCTGAGAAAAAAATCTTTTGAAATAATAGGTTTAATTGCAGAAAGTGATAATTAACACGGAATTGAAAACTTGAAAAAGTATAAGAGGTGTGCATTTCCATAGCTTGACAAAGGAACGGAGGAACAAAAGAATTGGAATTTTTAAATCCAAATATGTTTTTGATGTCTTGTGTTTAAGAATTTCAAACCACAGCATATTCTGTGCCAGAATTCCAATTTGAATTTTAATGGTAAATTCCCATTTTGTTCCACCTCTAGCTCCAACACCGTCATTCTAATGGGATTTATCATTTTCTCACTGAGTTCGAAAGGATTTTACATAATTAAAGATGAAGTTATCTTTCACTTTGAAATTTTAAAAGTAGATTATATCATTAATTATGAAATCAGTAGTTACAGAAAATAATTTATTAGATTGATGGATATAATCATTTAAGAGATGTCTTAATAGTATACATGTGAAGTTTTTCTCTGACAAAACACTTCCTTATGACTTAGTAGCAGGATTTTACTTATAATATGTCATAGACTCAATAGCTATTGTTCGTATGCACTCTATTTGAGTTATTACAGTACCTCTACAAGTTAGTTCTTCCTTCAGTAGATTCAATTTTGCTCTGAATAAACTGAACCTGTCATCAATGTTAGTTTTTATTGCGTTTAATCTGATTTTACTGGATATTTACACATTTCTCTCCATGGTGGTCGCATAGGTATGAGGCATATGTCTGCAAGGGGAATCAATCCGAGAAAGTGGCAACTGGACATTTGAAACATCTATTACCACATTTACCTGAAATAAATGATTTGCATGCTAAAGGATTTGATGCAAACTTTGATCTTAAATTACCAAAAGATCAGCATGGTGCTGAATGGTTTTCAAAAGCAACTGTAAAAAGGTTTATATCAAATAGTGGTTTATTCTTTATTTTTCTATTGCTTTTTTTACTAATAGGAAAAATTTACTGGCTCTGATATTATTTTTCCTCTCAGGTTCCTGCATGCTGTTAGTTCCCCAGATTCAATAGTTGTCATCAATTCTATCATGGATGAGATGTCTCAGTTGGAAGATTCAAAAAAGTTCCATGTTTCTTTATATGGCAAGGTGATAGTCTGTCTGTCTTTTGATAAAATCAAAACGGCTTGTGTTTAGTTTTTGATGGATAGTTGTCTTTTGAAATCAGGACTGCCAGGACCATCTTGGAGGTGGTGAAAGAGGTAAATTTTACTAAATTCTTACTATACTTGCATGCCTCAGCGGTTGGACTTATGGTCTAGATGAGTGGACAGTGGAGTGGTACTCCATTGTTCTCAATACTTCCATTCATTTTAACTCCATTTCCCACTTTTGGCAGATGGTAACTGCAGCTCGAATGATGAAGCACCAACTTCCATAGTAATTCCTTTTCTCCAATACTGTAGAGTGGGTTCATTTTGAAAATTCATTTACACTACTGCCAATAAATCAACTTCTTCAATTTCAATTATCTGGTGTTTTTCGTTATTACATTACATCATATTTCAACTAACAATTTATTGCGTATGGACAGCCTGAAGTTAGCACTGTGTCATCCGATGCTTCAAAGTATGTTCTTATGACTATGATTTACATTTATCAGATATAAATTGGCTGCATCCACTAGTAAGCTTTCTGAAAATTTGCTGCCAGGAATGAATTGTTACGAGCAATTGATCTAAGACTCACAGCTTTGAGAAACAAGTTGGCGGAAACATTTAACAAGGCTACAGATGCTAAATGCTCCCCTAAAGATGTTACTTATTTAGTGAAATTCTCCCAGCATTTTGGTGCCACTAATTTAGAGTAAGTTTCAGACAAATTTATTAATTCGCTCTCAGAATGTGTGATTGCAAGTACAAGTACAAGATTGTGTTTATATGTTTTATCTCGAACTAAGGACATTGCTTTGCTGTTAAACATGTTTTCCCTTCACTGTGTCTATGTTCTCAGGCATTCTTTGTGCAAGTTTATAGAGTTGAACCAAAAGAGCCAGGATGTTGGTACCTTGAACAATGAAACTACCATGGTCGCGTGTGATGCAACTCATGTGTTGCACAATGATGCAAGCAGGGCGTTTAAAGACCTTCAGATATCCAAACCTTTAACTTCCGATGCACCAGTTAAGTACGGTGTTTCACCAGCTAAAGCTGCTCAAGTTGAGAGACACAGTTCAACAGGAAGTGAGGGATCTTCTGACTCAAGTGATGAGGACCAAACATCTGCTGAGAGAAGTCGTTCCCTAGTAAGATCTATAACACCCAGAAGGTCAGCATCTCCAATGCGAAGGATACAAATAGGAAAAGCTGGGACCCGCAGAGCTGCTGCATTAACTATTAAGAGTCTCAATTTTTTTCCTTCTAGAGAGAGACCAATATCTTATAGAGAGGCTTCTGAAAATGGTTGTGAAGCGGAAGGATTAGAACAATCTCAGAAGAAGACAGAAATTGATGTAAGGAGGATAACTGTGCAAGATGCCATCAGTCTTTTTGAAAGCAAACAGCAGGATCAATCTGGTGATATTCAAAAGAGGAAGTCATTAGCAGATGTGTCTCTTGGTGCAAATAAATCTGTCTTGAGAAGATGGAGTGCAGGTATGGGGGAAACCTCTGTTCAAGGCCAGCCAGAACTTGCTCCTGAAGATCCTGTTCCCGTGACTTCAAATGATGCGATGCATGATGAGATTCCTAAGAGTTCTGAAGTAGAAATGGTGTCTGATTTTATTTCTGAAAGTCACAATAACAATGAGATCCCCAACTGCGATGTAAAACCAGAAAGACAGGAAAACATAGATTCTTTTTCTGCAGATAATCAAGAAGAAACCGGTTCAAAACCAAGAGACGAAACTATCAAAAAGTTAGCAGCTTCAGCAGAATGGAATCAACGAAAGCAAGCAGAGTTCAACCAGATTCTTAAAAAAATGGTCGAAAGTAAGCCTGTTTTATTTGGAAAGTCCCAGCCCAGTAGAAACCAGAAAATTTCATCTGAGCAAAGAGGACGGTCTTATGACCATTATAAAGAGAAAAGGGATGCGAAACTCCGAGGAGAGAAGGTTGGGATACGAGTAGAAAAAGAAGCACAGATTCACGAAATGCAGAAATTAGTTGATAAGAGGAAGGCTGAAATGCCCAAAAATGTGAGTGCAAGTAAAAAAAGTTCTACCAGGTTACCTCAAAAATCTCTTAGGAATTCAACTCAACCTTCAAATTCCCCAAAGGAAACCCCTAAACCCCTGGAAACGAAAAAAACTTCAGCTAGATCATCATCGATGCCTGCTACTCGTAAGTCTTGGTCAGCAACACCTTCACCAAAAACTGCTGGGACTCCCCCTGCTATGGGTCGTGGTGGGACTTCATCTGCTAGCAGCACCCCAACACGTCGGAAGCCAGTGTCAACGGCATCTGTTCCTCTACCAAGCCCACAAAGGGAAAAATCTCAGCAGGGAAGCAGAAATGAGAGAGAAATTCAGACAAACAATGCCAGGAACCTCAAAAGCACAAAGGAGAAGTGGCAGACAAGTGTCCCAAACAAGAGGAATGCAATCAAAGCAAAAGTGACATCAGATTCTGGAGAAACTGTTCCTTCAAAGACTAGATTAGCTAACAAGGGAACCAAGAAAAGCAGTGTAGTTCCATTGGAATCAAAGCCATTTCTACGCAAGGGTTCTCGAATGGGGAATAGTACTGGTGATCCTAACAAGAAAAAAAGTCCTCCTAAGCTGGAAAAATCTCCAAGAGATGGTGAAGATCGTATTGAGGATCAAGAAATTGAGTTGGTTGTCAATGCTTCTGACTCGGCCAGTCGGCATTCAGACGGAGACACTATGACTCCTAGTCATCATAATGCTGCTACAGAATCAGACCTTCAGAATCAGATAAATAACCATTTATTATGTGGTGAGACAGAAAACTTAAATGGGGATCCTAGTGCTGGTGGTGTTGTCTTAACATATATAGATGAATCTTCCTTGAATATAAGGAGTGAAGAAGAATCAACCATATCACCTTCAGCCTGGGTGGAGACAGAAGAGGATCCGGAGCTGCCCAAGCCATGTGAGGATGACACATTTCAGCCTGCATCTCTGGCCAATGCTGCACCAGCAGGGTCAGCTAGTCCTCGTGTTCGCCATTCTCTATCACAGATGCTTCAAGAAGAAATTAGTGAACCTGACATTGGTGAGTGGGGAAATGCTGAGAATCCTCCTGCCATGCTATACCAAAAAGATGCTCCCAAAGGTCTGAAAAGACTTTTGAAATTCGCTCGGAAGAGCAAAGGCGATACAGGTTCTACGGGCTGGTCTAGTCCATCTGTTTTTTCTGAAGGAGAAGATGATGTCGAGGAGTTAAAAAATTCTAATAAAAGGAATGCTGACAATCTACTGAGAAAGGCTGCACTCAATGCGAAAAGCTATGGACAACCAAAAAGTTCAGCACATGAAGGATATGAATATTCAGGTACAAGTAAAATTATCTAGTAGATTTCCTCTTTGGTTTGCTCCTCTTATTTTTGCCTTCTAAACGTTTGATGCTTTCCTTGTGTTCATTTTCATGTCTTTTGCTGAAACTCTTGCCAGCATAACCTCATATATTTGTTAAACAAGTGATGCTTCTACTTAGTACTAAATTTTTGCTAGAAGTCTCTGATTTAGTTATTTCAAGCATATCTGGGTTAATCTTAAACTTTTTAATTATGACATCATTGGTACTGGAAACCCAATAGACTGAAATTAATGTCAAAGTTTTTGTGCTGTCTTTTATGTTGCACTTGACTGATTTAAAGTTAATAAGCTGTGCTTTTCAGATTGAGACACCTTCCTTCAATATTCTCATCATTTATAAATTTTTGCCATGCAGCAAGAGATGATGGCAAGGGTTCCCACAAGATGCAAGGCGGCCGTGATTCAGGTGCTGCCACAAGAGGTCAGTCGTCACTCCATAAAGTTGTAGAAATGATTTTAGTTCTCTTTATGCTTTGGAATTATGCATTTTTCTTTTCTGACTAATGGTGATCCTCACTAATTCTTTCCCACATTCATGTTCCAGGATCAAGGTCATTCTTTTCTCTTTCAGCTTTTAGAGGGACCAAGCCCTGAGTCAAAGATTCATTAATGCTACGGGAACTCTAAGCATTTGACTATGCAATCATCGCAGGAACATTTCCATTTCAGGATTAGTATGGAGTTCTTCCTTATTCTCTGCATGTCTTTCATCAACGATTACTAGATCAGAAATAATTCCAGAGGATTGGTGATATTTCTGAAACGTAGTGGGGTTGGGTGGAATGTTGTAAATTCATTAAATTGTGTCGAGCTATTCTATTTCTTTGTTCTAAAATTATAATTCATATATCATCCTGCCTCCGCTCCTAGAAATTTTTCCAATCGCTGAATTCTTTTTATAATGTTGTCGTATGGTGCTATGCTGTCCCTCCATAAGATCATTGCAGCTAACTAATGCAGTCAGTTATCGCTCCTCTTTAGTATTATTGCATAACTTGTATATGTGACCCGTGGATCTTTTTTTCTTAAGCGTGGCCCGTGGATATGGTTCCTCACGCACTTTTTCAGAGAGGAAAGGGAATAATGTCAGCTATTAAACTAATAAATCAAAGGTAATAATAACAAGTCATGGGATTTTTAAACTAATAATTTTTTGATTTCCTCAGTCATTTTAGAAGATTCAAATTGGATGTGTGTCAGGGTACTTTCCAAGAGACTTAGTGATTGACTGAATATGCAAAACATAAAAAGATGATATGAGCAATCATACTCTAATATATTAAGGTTAATGAGCAAGCATACTCTAATATATTAAGGTTAATGAGAATTATTAACTTTAATGAAAAGCAAAGAAAACAAATCATGCATAATCTATGCTTCAAAATATAATTTTGACCATTTATCTTTTACAACATTTGTTTTGGCATTTTTTTTTATTTTTTATTCATTTTAGTCATCTATCTTTTAAAAGTGGTGTATTTTAATCATTTTCATCATAATACTTTCAAACTAATGTATAATTATTGTTATGATCTATTGAAATTAAATATTGGTTTAGCTGTAAAGTGTGTAATCTTAATAAATGCGATGTGAAAATAAGTCAACTCACATAAATGTTCTTTATTTTAAAGAGTTTATATATGTTTCAAAACATACAAGAAGAATATTTTTCAAATATTTTCAACTGCAAGCCTATTATTGGGTTAAATGGATTTTTTTTTTAAGATTGTAATTTTAGATACATATTGACAATTATTAGAATAGAATTCCAATTATCAGAAGTTATAACTTGTGTTTTGATTGTAGCAAAAACTAAAATACACAATTTATAAAAGATAAAGGACCAAAATGAATCAAAATAAAGATAAAAGACTGAAATGAATATTAGATAAAATATAAATGATCAAATTATATTTAAATCTATAATCTATTAGTGAAAGAATTCCGAATTTGAAATTCCGAATACTTACAATTGAAGTTTAAGTGAATAGGTAAATTCATCTTTAAAATTATAAATCAATTAAATTACTTTTTGAATTTTACAAATTGGTAAATCTTCACAAATGTTAAGTGTCAATTAAGATAGTCTATGTGCAAACTTTAATTGTTAGATAGTATGATGTTAGTTGAATATTTATTCACTTCAGCTTGACATTAGTGTCATTACAATATAGACTAATTTTCAATAAAATAATATGTTTGTCATGGCTAATTTGCTAGCAATTAGTCAATGCATAATTACAATCTTTAACAAATTTATCTTAGAAATAATAAAATTCTATAAGTTAGTCACTCACAAAATCACACCAACGTGTGATCAACATAGAGAAGCCACATTTTCAATTAATGTCACATAATTTCTAAAAGAAAAAGTTTGTCGATGGATTATTTTGATTGACAACGTACAATTCAACTAACTCATTTGACCGACGCTTACAAGATCTAAATTGGTTTTTTACTCATTTTATGGAGAAAATGCAATGGATCCAACCTGCAAGCAATGTGACACAATAGTAGTAACATTTATTCAAAAATAAAAATTCACCACGATAACCTATTTGTATGGGTGAGATTAGTATAATGACATTTATTTATGTCATCTCTAAAAGAACATTAATTTTTTTTACAATGATGTGATTAGATCAGATTTGATGAATTGACAACAAAAAATGGATACCACAACAAAGGGAAATTCTAATATAGAATTGTAATTGTGTTAATTTCCCTATTAAAAAATAAACTAATGTCTCACCCATCACACGAAGCAGGTTATAGTGTTGAATTCTTATTTTTTATTTTTAAGTAGAAAATATCAAGGAGTGACCTGTTTTTTCCATATAGGCGGCATATATACTAATATGCTACTTGATATCCTATGTTTAATTCCTTTTGGCTTAATGCTTCCCATACTCATGAAACTAGGTGATGAAAGAAAAAAATGCCACGGTTCGATTGTAGTAATAGTGTTATAACTTACAACAATTAACAATTTTTCTTGAGCCAAAGGTGTGACAAGAAAAGTAAATATTGGTACCCCCTTCTTACTACAGCAAGCCTCAAATTCCAGCCACAGATTTTGAGACAATCTTTCAAATATATCTCCTCCCCTTTCAATTTAAATTAACTATATCATCAACAAAATACACATATCTGTAAAAGCAATACCAGAACACACCTGAATATAGCAATTCAAAGACTGTATCTTATCTATGAGCAAGAAACACTGACTGCTGAGCTACTTGGATGGGCTTTGAGTAATCTTTCTTGAGGTCGTTGACTATTTTAGATCTTGTATATCAAACGACCTGTCATTTAAGCTGTGGTTGCCGATTTTTTCTATCATTCTATAGCTCACTTTGCTGGAAAGGCATTTGGTTGGAGAGGCTACACTGAAAATTCTAAATTTCTCTGCTGAGGTACTGAAGATAGGGAAAGACCAAGTCTGCATGAATTCCATAATATCGTGAGAAGATACCACCTATTCGACTAATGTTGTCTACAGCACTATTGTCGCCCAAGGAAAGTTGGACAGACGAAAGCTTCACAAGTTCATAAGCAATAACAATATCATCAGGATCATATAGCTTCTCCAGAATCTGCAATGCACAAAAGAATGAATTACTTAAGACATCACACTTGGAAAGACTGATTAATTTGATAACAAGACCATGTTGGAAATGCATCCGCTCACAAACGTAACATAATACAACAAACAAAAGCTTGCTTATGTGTACATCCATGGCTCTACAGGACTTAATTCAATAACAATTAATCTGTAACTGCAATTGTCAATCTCAACAAATCACACAGCCCAAGCTACAATATTCCTATGATCAAATGCTCACAACCTGTATGGCTTGTAAACTACAAAACCTCTCCTTTCCCTCTGTGGCACCACAGGTCACCCAAACTACAGCATATACATAATGGCTCCTCTCAAAGAACATACAAATTGGTGGGGCATACTAGATCAGGCTTCCCCTCTATCCCAAATGTAGCAGCTCCCCGTTTTTTCATTCCCCGTTCCATATGGCTACATGCACTTGGTTATCACATTAGACCCTCATAGCAAGGCACCCATTATA
Organism: Cicer cuneatum; assembly: GCA_037974295.1. Lineage (NCBI taxonomy): Eukaryota > Viridiplantae > Streptophyta > Magnoliopsida > Fabales > Fabaceae > Cicer > Cicer cuneatum. Next base: position 69,304,271 of record JBBPBO010000004.1, on the reverse strand, counting down.
AAATTAAGCAATGCACCATGGTTTGCAGCATTATGCTACAGATAGGGCAACTTTCTGAGCTCCACTAAGAACTATCTATATTTCTACTGCTGAAAGAAGTTACTAGAAAACTGACAAGTCCTAACTATTCAGAAAGAGATACCAGCAAACAAAAAATGTCAATAAACAAACTTCTACTCCCCCACCACTTTTTTTTTGTAGTGTGGCAGAAACCAGCCAACCTATAAGGTAGTAGGCTTGTAAACAAAATTACCTGAATAGATGCTTTACAATGATCCACAGATAATTGTAATTTTCCCACTATACACAAAGCTTGGGCAAGGTTGTCTTCTGCCTGCATGCATCCCATCATGTACCAGAAAGTGAAAGTTAAATCATATTTAAAATGTGAGACATAGTTCGTGCATGACTTTCAATAGAGGTCACACACAAACACACAGAGAGAGAAGGGGGCGGAGATCTACTTACATTATTATGGCCTGGACACTAAACACCATTAATAACATTGTAAAAAGCATAAACATTAAGTTTCGCCCATCCTATCACTGAATGTGTGTTTGGATTAGCAAACTGAGTTCAAAAAAGCTTTTAAACAAGCTTCAGGGGTATTGTTTTGCAAAACCAAAAAAAAAAAAACTACAAACATGTCGTGAATTGCGCAATATTATCATGCATACCAAGTTTGAGATCAATAAAGCATTCATGAATGGTTGGTGTAATCTAGTAGTTGACATTTACTTAAATTTTGAAATACATATGACATAGTTAAGAGTAATTATATGAATTATCGCATTTCAATGTGCGTGATTGGATTGGTTAAATTCAACGTTTATGAAGTTATCAACAGTGTCAGCATTCCAAGTCCTGTGTGTGTGTAATGTAACTGTATCCTATCTCATTCTTCCCAAAACACACAGTTGGAGTATTAGAACATACATATTAAAACTGTACTTAGGATGGAAGACTTTATGTGATGGCTTGAACTCACCTCTGCAATAAGCTTATTGTATGCATGCAAATTTGATCTCAGCAAATGAAGAGATCTCAAAGCATCTGACATAGACGTATTTGAAATTTCTTTTGAAAGTATTGCATCCTGCAGCCTGTCATTTCCATAATTCAGGATGTATACCAGTTGAAAAATTAAGCAGCCATCTAATATTCCCTATGATTGAAAACTGGAGTATTTATCTAGCTAGCCCCATTAGTTTTGATTAATTTTCAAAGGTGAGGGGAAAGCCATACCTTTTTATGCATATTAAGGCTTTATCAACTGTGGCACGTGAAGACTCCAGATCACAGTAAGAACCACATTTCAAACAGAGTCCAGGTTGAATATGAATAGAGGCGTCATTTTGGTTAAACACGCGAAGACATACTTCATAGATATCATCATTCTTGTTAACCTGAAAGAGCGAAGTGTTTTAAGGGAGAAAATAGCTCAAACACAGGACTATATATCCAAGCTCCCACCTCCTAGACACTAAGCAACCTATGTGACAGCACAAATGCTAAGTCACTCAACTCTACGTACATTTATAATGTAGAAAAACTAGTAATTAAGTTTTGATAAATGTCCCTCAAAATGGCTTACTTTGTCGTAAATAAGGAAGTGTTCAATCTTCTGCTTTTCACACTCAAGTACTCTGCTTTCCAACACTGCGCCAGAACAATTTGGATTGACACAATGAAAAGCATTGAGGACAATATCGGATAGATTGACTTCTGAACAACCAGTACATTGACAATGAAATGCATATTCATCTTTGAGAAAATTCTGGCGCTCTTTACAATCCCACAATCCAACCTGCAAAACAGAAACGTATCTGTATATTGAACCATTGAACAAGGCGTTTACAGACTAGACTGTTGAAAGTCTGACGAAACAATTTTTTTCTGTTCCATGTTTTGCATCTTTTTTATGTTATGTTAAGGAGGAAAAGATCTGAATCCATATGTTGTGCGAATACAATTTCTGTAACAAGGAAGGTTTGCTAAAAGCTTAATAAACAGTGGCTACAATTGCTTTAAAATGATTAGTATGCAAAGATTGGGGTCAATGCTACTCATGGGAGCCTATAGAAGTGAGTTCATTTCGAAGGTATATAATTTCTGTTATCCTTTCCTTTTATTTTATGAGGGGAATGACTCCATTTTTTTTTCTATGGGAGGATCAGTAGTTGCAACAATCTTCTATTAGTGGGCTTGTACTAGTAGTAACAACAACAATACCTGACCTAACTCTTAGTTTAATATAAGTTTATGTGCTTTATATCATATTGCACACCATATCAAGTTATCAACCTAATATTATTTGAGCCTCATGTTTGCCTATCCTAGCAAAAATACCCCTCAACGCCATCCTTAGCCATAGAAAAACTCATGATCATCCTTTTCTCTCTTAAGCTTTTGTAATTGGTTTCTTCGCAAGACAACACAGCCATTTTGACCATGTTGTCAAGAATGTGATCCATGAAACCCCAACTGTTCTAGATAAATCAATATTTCATTACAAAACAGGTCTCTCTTTTATCTATACCTCAAGCACAGAGCACATTTATGCAAGGCATGCTTGAGATAAAAATAAAACTATTCTGTAACAGCTCAAGCTTTAAAGCTTGATTACTGACATTCTATATCAAGAAAAATGTATAGACATAATTCAAAACTGCAAAGCCTCAAACCAAAAAACTAACAAGTAATTAGAATTACAGGTATTAATTACCAAAAAGAAGTTACCTGTGGACCATAAGACAATTCCAGCTGACACCCAGCTGCTATAACATTTGTTGTTCGTAAATAGAGTGTGCGTGAAATAAAATATGCATGAACATTTGGTTCGCAAGAATGGTTGAATAAACTGCCAGCTTTATAAATAGCTTTACCCACTCTGACCTGGGAGATATAACAGAATATGGCTTAGAGTCACGAAGGATATCACAAAAAAATTGTCATCACCAACAATGGACTCTAAACTACAATCAAAGCAGGACTTGCAGAGCAAAATGCGTAAGCAAATAAATGTGTAAATAAAGAAAATTTGATGAAACAAAATATATGTGCAGGGAAACATGTACCTGTTCCACTTTACTAGTTAAATGTGCACTGGAATAAATTGGAAATCCTCCAGACTGATTTGATAGTCCATGTGCGTCTACTGATTTTAAACGAACAACAGTCATACAATTCACTTTAATCTGAGAAATAACTATGACAACCTGTATTGACAAAAAAGATTAAACTTGATTATGATTGATTATTTTAATGATTCAAATACAAGAAAATATCAAAATAAGTTGATTTCTTCCGCAACAAATATTTGCCCTATCATATTGAAAAAATATTCTACTTCACAAGGTTTATGGTGGTTCTGTTATGATCTGACTGTTATGCTATTTTGTACAAATATACACATCCACCCATTCACACACACACAGAAGAGTGCCAAAACAACCTGTGATATGGAGATTCCGTTGATGGAAGACATACGCTCATAGGAGAATTTAAACTCATCGGAGAATTTAAGACAGTATAACAGTACAATGGCATATATATGTGAATCCAATTTACTTTCAAATGGCATATGTTCGTAACAATGAGAAAGCTCCTGCACAGGAAGGATAGAAGCTGTCAGCATCTAGCTACTCATAATCAAATATCAATGATGCAATAGCCGAACAGAAATGCAAGCAATTAAAAGCTGGTATATCTTAATTAAAACATACCAGATTTTCCACAAAACTTGTGATATGATCAGATGAGCTCTTTGAAAAAAACTTTGCTAGAACTCTGCCAGCCAAAACTATCTCAGGCGGCAGTACAGCAGGCCAATGTACCCCGTTACATTCATGATTATGTTCAGTAACATCATCAACCTTTAGTTCACGATAATTGTATTGAATAACTTCAGCAGCATATTCTCCAAGAACACTGGGTAAGTTTTTAAGAATGTAACTAGCTTCTGTGGAAATCGAGTACATTATCCCACTTGCCCTAATCTGGCATTGGAAGGAGCAATACCATGGTATCGAACATGATATACAAGGAACTCTATCAGCAGGTAGGTCATTCAAGCAATAATGGCAATGAGTTTCCCGGCATTGCTTTAATATTATCTGGAAAAGAAAAACACTATCAAGTTAAACAAACCCATTGATCTCAAGAAGACTGCAGATTCATGTTTATAAGCTATGGACAACAAAAATCACGTTCCTATTTGCTTACAGAATAGCTAATATAAGAAGCAAATTCTTATAGTTATTATAGATGACAGGTATGAAATTGTGTTTCGACATTAATTGGGTTTACAACTTTGAGATCTGAACTGGTAATTACAGTTCCAAGAGAGGTCAGGAGTCTCCAGTTCTCTGAAAAGGAAATCAGACATTAAAAAAAATACTGAATCTTAGATCATCTACACTCAAAGCCCTTGTGCTTCTGATTGAAGCAACCATTTTCCTAAACTTGAAGATTGTGAAAAGCACACATTTCTACTATTCCATTTAAGTATGTAAAAGCATTGTGCATGTGACATGAGTAAGATGTTTAAAATAAACTTGATATTACAAAGAAAATAGTTGTTTCTTACTGTAGCATAAGGTTCTTCAGCATGAACTAAAGAACCTGGTGAAACATCACATGGCGACACCATGCCTCTTCCTTTATCAGGTATGGAGATACTTTGTAGCTTTATGTGGGGCACCTCACCTGCCACAAATGCACTGCACCATCTTACTATCATAAAAAGAGAGAAAAATAAAATGGATCTTTCGGCATTATATGCAAGGATAAAACCATAGTGCAGAATACACACGAATTACACCAGATGTAAAAGAACATAGAATAGCAGTAAGGGCAAACAAATTGCAACCTACAAGACCCCGATTATTTCCGAACAGGTTCACATTTTAGAAATCTTTGATTGAAGTTTTCTAGCATACTAGGTACTTCATATAAGACTAAATTGAAGCATTTAATGTGAATTAGTTACTGAGGTGACGTTCTGACAGAATGTAGAAGGGTTAGTTCATGAAATACCTCTAACTTGTCTAGCAAACAATCTCAAACATTTGCACGCATTTCATTCCAGGAATGAGAGGAATAAAGTTAGGTCTTCTTGATATATACCATTGACTTTTTGAAGGCTTTTTAGGGATGGAAAAGCGATATGTGAAGAGGAAGGAAGCCACATGTTTAAACAAAAGCAGGGGGCTTTCTAGGGGAAGCTTAAGTCTACTTCTGCTTCAAAACAGTGAGTTGTTCTCCCCAGTCCAGATAAGGTGCATAATTTGATTCTATAAGGAAAAGGGTGTCATGGGCTCATGGCTATGTTTCTTAGAGCTGATCACTGAACCCTAGTTTCATTCATTTTCTAGTCCTTTGGTTCAAAACTGTTTTATCGGGTTTAATATTGGGCAACTCTTTTCCCTTAAAGGTTTTCAAGACTGAATTGATATCTCAAGCAGTCAAGCTCTAAACCTGCATAAATATTTCAATCCTTCCTTTCTGCAACCCTATAAATACCTACTAATACTATAGGCTCATCTCCACATATGTCTTACATCAACATGCTGTTTCCAGGATTGAAGTACAATTCTGGTTTTCGGCATGATTAATAAATGATTACGGACCTGCATCTCTTGGAAGAGGGGGTAATTCAAAAGTGAAACATAATGAATTCAAAATGCAACATGACAACACGTTACTTTTTAAACATGCTTTGAATGCTATTACAATAACAAAAGTGCACTCAACAAAGCCTCGACTAGTTTGCTAATTTCTAATAAAGCTTCTTACCCACTGTATTCAAGTTGTTCTCCTTATGTTGTGGCTGTTCTACTGTATTTGTGCTCTTGGGTTGGTCTAAAATAATTTTCAGCTCACTTTCTATTTGTCTCTTCCCACCTGTTGCTGTTTCGACAATCTTAGCTACATTTAAGTCACAGATCGCATCTTTATAATTTCCCAATGAAACATTTGCCTTTCCTCTCCTATACCATGCCTGACACCAGAATAATAAAATTATCAAAACAAACCTGATATAAATGCAAGAATTTCATCCCATTCTATACTGCTGTTTACCAACATAAAACAAATAAACTAGGACTATAAAAAGGCAAGTGAAGCAAAATACACCTTTGCATAGCTTGGACATATCTGAAGAGCTCGATTGCAGTCTCGCAAACATTCTATGAAAAGACTCATTTTCTGCAGGGCACACAAATGCATAAATGGAAAATACATCAAGCCTTGTATTTCTTAAAAGTGATTGTAAGTGTGGTTAAGGCAAATATTGATATGGAACTTACATACAATACAGTAGCTCGATTGGCATACAATGTTGCGATCAGATTATTTTCTATGGCACGGTCATTAGGAGCCTTGCGCAGTGCCTATGTCTCAAATTACAAAGAGAGTAAGGAACGATACTAATGAACCAGAATTTTTATAAAAAAAACTTCCCGATTCAGTTCTATTACAGTTAAAACTTGGAATTAACTATTCTTTGAGACTAATAGGATAAAAATGCAGAGTAATTATTGGCATCCTTTTCAATTCGACAGTGAAAGAATATGATAGGTTATGCAACCAACACTTCAAATTGAAGGCAAGTCCCAACATATATAGTTACATTCAATTTCTTACATTTTCAAATTATTACCAGCTTCAACATGTTATAGTTAGTGAAGTATCTGGTGTCTGAGTTAAGCCTTGTTTGTTTGGACGAACAACTTAATGAAGTGTTCATAGCACTAACGTTAAAAATGTTATTACTATTAAAGAAAAATATGAAAAAAGAAGAACAAACCTGAATATAATAATCCAAAGCCTTGACATAGTCAGCGTCGACGAAGCATTGATTACCAAGGTGTTTGTATTTCAACGCGTCGTCCTTGTTCTTGCCACATAGATCATAGCCTGAGTGTGAAAGTTCAGTCACAATCTGAAAACAGAGAAAGAGTCATACTCGTAGCGGGAGAGAAATTAGGGATTGTTTGGAAATGGGAGAAGGTATAGTTTAGTTTACTGTACCTCGCAAAATGGTTTGAATTTAAGAAAGAATTTGTGAAGAGAAGAACATGTATCGGGAAGAGTATCTAAGGTGCTGTTTCCGATTACATTTCTTAGTCTCTTTGGAATCGCAGCTTGCAGAATGTCCATCTTCTTCTTCTTCTTCTTCTACTGCAGCACTTCCACGGGAACAACACAACACGACTCCTTTGTTTTCTTTCCCTCTCTTTCGGTTCTCTTTGCCAACGTCAAATCACCTGTCGTTTGAAACCCGATTACTTTTTTTTCTGAGTAAGTAACCTATGTGCTATAATACTAAATGTTTTTTTATTTATTTAATTGCTGTTTTAGTTTATTTTTTTATAAAATTATTTTTTTTATTTTAAAATTCAGATAATTTTGTTCAATTCTTATTTTTAGACTATAAAAAGATAAGGTAATATGAGGTGATATATGATACGATAACTAGGAAATGACAATGGGTAGAGTTTGGGCAGCGTACAATAGTACCTATTCCCATACCCACATTAAAAAAAAAAATACTCCCGTACTTTCGTGATAACAACTTTAATACCGTTATTTGTTACTTAAGTGTCCTTACTCATAACCATTACCTGCATTTTAACAAAAATTTATCAATAAATAATCGTTATTGTTGTGATTTTTAAATTTAAAAAATTTGTATGGGTAGAGCATTATGTAAATTAGTATGGATAGAGAATCATGTAGTCTGATATGTGTATAGGAACTAAAATTTATTTTTCTAATTTTTTAATTATTAAAATTGCATTTTGTTTATTAAGGGCCAAATTTTTAAGATTAGAACATGACCTCCAAAATCTAGTACTAACATATTTTTGTGATGATTTATTTATATGTAAAAGGATCCGAAAATTATGAAATGGAAGACATAATTTCCTTAATTTGCTTGGAAGAAAAATGAGAGGTAGAGAGACATGAGATAATAGATAGTGAGATATATAGTATATAGAGATTGGAAGAGGAGATAAAGATCCATAATAGAGTAGAGGGACATATGTATATTTAGAAAAATCATGTATTTAAAAAATATTTTTTCAAACACACATATTTTCTTGAAAATCATTTTTATATCTTTTATGGTAATTTTGTAGTTTTAAAAAAATAATTTTTATAAAATTGTATACAAACAGGTTAAAAATTATTTTACAAAAAAATCTCTAAAAAATAATCTCTAAATTATTTAAAACAAAAATTATTTTTATTTAAGTTCAAATAAATGCATCCAATACTAATAATAATAATAATAATAATAATAATAATAACAATAACAATAACAATAACAATAATAATAATAATAATAATATATAAGTGCGGGTGCGAGGTGGGTACTATAGTACATGTACCCGCACCCATACCCGTTCAATTTTGCGGGTAATTATCCATACCCATTATGTGGGTTTTTACCCTACCCATTGCGGGTACCCACTGAATCTGTGTCTAATTGTCATCTCTAACGGTGATGTAGAATAATTAACATTTGAAATCAGAATAAAATACCATAAAAACTTCTTAACTTTCAACTTCAGAAATTTTTCATATTTGTAATTTAATCAATGACATATGAATAATTTGTTGAGGAAAAAATATTTTTGATATATGTTTTAATGACAACAAACTTTATGAAATAGATGATTATGTTTTATGAATAGTGATCTACTAATGATTGCACTTGAATTTTATTTAAGAAAAATGAATTGCAAAAGTGAACAAGCAATTAGTTATTCACATCATCAAAAGTGCATAAGTATCTACTCAATATTGAAAGAATCTCAAAAAGAATATATCATATATCAATCATTCAAGAGAATAATCATTATATCTTCAAGATATCATTTTTACGAAGAAGATAATCAAATACATCCATACAACAAAGATTATATTAGAATAAGCAAGTTAATTCAAATAAACAAAAAAACATTCTAACATAATTATGGAAAAACAAAGATCGTACTTCACAATTCTTAGTTATATTCAAAAATCAAGAATGTTTATGTTCTTAAGGAAAATGTTGTGTCTGATGTATTCAATCATTCTCTAGAAAAATACCAGAAGTATACAAGAATCACATCAGTAAAAGAATTATTCCAAATAACAAAGGCAAAATATATGCATCATAATCAAATAAGCAAGATCATTCTCCAAATTTGAGCAAGTAGCAAGTATGATTCTAACAGACTCAATTGGACACTACAATTGCATCTCTGAGCAGCTTGCACACGTGACATAAAGCAGGACTATACTTCAAGACAACTGTCAAAGAAACTTAACCTCAACACCCCTCAAAACAGCAACGAAGATCGTTCTGGTTTTATCAAACCAAGAACATCCAGTCTTGCAATAAGCAAGAACATGTCTGGTTTGTTGATAAACCAGTCTTTATTACGAAGGTACCAGACGTGTGTACACAAAGATCATACCAGGAAGATCTACTCCAAAATATTAACAAAGACAATAATTAAGCATCAAGAACTAACAAGAAAGATCAATCTCCAGATTGATAAAGCAACAAATCTAGCCATGACAGACATGATAAGACAATACAACTGCACTTCTGAACAGTCTGCGCACGAAACAGAGCAGAAAAGCATGACACGTAACATATGTCAAAGCTCTAAGTCTAACACCCACTCATACAAAACGAAAGTGAATAATGTTCTGGTTTTACAAAAGAACATTATGGTTATTCTTTTTTTAAGACATAATTATAACATCATTTTCCACATTTCAAACCACAATTTAAGGAGTATCAAGATTGCTCAAATCAATGGTGAAACCTAGAACTCGAGCTGAATGCCCAAAAGAGGAAAACAACCTCAAGATTGAACTCCAAATTGATAAGTTGTGAGCAAGGACACAAATACATTGTACTTACATTATTCTGCAGAAAGTTCTACATAAATTTGATCTGAAACAGTACTAAATTGTCATTTGACAGCTCATTCACTCACTCATTCACGTTTTCCATCAAACTCAAAAGCAAAAACTGAAGTAGCAATATCGATTTACAAGAAAGGGGGGTTTAAATTGTAAATTCGCCCTTTTAAAATTCCTGTTAAAAACTTAAGAAAATAACTCAAGATTGATCTTGGTTGTGAAAACAGAAAACAGAGAACGTTATTGGTTTTCACTAGAAAACAGAGAACGTTCTTGGTTAGTTACAATCAACAGTTCAGTTTATCTATTTAACTTGATAATTAACAGACTGAAAGTAAATAGAGATAAGGGAAGAGATATCACACACAGATATATCCTGGTTCACCCAACCCGGGCTACGTCCAGTCCTCACAACAGTGAGATTTTCCACTAAGTGTTTAAAACAAGAACCTTCTTGGTTTTACAGCATCTAGCTTAGATCAACCTTGATCTTTGTTACAGACTTTAATCTAATTCCACCCAGAAAGAGATTAATCAAATCACCTACCAACCTTGATAGGATTTCTTACAATCTACCCCAAACTATACTTAACTCTTATAGTTTGAGTTTTACAATAGTGATGAGATTGTTTTGTTAGAATCTAAGATGTCTCAACTCTTGTTTGAGATTCGATTCTTTACAAAGAATTCAGTACAAATGTATCAAAGTAAATAAGAACTTAATCAGACTAATTCTTGTAAGTAATTGGAGATTTTCAAGTATGTATGTGAGTGATTGATGATATATCTTGACACTTGAATGTCTTTGATTTTTGGACAGAATCTGAGTATGCTCAACTCGTGTTTGAGATTAGATTATTGACAAAAGAATTCAGTAGATGATTCTGATATGAAGAAGAAAAACAAAACTGAATCTTTTGTTTGTGATTGAAAAGCTTTCAAGTATGTAAGTGTATGTGAGTGATGTTTTTCTTTGTACTTGAAGCTCTTGATTCTTCCTGAGCTTTGACCTTCCTTTTATAGGCGTGAGAGCATTTAATGATGGTCAAATAGAGCCATTGGTAGTGCTCTTGTTAGGCTTGACCAAAGACAATATTTCTGATTAAAAATAATCCAGCTTTTGACTATTTTTAATTTCATTTGTTTAATGATCCTTTGTACTTCAAATATATTTGTTAATATCTTTGATTTGATCTGGAGTTTTGATTATGTCAAAACAGCTTAGAGAATGATGATGAACTTCTGCAGAATGTTAATGAAAATTCTGGAGATTGATAATCAATCTGGAGTCCTAGTATTTGAACTTTCTAGAGATTGATAATCAATCTGGAGGTTCAGCTTTGATCATTATGGATGTCTTCCTGATCTTTTCTTGGATCTGCTTTGATGTAAATATACTTCAAGATCGTTCAACGTTCTTGGCAGTCAAGCTGGAGAAGGATGTAACAAGGAGAATGATTGTATCATTCTGGAATGATGATACACTATTGAAGAATTATGTTAAACATGCTGGAGATTTGATTGTTAACATGTTGGAGATTGATGTTTGATCATTCTGAAGATAGTTGTTAATCATGCTGGAGAATGATAATCATTCTGGAGATTGATGATCATTTCTGGAGACTAATGATCATTCCTAGAGACTAATGATCATTCCTAGAGATTTATGATCATTCTTGATAGAAGATCATTCTGGACCTTCTGATGTTCAAGAACAGACTTGGTTCTTTCTCTGAATGTATTTTCTGGAGGTATCATCTGAATGTATTTTCTGGAGATATTCTCTGATAGTATTTTGGAGGTATCCTCTGATATCGTCTTCTGGAGGTATCCTCTGGTGACGTCTTCTGGTGGTATCCTCTGGTGACGTCTTCTGGAGGTATCCTCTTCTTGAGGTATCCTCTGGTGACGTCATCATCTGGTGATGTTATCTTCTGGTGACGTCATCGTCCTATGATGACGTCATCCTCTGATAATGACTTCATCCTCTGATGATGTCATCCTTTGATAATGACTTCATCCTCTTGTGACAGCTTCGGGTAACATCTTCTGTTTTCCAGATTGTGTCAAGAGTGTTCTTTATTATGCTGATTTCTGGGCTTTCCTTGAATCATTAACATGCTGTTAATTCTGGACATTCTGGAGACTATTCAGTCTTGCTTGGGCAGCTTTGATTCATGGCATTTTTTTCTTTATGATTCGAATTGCTTCTTTTGATTGTAATTGATCACATTTGTGCATTTTGATGAAGTGAATGGATTCTTGCTTTGTTCACTTATGCATTCATGTTCCTTAAACAAAACTTAAGTGAAATCATTAGTAGACCACCATTCATAAAACTTAATCATTTAATTCAAAAGGTTTGTTGTCATTAAAACATATATCAAAAGGTTTTTCCACAACAAGAACATTATTCGTTTGTCAAAAATGTTCGAGACAACAATGTAAACACATGTTTAATTGTTTTAAAACATATCTGCCACTTGGGAAGTGTGTCCAACGACTATATTTAGTTTAAACTAGATATTCAAAGCCTTTTATCATATATAAATTGATGATCAATTGAAAGATGAAGACAATAGTTCAATTTATAGATCTACCAACACTAGTTCAAGTAAGAACAAGTCAAAAACTCTTCAAGCAAACTCTAGCTTCTTCACTATATTCGTGGATCATCATTTACTGAGTTTGTTTTTATTTATCTCAAACAAATGTTGAGAAGTTTCAAGATCCCAAAAACTTTTATCATACACATCATTTGTAACTCAAGTCTATCGTTTAAGTTAGATTGAGCGTGTTTGTAAAAATCATTTCAAGGCTGAAAGGTGATTGTAAAAATCCTTTCTAGGTTGAAAAGTGAATATTGTAACTAATCAAAGTGTGATAAAGAGAAAAGGTGTGAAGGAGAACATTCTGGTTCTGAAGCACATAGTGAAAAATATCATGGTTGTGAGGACTAGACTAGCCCGAGTTGGGTGAACCAATATATTTTGTGTGTGTGATCTTTCTATCATTTATCTTTAATTATATGCACACAAAAAATACACTTCATTATAAACTGTCGCGTCCGGTTTGTCCGTGAAAAATGAGTCGCTACCAATTTTATTTTATATTTTTTTTAAAAGGAAAAATTAGATAAAACCTAAAATAAAGTTTTTGAACCAAAAAATGGATTCGGGAGTCCATTACGAGTAGAAAAATTAATATTACCCTACATCGTCCGTTAAAACGGTTACCCTATAATTAATTGTATATAAATTATTTATTTACTTAATTATTTATTTTACCCCATAAAAGAATAATAAAAAGGAAAATAAATTATTTACGTTAATAAAAGAAAGAAAAATATTTTTTTTATAATTTGGTTTGACAAGGAAAAAAACCTTGCTCCTACGTATCCCCAGGTGCAATAGGGAAATCAAAACACACGTAGTTCTTTGGTAGAAAATATTTATGTGTTATCCGATTTTATTATTACTCTATTTGACTATTGTTTTATTATAGTTATTATTATATATGTATCTAGAAGTAAAAATGTAATAATGATAATGGTGATAATAATAATAACAATAATAATAATAATAATAACAAAAAAATGTGAGATGTTTGTTCATAAATTGTATATTTTAATTTTTGTATTTTTTTGATTTTTTAAATAAAGAACAATTGATTTTTTATATAGAAAACAACGGTAATGCAATGATTTATGCACGAAACGGATGGACACGACAGTGAAACAACCTATTAAAGGATTTGCTTATGCGTTGTCGGATCTGTCACGGCATAAAGGCCACTAAGTGATGTGGCGCGGCGAGCGAGAATGAATTTCATCCGGCGGCGACTGTTAATTCTAAAAATAAAATAAATAAAAACTATTTATTTGTTGTTATGATTGTTTTTTTTATTTTTTTATTTTGATAAACCGTTATGTGAATTTTGTGTTATGATACAATGGGTTGAAGTTTGTTTTACTTGGTGATTGGTTTATAAGCATAAATTATTTATATTTTTTTTAGTATATGTGCTGCATAACAATTTTAGGAACATGTACAATAGATTAAAAAAATGAAAGCTTAGAAAAACTAAATTGCGTTTTTATTTTATTAAATTGAAGCAATAATAAAAAGAAAATAAGAGGAGGATAAGAACATTGATACCTGCTCAATTGGTTTTTGCTAGATTGACTTTATCAAAGTTTCAATTGTCTACTCCTCTCTATTTTTGCCTCTTATTCTCTCTGTTTTTTTTTTACTCTCCTTCGTGCTCCCCCCTCTTCTACTCATGGTGTAGACTACTTATAGACTTTCAGGTTGAAGGTTACAAAAGACAAAGAAATAATTGTGGATTGATTACCAATTACTAATCATCAATTTGTTTTCGGTTTCTTTTCATTCAAATGGTCACCATTATGCTGATTTTTATTACTATTCATCACTTTGTTTTCGGTTTCTTTTAATTCAAATGGTCACCATTATGCTGATTTTTATTACTATTTATCAATTTGTTTTTGTTTTTTTTTATTCAAATGGTCACCATTATACTAATTTTTATTGTCACCATTCCATTTCCTTTCAATTTCTTTTTATTCGATTATGTACCTTTTTTTGTTTTTTTTAGAAAAGAGTGAACGCCTGAACAAGAATCAGAGACAAATAAGAACAAAAAACATTCATGATTGTATAAATTTTATAGTCTAATTATTTATTTTTATTTGTATTTATTATATTTTTCTCATTTTTTTATATATAATATTATATTTTTTATATAAAAATGTCTAAATAAAGTGAACAAAATTAGGTGTCAACGGCTGCCCCTCTTTACTTAGAATTTACTTGAGAATCAAAGTAAAGATAAGTAAAGATGACGACTCTAATTTTGTCCGGAAAGAACTTTTATAGAAAGGTGCAAGTCGTTTTCCCGATTTCAACATGTGGGTCGTTTTCTCGGCTTTGGGTGCGAGTCGTTTTCCCGGCTTTAACATGCGGGTCCTTTTCTCGGCTTTGGGTGGGAGTCGTTTTCCCGACTTTAACATGCGGGTCGTTTTCTCGGCTTTGGGTGCGAGTCGTTTTCCCGGCTTTAACATGCGGGTCGTTTTCTCGGCTTT
>JBBPBO010000004.1:69217906-69288929 GCA_037974295.1 Cicer cuneatum | reverse complement strand
TTTCTCGGCTTTGGGTGCGAGTCGTTTTCCCGGCTTTAACAGGCGGGTCGTTTTCTCGGCTTTAGGTTCGAGTCGTTTTCCCGGCTTTAACATGCGGGTCGTTTTCTCGGCTTTGGGTGCTAGTCGTTTTCCCGGCTTCAACATGCGGGTCGTTTTCTCGGCTTTGAATTTATGAAATGTCATGAATGAATGAATGAATAACTGAATGAGTATGTTTGTTTTTATTATTTTTTTTATTGGACATGATCATTCAAATCATGGATGAGAAGGGCACTTATATATTTTTCTTGAACTTGATATCTTTGATTTCTCTTTTGTCTTCTCTTTGTTTTTTTTGTTGAAGAATTGTAGTTTTGATCTTGAGCTAGATTTGATGTTGTCGTATGTCTTGTACCTTGGTTACTAGTAATTCAAAGGTAGACTGTACTAACTTCTCGTGCCATAGTTTGATCCATATTGTTGATATTGTATTCTTTGTTTTTGTTGTTGTTGTTTTTCTTCTTCTCCTAGATTGCCTTTTCAGATTTTCAAATCATCAGGTTTCTCTTCTATTTTTGTACCCTAATTTTTGCCTAGGTTGCCCTTTCAGATTTTCAACCTAGCGGGTATTTTTTTTTTGTACCCTAATTTTTGCCTAGGTTGCCCTTTCAGGTTTTCAACGTAGCGGATATTTTATTATTATTTTTTTTGTACCCTAATTTTTGCCTAGGTTGCCCTTTCAGGTTTTCAACCTAACAGGTATTTTATTATTTTTTCTTTGTACCCTAATCTTTGCCTAGGTTGCCCTTTCAGGTTTTCAACCTTGCGGGTATTTTATTATTATTTTTTGTACCCTAATTTTTGCCTAGGTTGCCCTTTCAGGTTTTCAACCTAGCGTGTATTTTATTCAAATATAATACTTTTTACAGCGTCTGAGTTTACAGGGGGGACTAAATCTTTTCCGTCCATATTCGTGAGGATCAAAGCTCCACCTAAGAAAGCTTTCTTTATGACATATGGGCCCTCATAGTTAGGGGTCCATTTCCCACGGTAATCCTTTTGAATGGGTAAGATCATTTTTAGCACCAAGTCTCCTTCCCGAAATTCTCGAGGACGCACTTTTTTCTCGTATGCTCTTTTTAGTCTTTTCTAGTATAATTGACCATGGCATAAGGCCGCCAACCTTTTTTGTTCAATTAAATTCAATTGATCGAAACGGGTTTGCACCCATTCTGACTCCTCTAGTTTGGCTTCCATTAATACTCTTAGCGAAGGGATTTCTACTTCAATAGGTAGCACAGCCTCCATCCCATATACTAGGGAAAAAGGGGTTGCCCTAGTTGAAGTGCGTATCGAAGTACGATACCCGTATAGTGCAAACGGCAACATCTCATGCCAATCTTTATATGTTATAACCATTTTTTGAATAATTTTCTTGATGTTTTTATTTGCTGCTTCAACTGCGCCATTCATTTTCGGTCTATACGGGGATGAGTTGTGATGTTGAATTTTAAAGGTGGCACACAATTCATCCATCATTTTGTTATTCAGATTTGTGGCATTGTCAGTAATGATCTTGCTTGGTAGGCCATAACGACATATTAACTCCCTTTTTATGAATTTGACCACCACATTTTTGGTTATGTTGGCGTACGAAGCGGCCTCTACCCATTTGGTAAAGTAATCGATTGCCACCAAGATGAAGCGATGTCCATTTGACGCTTTCGGTTCGATCATTCCGATGACGTCTATGCCCCACATTGAGAATGGCCAAGGCGTTGCAAGGGTGTTCAGGGGCATTGGTGGGGCGTGGATATTGTCAGCATATATTTGACACTTATGGCATTTCTTTACATAATTAAAACAATCTTTCTCTAGTGTGAGCCAATAATACCCGGCCCGAAGAATCTTTCTAGACATGGCATGTCCATTCATATGGATCCCATAAGAGCCATCGTGGACATCTTGTAGAATTTCTTTTGCCTCACTGACATCGACGCATCTGAGGAGTACCATATCATGATTCCTTTTATACAAAATATTTTCGTTCAAGAAAAAGCTCGCGGATAACCGTCTTAGAGTTCTTTTCTCATTCTCCGATATTCCAGGAGGATAGTCTCTATTTATAAGATAATGTTTGATGTCGTGATACCAAGGTTTCCCGCCGGTTTCTTCTTCCATTACGTGGCAGTAGGCAGGGTGATCTCGACTCTCCATTTTAATGGATGGGATTTCATCATTTTGACTTATTTGGAACATCGAGGATAAAGTAGCCAAAGCGTCCGCCAATTGATTGTTCTCTCGAGGGATACGGTGAAAGGTTATTTTGTCAAATTGTAAAGACAATTCCTTTATGTATGTAAAGTAAGGTATTGGCTTCTTATCTCGAGTTTCCCATTCTTGGTTAAGCTGATTAATGACTAAAGCTAAATCTCCATATACTTCCAGTACTCTTGCTTTTGATTCCAAAGCAGCCAAAATTCCCATGGCACAAGCCTCATATTCTGCAATATTATTGGTACAATCAAAACACAAGCGTGTTGTGATAGGTATGAACCTTTTTTTGGGAGATATTAAAACAACCCCAATCCCATGCCCCATTATGTTTGAGGCCCCATCGAACAACAGGGTCCATTTACCATTATCGCACTCTTCAAACAAAACCATGATACCTTCGTCAGGGAATTCGCATTGCATTGACTGATAGTCATCAACAGGTTGATTAGCCAGATAATCTGCCAAGGCACTCCCTTTGATAGCTTTCTGAGTAACATATGTAATATCATATTCTGATAACATCACCTGCCAGCGAGAAATTTTCCTTGTGAGAGCAGATTTTTTTTGAAAATGTACCTCATCGAATCCATCTTGGATATCAAGCAAGTCGTATGGAAAAGCATGCATTGCCTCAAGCGATGGGTCGCCCAGGCTAAGGCCCAACAAGTTCGTTCTAACATTGTATATCTGTATATTTTTTGCTCAAATAGTAAATGACATGCTTATTCTTTCCTATTTCATCGTGATGCCCAAACACGCATCCAATGGACCCGTTGAGGACTGGAAGATACATGATCAAGGGTCGACCTGGAATTGGGGGGACTAGAATTGGAGGCTTCTACAAATACTGTTGAATTTTCTCAAATGTGTTTGACATTCTTCATTCCACACAACTGTTTGATTTTTCCGTAAAAGTTTAAAGATCAGTTCGCAAGTGACGGTTAGTTGTGATATAAATCTTGAAATATAATTTAGTTTCCCAAAAAACCCGCGAACTTATCTTTCTGTACTTGGGGGAGGCATTTCTGAAATGGCCCGAACCTTATCGAGGCCGATCTCTATTCTTTTTTTTCCTAAATACAAGTCCCAATAGTTTGTCCGACCTCACACCGAAAGTGCACTTGTAGGGGTTAAGTTAAACTTTCTAAGTCTTTCGAAGAGTTTCTTTAGATTCATAACATGTTTTTCTTCTATTTGTGACTTAGCAATCATGTCATCTACATAAACTTCTACCACTTTATGTATTATGATCATGGAACACGGTTACCATAGATCTTTGGTAGGTCGCCCTGGCATTCTTCAGACCAAAAATGAAAGTCGTTCTTTCCATATCTTCTTTCGATAACTTTGGCTGCAATTTTAATTTGATTATACCAAGAGAAACCATTCATAAAAGAGAAGAGCGAATGACTGGCCGTATTGTCAACTAGAATATCAATGTGAGATACCAGGAAATCATCTTGGCTTTTAAATCAGAGGGTGTGTGTCAATCATCCCGACTTTAAATTAGAGTGTACGGGTCAATCATCCCGTCTTTTGAATTAGAGGGTCCGGGTTAGTAGTCCCGATTTTAAATTTATACATTATTGAAAATATGAAATGTCATGAATGTGTTTGATGAATGAACATTTTCCTTCATTTTCATATATTTTTTTTTCATTTTTTCAATCAATTTTTTTTTATTTTTTTTCACCTCCTTACAAACAAACATGGTTCTTGGATTCATGGATGAAATATGTGCACCACTTTGAAGACATAGTGGTGATTTTCCTTTTGATCTTTAAAGAGATTTTTGTAACATCTTCGACTTGATCTCCAGTTGCCACTGCCTTATATGTAAAGACATCATACTATTTTGGCCTCTTGACACTCACATATTTTGTGCCCCAACATATGATTATCATAAAAAATGCATTTTGACAAAAGGATTTACAACATAAGAAATTAGTGAAGCAAGGTTTAGAATATGATATTTAGTGAGAAAATCTATGGTACAAAAAAAAAAAGATTCATAGAAAGAAAAGAAGATAAAGTGATCTCGTATAGGTAAATGAACCAATTTGTTAGTAGTATTTCATAAAAGAAGTGTGTTAATAACTCATGTCATAATTTTAATCACATTTTTAATCCACTTTGGAGGATATGATTTGCCCTAATTTATCTTCACAACCTTTCATAATATGTTCTGCTTCAACTTTGATCTGATCTGCATAAACCATATTATTTGCTCATTTTCTTTTATTCTCAAGCTAGTGAACTTTTTTTTTTTTGTGGCCTTAATTTTTGCCTAGGTCGCCCTTTTGGGTTTATTACCCAACAGATCTTCATTCATTTTTGCCTAGGTCTTTATTTGACTTTGTATTCTAACTTTTTTTTTTAGGTTGTCCTTTTGGATTTTCAACCTAGTGGGTCTTTACTATTTTTTATACCCCGATTTTTGCCTAGGTTGCCCTTTCAGGTTTTCAACCTAGCGGGTATTTATTTTTATTTTTTTTTGTACCCTAATTTTTGCCTAGGTTGTCCTTTTAGGTTTACAACCTAGCAGGTATTTATTATTACTACTTTATTTTTGTATACCCTAATTTTTGCCTAAATTGTCCTTTTGGATTTTCAACCTAGCGGGTCTTCATTTGGATGTAATACTTTTTGAAGCATCAATGTGTGCAAGTAGTGATAAGTCTTCTCGATCCATATTGGTGTGCATCAGAACCACACTTAAATGTATTTTTCTTTCATTGGGGCTCATATAGTTGCGGGTCCACTTGTCATTCTAGTCCTTTTAGATATGTAAAATCTTCTTGAGTGCTAATTCTTTCTTTTGAAGCTCCGAAGTTCATATGTTCTTCTTTTAAGATCTTTTGAAATAATTGTCCCTGACATGAGGCAGTAAACATTTTTCCTGAATTGAATTCAGTTGGTCAACACAGATCATTACTCTTGATAAAGGGTTTTTTTGTTTGAGTGGGTCGCACTACCTTTATTCTATACAATAAGGAACAAAGGGGTGCCCCAGTTATAGTATGACACTCAGGAAGGGTATTCCACATTTATGAGGTAGTATTTGGTACGAGAACTTTCCATCTAGCTTTTCTTATACATTTGATTATAAGCATGATAATCGTGACTTTCATTCTTGTGAGTGACTATTCTTCATCATGACTTACTTTGAACATTGAAGATTAAGTAGCTAGAACGTTAGCTGGTTGATTATATCATTGAGGGACATAATGGAAAATAACTTCAAAATTTTTTTTAGACATTTGTCTAATATGTATATATAAATGATCATATTCATATTCCTGTTTTTCCATTCTTGATTTAGCTGATTGAGGATTACATTCAATGCTCATGTACTTTCAACATTTAAACTTTTCGATTCGTAGACGACTAGAATATCCTTGGTACAAACTTCAAATTCCCCCACGTGATTGGTATATTCAAAGCACAATTAGATAATGATAAAGGTAAAACGACTTTCCTAGGGGATTAACGTGGCGTTAATTTCATGCCCCAACATATCGAGGCCCATCCAGATAGTGGAGTTTATTTATATCGCTCTCACATTCAGTGGAATTAATAGCATGATTAAAACTATGTATGAGATATTAACAAACTTATTTATGAATGGACTACTTCCAAATATGCTTGGTATATGGTTTAAAGAAGAGAAAGACAAATAATGTTTGGTAAGAAATTGTGAAATATATGATGAGTGAAAAGGAAAATGACAGTACAAAATGCATTTATTGATATTCATAATATTAAGGAAACAAGAATGTGTCAATATAATAAAGTATCGCAGGACTTTATACTTAGCAAGATTATCAGTACTTCATAAATAAATTAAAATTCATGAGAGAAGTTGATAATATCTTCATTGTTGACTTTGCCCCTTGGATAAACTCAGAAACTATATGCGACATTGTCAATGTCTTCAATATAATGTTTAGTCGGGTTTTTTTTCAAATGTCCTTAAAGGTAATGATGAATTTTTCTTTTAGATTGATCAATTTTTTTCATGGCATCAAAGTAATAAGCGGTAATGATGAAAGTTCAACATAGACGACCCAACTTCTATCAGGTACAAATCTTGTGGACAAGTGACTTGAGGTAGAGTATAACCAAAAAGTAGACTAAAAGGTGGAAATTGTTAGACTTATGAAATCAAGGGGTAAACATGAGTTCTTCGTGATATATTTTTTTTCATGAATGATTCTCATGACTTCAAGTATCAAGAGTTTGTAAGATTTCCAAGCTTTTAGCCATAAGGTCTTTCAGTTGGTTTAAATCATCTTTGTATGTTCCAATTCATCCATGATTTTAGTTCGGGAACATGTTTGGTAAGGGTGTCATGATACTCTTTTTTTGCTTCTTTTTTTTTTGACTTTTTTATTTATTTTTTTTTATGAAGGAAAATGTTATGGGAATGTAAAAAACGTGAATGAAATGATTATGTAAAAAAAAAAATTTTACTACCTCCTAATATGCAATGATTTTTTTTTTAAAATGTCATAAAAATGAAATAAAAAGATGCAATATGCATGATTATGCGATGCAATATGATACAGATACACAGGTAGTTTAGTTTTTTTTTTTTAAATATGTGACCTAAATGGTTATTTTCTTATTGTTCTATAGTCTTTAACGTGAACTTTCACCATGAGTGGCTCTATAGTTCTAAATCGGTTCCTAGAGCACACAACTCAATTCTAAAATATTAAACCAATTAATAGGTAAACTATTAAAATGGAAATATTATAGAAAAGGTCAACTCTAGGTGAGACTTTCATGACAACCAAACAAGATGTACATCTAGAAGATTATCATTACACAGTCTCTAACTTATCTTAGGTTGCACTCAGCCCGGGTATAGAGCCCACTCATAAGTGTGTGAATCGGGTGTTAGTGTAGTGTTTAGAGAAATAAATAAAATAAAACAATTACCACAATTAGAACAAATTACCATAAATGCATGTAAATGACCAAAAATAAATAAAATCACAAAATTATTTTCAAAATAAATATATGATAAAATAATTAAAACAAATAAATACAAGAGGGGTAATATAAATAAAAATAAATAAATAATTATATAGAATTAATTAGGTTGGGTTTGACTCTCAAAAATTCCCCAGCAGAGTCGCCAACTGTCGCGTCCGGTTTGTCCGCGAAAAATGAATCGCCACCAATTTTATTTTATATTTTTTTTTAAAAAGGAAAAATTAGATAAAACTTAAAATAAAGTTTTTGAACCAAAAAATGGATTCGGGAGTCCATTACGAGTAGAGAAATTAATATTACCCTACATCGTCCGTTAAAACGGTTACCCTATAATTAATTGTATATAAATTATTTATTTGCTTAATTATTTATTTTACCCCCTAAAAGAATAATAAAAAGGAAAATAAATTATTTACGTTAATAAAAGAAAGAAAAATATTTTTTTTATAATTTGGTTAATTTGGTTTGACAAGGAAAAAAACCTTGCTCCTACGTATCTCCAGGTGCAATAGAAAAATCAAAACACACGTAGTTCTTTATGTGTTATCCGATTTTATTATTACTCTATTTGACTATTGTTTTATTATAGTTATTATTATATATGTATCTAGAAGTAAAAATGTAATAATGATAATGGTGATAATAATAATAACAATAATAATAATAATAACAAAAAAATGTGAGATGTTTGTTCATAAATTGTATATTTTAATTTTTGTATTTTTTTGGTTTTTTAAATAAAGAACGATTGATTTTTTATATAGAAAACAACGGTAATGCAATGATTTATGCACGAAACGGATGGACACGACAGTGAAACAACCTATTAAAGGATTTGCTTATGCGTTGTCGGATCTGTCACGGCAGAAAGGCCACTAAGTGATGTGGCGCGGCGAGCGAGGATGAATTTCATCCGGCGGCGACTGTTAATTCTAAAAATAAAATAAATAAAAATTATTTATTCGTTGTTATGATTGTTTTTTTTTATTTTTTTATTTTGATAAACCGTTATGTGAATTTTGTGTTATGATACAATAGGTTGAAGTTTGTTTTACTTGGTGATTGGTTTATAAGCATAAATTATTTATATTTTTTTTTAGTATATGTGTTGCATAACAATTTTAGGAACATGTACAATAGATTAAAAAAATGAAAGCTTAGAAAAACTAAATTGCGTTTTTATTTTATTAAATTGAAGCAATAATAAAAAGAAAATAAGAGGAGGATAAGAACATTGATACCTGCTCAATTGGTTTTTGCTAGACTGACTTTATCAAAGTTTCAATTGTCTACTCCTCCCTATTTTTGCCTCTTATTCTCTCTGTTTTTTTTTTACTCTCCATCGTGCTCCCCCTCTTCTACTCACGGTGTAGACTATTTATAGACTTTCAGGTTGAAGGTTACAAAAGACAAAGAAATAATTGTGGATTGATTACCAATTACTAATCATCAATTTGTTTTCGGTTTCTTTTCATTCAAATGGTCACCATTATGCTGATTTTTATAACTATTCATCAATTTGTTTTCGTTTTTTTTTATTCAAATCGTCACCATTATACTAATTTTTATTGTCATCATTCCATTTCCTTTCAATTTCTTTTTATTCGATTATGTACCTTTTTTTGTTTTTTTAGAAAAGAGTGAACGCCTGAATAGGAATCAGAGACAAATAAGAACCAAAAACATTCATGATTGTATAAAGTTTATAGTCTAATTATTTATTTTTATTTGTATTTATTATATTTTTCTCATTTTTTTATATATAATATTATATTTTTTATATAAAAATGTCTAAATAAAGCGGACAAAATTAGGTGTCAACATAAACTAATTTGTTTTATTTTCTTCTAACACATCCATAATATTTTGGACATTCTGTTTCAACTAAGATTGATCTTGAGTTAATTTAAATTAAGCACATTAATCAAAATTTTAAAAATATCACGATTAAAACGCCTCATTTTTTATGATTGACAATGCTACTTCATAATTAATGCATATAGATTGTTCTATATCATATAAGTGTATGTCACGTCATTTAAAATATGTTAAATCATAATCTTTTTAGTTTAAAAATCCGAGTGAGGGAAAAAAATCGTCTGACATTTAAAATAGGATGGAGTGGAAATTTTTTGATGAAAAAATCAACCATTTTTCTCACATCCCCATTTCATGAATTACTAATTACACCTCATGAATTACTAATTACACCTCATATTTTGATGAAAAGATCAACTATTTTTCTCACATCCCCCATTTCAAGCATCTTCTTCCATTAATTCCGTAAGATTTCCATCAACTTTGTCTTCAATTTGTGCAGCGATATATGTGATTTCAATTTGCATATAAGTACATAAACCAAGTTTGTGTATGGTTATGTAAAATGAGTTTGCATAAGCTTAAATAAAAATATTTCACGTGAATTGAAATCACAAACACCTACGCAAATTGAGTTTGCGAATGATATGTCAAATGAGTTACCGTAAACTAAAATGTTTAAAAATTAAACATATGTTAATATAAAACATGTACATCTACGCAAATTGAGAGTGCGTAGTGAACTCATTTTGCGCACATAATAATTATCATATGTTTGATTTTGATTATCTTTATGCATAAATGGTGCGTAATATGTTTACTGATGGAATGAGTCGAGTAACAATTAATGATTCTGGTAATAATGAGGGTCGTCGCGTTAGAGAAACCGCTTCTACACGAGCTCAGAGTTTTAGGAGCAGCAGGAAGTACAACAAGAAACAGTGGGGACAACAACAATATGCACAACAAGAGGATCAAACACAACAACAATAAACACAACAGGAGATCCAACCAGAGCATATGGATCAGTCTCCACATGCTGATAGATGTCCTAGTGGTTATGTTGACATATATGTCCTTAGGACATTTGGTGATCACATGACCACTCGACTTTAGGATGGAGTGGTAATTTTTTTGATTATAATAAATTTATAATAGTTGTTGTCATAATGTGTTCTAACGTACATTTTCTCCTTCATTTATTTTAGAATCGTGGGGGAGCTTAAGGGTATTTAGCAATAGAAAAAGTTGAAAGAAGTAGTCGTTGAACATGAAGTGGTGGAACAATTGGTTAAGAGTTCAGGGTTATATTCGTTGGTAAAATGTAGGTACGAAATGACCGACAAAGGAATCATATCTGCTTTCTAGAGAGATGACATTGAGACATTAATAGTTTTCTATTGAGACAAAATCTCTTTCAAATGGTTTTAATGATAACAAAATTAATGATTATGATTCTTGTTAAGACTAATATGTGCTCTTGAGTGTATTATTATTAGAAAACAAGTTGCTCTTCAAAAGAGATAAAATCTAAGTCAATCCAACAAGTTTTTCAAATTGGAGGATGGACTAGAGGATGAACCCTCAAAGAGGATGAACCCACAGTTATGCAAAATATTTAGAATCACGATAACATTGATTTCTTGTCAAAAGAGAAGTTAAATCAGTGTTAAAGTTTAGAGAAAAAATCAAGTCAAATGAAGAAAACAAAGGCAGAGGATGAACACAGAAGAATGAAGTATAAGAGGATGAACCTCCAACTCTCTTCATCCTCCTATGATGATAATGATTCTACCTTTTCAAAAGTACATAAAGGATGTACTGAACAAGACCAAAATGCAATCTGACATGTCTTGGAGAACGCAAAAGCAAAAGACAGTTAAGGCCCAAACTTCAAGGAGGTTTCAACCTCCCATATGAGGATGGACTGAATTCCCATCCTCCTGCGCTTAAACAAGACAAAAGACAGCTGGATGGCATTTCTGTAATTCAGATTATTGGCCTTGAATTTTTGATTGAAGTGCCCAACGGTCATGAAGCATCAAAACACATGGATAGACCATCTTACAACTCTATAAAAGAAAGGGTGCTCTTCTTCATTCAACACACAACTACAAAACATTCAAAGAAAAAGACAAAGAGCTATCAAGTGTTATTTTCATCCTCTCTTTATACTTTCTATTGTTTTACACTAGATCTTTGAAACATCTTTTTAGAAAGTGCTAGTAAAGAGATACATCACAAACACCTTCAAACTATATTGTAATTTCTAAGTGAGTTACACTTAGAAATAGTTGAAATCCATGAGAATATATTGTAAGCTTGGTGAAGCTCAAGAACACACAAGTTGTAACTAACCTCTGTGAGAGGTTGATTGTTTTCTTAGTGAAATCTCACAAGTGTGTGAGGACTGGACGTAACCTTTATTGGGTGAACCAGTATAAAGTTATGTGTGAAGGTGCAAACAGGAGAAGGGGGGGTTGAATTGTGTTTGACTTAACTTGAATACTTTTTCTGTTTTTATACTTTCAAAACAAAACTTAATGTATAATTAAAAACAGAGTTAGCAGCGGATAAAAGTAAAAATAAAACTCACAGATTTTATACTGGTTCACCGTTAACGAGGCTACGTCCAGTCCCTTTGCCTTGAAGGATTTCACTAATTCAAACCTTGAATTACAACCTTTATACTGACCCTCCAAGTCAGTCTTCTCAATAGTCTAACAATCCTAGACTTCTTGAGGAAAACAACTCCTGTCTTCAGCCAATCTGACAACCCTAGATTGTAGAAGAAATCACAATCTAATTGCTAAGTAATCTGCTACCCCTTCCGACTCCCTCAGATTGTAGACTCTACTTCAACAACTTAGATTTGACACACAACACTATGAATCTAATTGCCAAGTAACCTGCTACCTCTACTGACTCCCTCAGTTTGTAGACTCTACTTCAACAACTTAGATTTAACACAGTGGAAGGAAAATAACAAGAGTACTTGCTTCTTGAAAGCTAAAACTCACAATTGACTTCTATGAAAATTTGGGTGTTTGTTGCTTTGGAAGTGTATGACTCTTTTGTGATTTTCGATTCTTGAGTATTCTGCCTTGAGCCTCCTTTTATACATGCAGATTTGGGCCTCTTCCAATGCTTAAATTCGAGCTGAATCTTGCTGGATTCTCTGTAAAAATAACTTGACCAATTGGGCTTCATATAAATAAAAAACATATCTTCAGATTTCCTTTCAAAATAATTGGCCAATTAAATCTGTTGGTTCCTTCCCGCCACAGCTCCTGAATTCCACAACACCTCACTTTATTTTTGTAATAAATATTTTTAATCCTTTGATCAAAATAAATTAAATTCTCCACCGTATAAATTTCCTGATTAAATCTGGACCATTTGATCTTTATGCGCTAGTCCACATCTGGACCATACTGATTGTTATGCTGTGATCCTCTGATTTCGGCCTTCCCTGGACCACACTTTCTGACCCTCTGATCTTCTGATTTCGGCCATCCTTGATGCGCACCTGATATGCTATAATCCTCTGAACTCGGCCTTTGCTGGACTGCACATTCTGTTTCTCTGATTTCGGCCAATACTGGGCCATGGTCTGATCTTCTGATCTGGACCATCACTGGACCAAATAATTAATTCTGAACCATTGATCTGGAAATCTTCCCTCTGATCTGGACTAATTCTGGACTTTGGTCTGGATTAAATTGAAATTAAATCTGGACAATAAATATTTCAGTATGGGCATTTTACCTTTGATTTTAGATCAGGTCTGGATCATTCTGGAAATCATTTCTTCTTGTCTGGACTTAGTTTCATGCCCTGAATCATGCTATCTTATGGTCTGGGTCATATCTGGATTGATTCTTTTGTTCTGGACCCTTAAAGATAGCTTCTGGTTGAGTCTGGAACAAGTCTGGGCAGTTTAATATTTCACTGCCAGGCCATCTTCTGGTCACAATAACTTCTGGAATAAATTTGATATTTGATTCCTCTTGGTCTGGATCAACTTTCCCTCTGGCAGGATTTCCTCTGGTATGAACCATGTTTCATTCTGATTTTTATTCCTTCTGATCTGGGCCATCAAAGATATCTTCTGGTCATGTTTTGACATTCCTGGAGTATCTTCTAGTCATTCCAGAATTCATTTTTCTGGAATCCTTTGATCACTGCTTTTGATTCCTTCAGTTTCTGGGGCATTTAACTTAATAATTCAACGTACAAAATAAGTTTACATAGAGTACATTTGTAAGCATCAAAATCCTAAGTACTTAGAACCAACTTGGTTCCAACAATCTCCCCCTTTTTGATGATGACAAAACCTTAACTTATTTTGCTAACTTATGACTCGAAGAATTTGAATTACTCCCCCTCAGACCAATCTCTCCCCCTAAGTATGATACTCTCCTTTTCAACTCATTCTTTGTTCTCTCTTTCTTTTCTTCACTTCTCCTCTCCTTTTCAACTCCTTCTTTTTGCTCTCTTTCTTTTTCTCTCTTCACATTTCCTCTCCTTTTCAACTCCTTCTGTTTTCACTCTTTCTTTTTCTTTCTTTGTTTTTCTCTCTCCCTGTTTCCTCTCCTTTTCAACTCCTTCTGTTTTCTCTCTTTCTTTTTCTCTCCTTCTTTATTTTTATCTCTCCTTTTCTACTTATTTCTCCTTTCTTTCTCTCTCTCTCTCTCTCTTTCTCCCTCTTTTTGTCATCAGCCAAAAAGTGGTCCTACTATTTTTGTATTTTTTGTTTTTCTCTTTACAAATTACAGAAAGTAAAAACTGAAATTAAAAGAGATAAAATAAAATTGCAAGAAATTTAAAAAAAAACTCCTAAGATGACTACTTGAGCTAGTCATATATGGTGGAGGTCATGCTGAGATG
The DNA here is from genome assembly GCA_037974295.1 of Cicer cuneatum. Lineage (NCBI taxonomy): Eukaryota > Viridiplantae > Streptophyta > Magnoliopsida > Fabales > Fabaceae > Cicer > Cicer cuneatum. Next base: position 69,274,964 of record JBBPBO010000004.1, on the reverse strand, counting down.
CTTCTTAATGAACTCGAACCTATCTTCTGGTAATGCCTTGGTGAAGATATCAGCCCATTGATGATCAGTGTCCACAAACTGGATGCTCAAAGTCCCTTTTTGAACATGGTCCCTAATGAAATGGTGTTTTATTTCAATGTGTTTTGCTCTAGAGTGTAAGATAGGGTTCTTGGTTAGGTTTATGGCTGAAGTGTTATCACAGAACAAAGTGCAGTTGCCACTTATACTTTTCCTTTCCAGCTCTGTATGTTTTCTGGTCTGCCTTTTGGCTGGTTTCATCTTTCTCAAGTGAGGAGGTTGGGTGCATGGGGGTGGCCATTGGCTTACAGTCACTCATCTTGAACTTTTTGAGAAGTTCTTTAGTATATTTTGATTGGTGAATGAGTATACCTGATTTGCCTTGATGAATATGAATTCCCAGGAAGAACTTAAGTTCTCCCATCATGCTCATTTGGAACTCCTTCTGCATTAGGTCAGAAAACTCTTTGCACAAAGTGTCATTAGTTGATCCAAATATGATATCATCAACATAGACTTGAATAATCAGAATATCATGTTTAATGGATTTCCTAAATAGTGTATTATCAATCTGGCCTCTATTAAATTCATTCTTAAGCAGAAAGTTACTAAGTCTGTCATACTATGCCCTTGGTGCTTGTTTTAAACCATATAAAGACTTTTTAAGTTTGAAAACATGGTCTGGAAAATCAGAATTTTCAAAACCAGGGGGCTGTTTGACATAGACTTCTTCACTTATGTAGCCATTTAAGAATGCACTTTTGACATCCATTTGATACAGCATTATATCATGATTAGCAGCAAATGATAAGAGAATTCTAAATGCTTCTAACCTGGCCACTGGAACAAAAGTCTCAGTGTAATCCATACCTTTCTGTTGATTGTATCCTTGAGCTACAACTTCACCCTTTTCATTGAATTTGTTTCTGAATACCTACTTGGTTCCAATAATGCTTCTGTTTGGTCTGGATACCAGATCCCAAACATCATTCCTTTCAATTTCATTCAGCTCTTCTTGCATTGCAAGTATCCAACCTTCCTCTGCCAAAACTTCATCAACAATGCTTGGTTCGCATCAGCTTCTGGTTCTGTAACAGCTTCTGATTCTGATGAATCAGCTTCTGGTTCTGGTGAATCTGTAACAGCTTTAGATTCTGGTAAATATCCAGATTTCTCTTATGACTTATCTTGGCTGTTTCTGACTTGATCAGATTTATCTTTTGAAGATTTGTCATGTGTTGCTGACTTGCTTGTATCCTTTACCTTTCCAGGTACTTCTGTTTCTTGTGCTTCTGCTCCCTGCACTATTTTTATCTTGCTTTGATTTGTTAAGATCAAGCAGTTTGTCATTTTACATAATGCAAATCAAATAAGTTAAAATTTAACTCAATACAGCCAAACCATTCGTTCTGCTTCTGCTCCCTTTGGTTCTGATGAACCTGTACTATCTTTATCTTGCTTTGATTTGTCAAGCAGTTTGTCATATACCATAATATAAATCAATTAATTTAAAAATGAACTTAGTACAGCCAAACCATTAATTCTGCTTCTGGTGGTTTCTGTTTGTTTTTGAAACCACTGGAATGCTGTTTCTTCTGAGTGTTCAATTCGTGTGAATCACCTAGTTCCTCTGACAGTTTGAAAACCTGCAGAATACTTATCTAGCTTTGATTTGTTAAGATCAAGCTTCTGGTTATCACATTAAACATAAGTATTAAGTAATAATAGTATTTACAGCAAGATGTAGCCTCAGTTTTACTCTAAAAATCCTCTTGCTTCTGATTTTCAGATTCCTAATCTATATGTTCTGAGATTACATGGTTTGGATGAGGGAATTTGAATTCCCTTCCAGGTTTGTATTCTCGATGAATCTCACTGGAGTGTTTGAAGAACTCTCCTGATTCTGATTCCTTAATTTCTGCTTTGGCTCATACACCATGTTCCTCTGGTGATTCTGGAACTTTTGGTGATTCTGGTAATTATACTGATTTTGATAATTAGAGTAGTTCTGATGATCATACCTCAACCTTTGATACTGATACATGTTCAGGTTCTGGTACTGATTCTGATTCTGATTCTGGTTCTAGTGTTGATTCTGGTTCCAGTTTCTGTGCCTCCAGTTCTGGTTCTGGTTCTGGTTCTGGTTCTAGTGTTGGTTCTGGTTCTGGTTCCAGTTCCTGTACCTCTGATACTGGTTCCAGTTTTGGTTCTGGTTCCAGTTTCTATGCTTCTGGTACTGGTTCCAGTTCCTGTTCCTCTGATACTGGTTCCAGTTCTTGTTCTGATACGAGTGATATCCATGATATTTCCTGTTCCTCCTATAATTCTGGTTCTGGTTCTGATAGGTATTGTGTTGACCAGTTCTTCTTCTACCAGAGTCATTTTGCTTCTGTTTGGTAGATGTTGGAACATAAACCTTCTTCTGCTTGTGCGTTGCCAACATCCATTGTCCAGGCACCATTATTGGTGTCTCCTTCTGGTTGCTCATAATATCTGCAACATAGACAATTTGATCTTTTGGTACCCAAAACTGATTGGGTCCAGGTTTGTTAGTTGTAATAGCTCTCTGATCTTGTTCAGATTTTACCATTGGACAAGATAATTCAGAGTGACCTTTCTTGGCACAAACACTACATAAAACATCAGAATGAACAACTTTATTTTCAGTAATTGTTTCTGTAAAACCAAGACCTCTTTTTCCAGAATTACTGTTTCCCTAAATCATAGATGCATTTTTACTTCTTTCCATTCCATTGAAAATAAAGTTTTGAAAAACTTGCTCGTGCATATCAGATTTACAAACAATTTCAGAAGTGGAACAATTATTACTTTTCAGAGTTTGGTTTTCAGATTTGAGTCTTGCAACATCAGTTTTAAAATTTTTGTTTTCAGTTGCATACTCAGAATTTCGATTCTTTAAAACTTGGACTTCTTTGGTTAGATTTTCCTTATCTTCCATAAGAGTTTTCAGTTTTAAAGACCTTTTATTGTTTGCATTTAACAAGTCTTTTAAAGTCTCAATTAATTCAGATTTAGACAGATCAAAAAATACCTCATTGTCTTCATCTTCTGATTCTGTACCAGAGCCTGAGCTATATTCAGAACTTGAGTTGGTATGAGCCATCAGAGACAGAATTGTTTCCTCTGATGTGCTTCCAGATTTGCCCGAATGATTGCTTCGATCATTCTTCCTTCTGCCTGTTTTCCTTCTGGAATTCGTGCCTTTATGAGGTCCAGAAGCAGACTTGATGTGAGCTATCTTTGCTGTTTCTGCCACCTCTTCATCAGAAGATTCTTCCTTTGATTCTGATACATCCCAGGCAGCCATCAAACCTTTCTTTCTGTATCTGGAACTCTTCTTGTGCTGTTTTCCTTTTTCCAGATTTGGACATTCTGACTTGATATGTCCAGGTTCATTGCATCCATAACAGATGATGTTCTTCTTGTCAGATTCTTCCTTGCTGTTATGTTTCTTCTGGGAACCTCTCCTCTTTCTATTTTCCCAGATCTTAACCATCTTTTTGGTTAAGTAAGCCATATCATCACATTCAGTATCACTATCCTCTGATTCTGATTCTGCCTTTGCAGCTTTCTTCTACTTCGATTTCAGAGCCAGATTCTTCTTCTTCTTAGGTTCATCTTCTTCCAGTTCTATTTCATGAGACCTGAGTGAGCTGATCAGATCTTCCAGCCTCAAGGTACTCAGATCCTTAGCTTCCTGAATTGCAGTAACCTTTGGTCTCCACCTTTTTGGTAGACTTCTCAGAATTTTCCAGACATGATCTTCAGTGGTGTAGCTTTTGTTTAATACTTTCAGTCCTGATACCAAAGTTTGGAATCTGCAGAACATTGTGTCAATGTCTTCATCCTCTTCCATCTTGAACAGCTCATACTTTCTGACCAATATGTTAGCCTTTGTTTGTTGAACCTGCTTGGTTCCTTCATAGGTCAGAACCAGACTATCGAATATACTCTTTGCTGTTTCTTTATTTGTGCATCTATCAAATTCCTTGAATGTGATTGCACTGACCATGATGGTTCTGGACTTGTGATGAAGTTTGTGTAATCTGCTCTGATCTCGTGTCATATCATCCAAGTCTAATTCTTTAGTTGGATCTTCTGGATCAGTTGGTGCAGTGTATCCTCTGACTATCATCTTCCATAGTTCAAGATCTTGAGATATGACAAAACTTCTCAATCTGTCCTTCCAATACTCAAACCTTTCTCCATCAAATATTGGTGGTCTGTTGATGTTGCCTCCCAATTCTTCTGACATATTGAACCCCTTGGACCTTTCCTCAAACACTGTTAAGTGCTCAGCCTTGAGACCGAGCTCTGATGCCAATTGAAGGTGCAAACACGAGAAGGGGGGTTGAATTGTGTTTGACTTAACTTGAATACTTTTTCTGTTTTTATACTTTCAAAACAAAACTTAATGTATAATTAAAAACAGAGTTAGCAGCAGATAAAAGTAAAAATAAAACTCACAGATTTTATACTGGTTCACCGTTAACGAGGCTACGTCCAGTCCCTTCACCTTGAAGGATTTCACTAATTCAAACCTTGAATTACAACCTTTATACTGACCCTCCAATTCAGTCTTCTCAATAGTCTAACAATCCTAGACTTCTTGAGGAAAACAACTCCTGTCTTCAGCCAATCTGACAACCCTAGATTGTAGAAGAAATCACAATCTAATTGCCAAGTAATCTGCTACCCCTTCCGACTCCCTCAGATTGTAGACTCTACTTCAACAACTTAGATTTGACACACAACATTATGAATCTAATTGCCAAGTAACCTGCTACCTCTACTGACTCCCTCAATTTGTAGACTCTACTTCAACAACTTAGATTTGACACAGTGGAAGGAAAATAACAAGAGTACTTGCTTCTTGAAAGCTAAAACTCACAATTGACTTCTATGAAAATTTGGTTGTTTGTTGCTTTGGAAGTGTATGACTCTTTTGTGATTTTCGATTCTTGAGTATTCTGCCTTGAGCCTCCTTTTATAGATGCAGATTTGGGCCTCTTCCAATGCTTAAATTCGAGTTGAATCTTGCTGGATTCTCTGTAAAAATAACTTGACCAATTGGGCTTCATATAAATAAAAAACATATCTTCAGATTTCCTTTCAAAATAACTGGCCAATTAAATCTGTTGGTTCCTTCCCGCCACAGCTCCTGAATTCCACAACACCTCACTTTATTTTAGTAATAAATCTTTTTAATCTTTTGATCAAAATAAATTAAATTCTCCACCGTATAAATTTCCTGATTAAATCTGGACCATTGGATCTTTATGCGCTAGTCCACATCTGGACCATACTGATTGTTATGCTGTGATCCTCTGATTTCGGCCTTCCCTGGACCACACTTTCTGACCCTCTGATCTTCTGATTTCGGCCATCCTGGATGCGCACTTGATATGCTATAATCCTCTGAACTCGGCCTTTGCTGGACTGCACATTCTGTCCCTCTGATTTCGGCCAATACTGGGCCATGGTCTGATCTTCTGATCTGGACCATCACTGGACCAAATAATTAATTCTGAACCATTGATCTGGAAATCTTCCCTCTGATCTGGACTAATTCTGGACTTTGGTCTGGATTAAATTGAAATTAAATCTGGACAATAAATATTTCAGTATGGGCATTTTACCTTTGATTTTAGATCAGGTCTGGATCATTATGGAAATCATTTCTTCTTGTCTTGACTTAGTTTCATGCCCTGAATCATGCTATCTTATGGTCTGGGTCATATCTGGATTGATTCTCTTGTTCTGGACCCTTAAACATAGCTTCTGGTTGAGTTGGAACAAGTCTGGGCAGTTTAATATTTCACTGCCAGGCCATCTTCTGGTCACAATAACTTCTGGAATAAATTTGATATTTGATTCCTCTTGGTCTGGATCAACTTTCCCTCTGGCAGGATTTCCTCTGGTATGAACCATGTTTCATTCTGATTTTTATTCCTTCTGATCTGGGCCATCAAAGATATCTTCTGGTCATGTTTTGACATTCTTGGAGTATCTTCTGGTCATTCTAGAATTCATTTTTCTGGAATCCTTTGATCACTGCTTCTGATTCCTTCAGTTTCTGGGGCATTTAACTTAATAATTCAACGTACAAAATAAGTTTACATAGAGTACATTTGTAAGCATCAAAATCCTAAGTACTTAGAACCAACTTGGTTCCAACAGTGTGTGTCATTTTCTAACCTCTCTCTCTCTCTCTCTCTCTCTCTTTGTTTTTAGTAATCTGTTCATACTCATAATTTTAAATTTCCAATATCTGATTTTCATCCTCTCGAAGAAGATAAAGCTTTAAAACTTAAAAGAAATTTTTAAACAACAAATATCTCTATTCAACCCCCTTTCTAGTGATATTCTAGCTACTTCATTTTCATCTTCCAATAAGGGAGATGACAATTACACTTGACTATGTTTCCTCACTTTTGCATTTATCCATCACTAGAGCATTCTTTATTGTAACTGTTTACAAATACGGTGGTGCATATGTATTAGTTGAACTGCTTGGAGTTACTGAAGCCTTTGCTCATGCTGAATTTAATGCCATGCAGACGACCACAACTCTGGCCACTTGAAATGTACAATATGCGTTGTTGTGACCAGCTATGGAAGATAGTTATGAGGGTGTTTCTACTTTTTTTGGTTGGTTGCACCATTTTTAGCGATAAGAGTGCATTCATTGTTAGACTTATCAATACCCTTATACTTCACACGATCATACTTAGCAACAGTGTGATTTATTGCATTTTTAGACAACACCACGCAAATGGACGTACAATATGTTAGTGTGTTAATACACCTTTTGAATGATGCTATTTCAAATGATGTTATAATCTCAGTGTGTTGTAATACAATCATGCTAGAAATAGTTTCTCAAACACTACATATATCCTCCAGATTATCTTGTAATATTTTTTTCAAACTCTAATGTGCAGACTTGACCATTTGTGTTGTCGTGTTGCCAAAGTGCATAACTCTATTTGTTCACGCTTCAACAAATTCTTCCTTGTGAGGATTTAATCACTACTCGTGCACATAATCATAAAAAAATGAACAATTATTACAAATCTCTTCAAACATAGTCAACTTCATGTAATATTGAGTCTCATTAGAGTTATAAACAACACCCTTTCATGCCTCCATTACGTGCACCTATTTTTTTCCCTTATGAAACGTAGTCATCTTGCATTTGGCTTTGACATTCTTGCACACATAAAACAAGCAAAATAAATTGACCACTTTTGGAAAAACATATTGAACTGCGTTCGTCAAAAAAATGTCTCTCTCAGTAATAATAACTCGAACTCACCAGAAATAATTTGTTCTTTCAACATTTGTGGTGTCCATGTTAAGTTATCAACACACTCATACTATATATATGCAAATAAATGTCATTTTAGTATAAGTAACACCAATAATCTCAAGTAATGACATTGGATACTTGTATGCCTTGTATATGTTATCCATAATCAATACTACAGGAAATTATCTACAAGAGTGATAACATGTGGATGAACCCATAATATGTCCCTCAACTCATCTGAAACATCTACCTTCCTATATCGATATATATATTTATCGTGTTCCATCAATGTCATTAGATGTTGCATTTCAGTTATGTTACATCTAAGTGATAAATGATGTGTTTGACGTGCATTGTAAACTCACTTGATTGTTGTTAAACTTTCAACATTATGATCATTTAATATATCAATATGTTTTTTTATTTGACCATGTTCTTAGTCATATCACCAAGTGCATATTTCTCTTCATGAGACAATCGACCTAAGAAAGAATGATCAATTAATTTTTTTGTCAACTCGTAGTTATGGAGACCACATGCTGCATGCAAATACTACCTTACCAACACTTCAATGTGTTTCTCTCAATCTAAATGGACATTCACATTTTTTAGTCCAAGTACTCCTCACATGTTTAAGATTTTTTCAGTGTCTATATTTGCTACTTCTTTCACAATCAATAATTAATTTTATCTTTGCTCGTAGTCGTGCTGTGACAATTTTAGATCTAAAGTTAACAACAACAATTCCGTTTTCCTTAACGAATTTCTAGCTCGTCTCAATAAATCATATCGTGTACCAAACATCATGTTAGTAGTTAATACATCAGTCAAATCCACCATACTAGATTCAACACCATCACTCATTGCATCGTCAATTTTGGGTTCAACAATGTCATTCATTGTGTCAAAATGAGGTTCCAAACCATCATTCATTTCGCCAAATTTAGGTTCCAAACATTCATACATTTCGCCACTATTGTCTTCCCCTTGATACATTTATCTACATCTGATAGGAACATATAAAAAATTAAGAAATATTACTTACGCAAATTGAGTTCACGTATGTGTACATATTCACATATCACATACGTATGTGTATGTATTTTTCCTAATCACTCTAAAATTTTACATGTAAGTGAACTATAACTGCATAACACCTATAATTTTTTAAATTACAAGTCATACGTAAACTTAATTCACGTATATTTACGTGAACAACATTTGTGTAACGTCTGTAAATTCTTAAATTACATAACGTACGTGAACACATAATACGTAATTTAAGTTCGTCTTCAATGTATTATATACAACATATGCCTACAATGTATTATCTACAACATATGTAAACTTAGATCACGTAAAACTTCCATAATTTGAATAATAAAAAAATACAAACACATAAACATACCTTTTTGGTAGCTTTAACTACAATAACAAGAGTAGTGTTCTGAGGTATAAGTTATAAGTTATGAGTGAAGGTATGAGTTATAAATAAGTATGAATTATGAGAGCGTGAGTTATGAGTATGTGATATGAGTATTAAGTATTATGAGGTGAGTGATGGTGTTGGAGAGAGAAAAAGACAAAATTGGATTTAAGAAATTTGAAATAGTAAAGAACATTTTGAGTATTTTAATTTTATGAAAATTTGATGGGGTGTGGGTAGTAAGTAATCCATGGGTGGAGGTAGCAAAATAGAAAAATAATCACTCTATTTTTAGAATGAGACTTTGTTTGTTGACAAATTAAAAATTATACTTTTTGATCCTTTAATTATGATATTTATTATAATTTTTGTCCCAAAACACAATGTTTTACCCAAATATAGTATTTTTGATTCCCAATCATAGTATTTTCTCTTCAAATTTATAATTGAGACAATAAATCCAACACTATTTTTAGTCACACCTATATTTTTTCTAGTTACACTCAAATAAGTTATTACGTGAATTAAGTTCATGTAAAATTAAATTTACGTACATAGTAAATTAAATTTACTTAAGATACATGAATTGAGTTTACATAGTATATTTGAGTATAACTAGAAGAAATGTAAATCTAATTTTTTGGCCCAAAAATTTCCATTTTAGAGTAAAAAATACAAGTTTGGACCAAAACTACAACAACTATGATAATTGAAGGACCAAAAAGATTGATTTTAAAATAAGGAGGACAAAAAAATGCAATTAATTTTTTTTTATAAAGATGAATGATCATAGAACCTGAATTCGAACATTAGTTAAAACAATTATTGGTTATATTTTAGTTATCTCTCGGTCAAACTTCAGAGTATGAAGACCATTTTACAAACTAAATTATTTTTTTAATCATAAATGTACAAAATAATAACTTAAAAGTGTTGTAGATAATATTAATGAAAAGATATAAATAATGTTCAATGAACTCTAATGACTTTGATATATTAGAAGGATGCATCATCTTCGGACCTTATATTTTGATTATAAAAGATAATACAAATAATAAAAAATAATTAATGTTACATTTTAAATTAAAAATGATAATTATTTTAGACAAAAAAATTTTAAAAAAATGTGACAGATAAACTCGATTAGTTCTATACATGCACCAAAAGCTTAATAGAAGAACAAAATCTGGATTTGGTTGGGTTAGATTATATCATTGCATTACTGCTGTCCCTATATGCATTGTCTTTTAATGAGTTTGAATCGTAAACAGCGGGCAAGTGAACAAATGGTAAGATTTTTCACAGGTTCAATGGAATCCTAGTATTTTTAACAAATCCCAGAAACAACTAAGAGCATAACTAGTTGTGTATTTATTTATATTGTATTTTAGTCCTGGCCTTATCATAGATTAAAACTAGTTAATTTATAAAATCTTTGATGTCCTTTATATTGAAATATTATTTTATTAATGGAGACTAGATCTCTTTATCACTTCAATGTTATATCTCACTTTCAAATGACTACTTCAATGTTATATCTCACTTTCAAATGACTAAGTTATTTTATCGCTCTAAACTTATTTCACGTCCTAGGTAAATGAGAAAAATATCAATGTTCTAATCCATTTAATTGAGTTTTTTACATAATTATTGTTGAAATGTAATGATATAAAGTTGTTAAAGTATTCACGATGCAGATGTTTCCTTCTTTAACACCAAACTAAATAAGCATCTTCTCTGATAAGGAAATTTTTTGAGTGCTTGTCAAGGAGGGTGACAATATAAATGCCACATTTCTCTTCCTTTTTAGTGGACTCCACTTAATAAATTGAATTAAAATAAATATGTGTTGTTGAAATATAAAGATATAAAGTTGTTGATAAAATTTATTTAGTAATTTTTGTTTAAGGTGCTGAGTTAAAGGAAATAAATGTTAATTAGATACTAACATTAAAAGATTATAAATAAATAATGTCGTGAAATTCGTTTAAACACCTAAAATAGAGAGCTCTATAGTAAATGGTCTTAGTAAATCTCGTTTAGGAATTATTTTAAGTGTTAAGTCAAAGAGAATAGTGTTTATTAAGAACTATAATTAAAAAATAAATTATATGTATCCACAAGACAAAATTTAAAGATCCTAATTGATCCATTATGGATGCCCTCATAATTACCTCTTATTGTAAGTGGACAATATCACTTAATTTGCAAGAGGAGAATAATAAAAGGAATAAAATTGTATTTAAGTTATAGTTCGTTTATAAATATTATTGAAAACAATATATATAATGGGGATATATATATACAGGTCGCTTAATTTGATAAATATTACATGTCTTTTCTTTTTTTGTGCGTACGTATTTACATGTATCTAGTATCTACTGTCAGCAGCTTTGTAAACATCGACGAAACAAGTGAATTAAACCAAGAATACAAAGCCATTCTCTCACTTTTTTTTAAGTTGAAAGTAATCTTTTGAAGGCATATCCTTTCCACATTCCTATCATGGATATAATAATTGAATACAAAAAACTCGTCTATTTATACAATTGTCAATTAGTTAAAGTACACAAACTCAATTTCGATTCTCATCCCAAAAAAATTGCACGTAGCTATAGTAGTGTTGTTATTACTTAATTAATTATTAATGGCACCACCAAGTAGGCCCAAAAGGGTTGTGCAAATGGAGGATAAAGGGGAAGATGAGCACGATGAGATGAGGAAGAATGTGATTAGAGCTTTGCCATTCTTTAAATTGTTGAGCTATGCTGACTTTGTGGATTGGATTCTTATGGGTTTGGGAACTTTAGGTTCAATAGTGCATGGCATGGCACTTCCTGTAGGCTATTTGTTGTTAGGAAAAGCTCTTAATGCTTTTGGAAACAATATTCATGACACTCATGCTATGGTTCGTGCTCTTAAAAAGGTACATATAGCTTTTAATAATACTACTAATCCATACTCGCATGAACTTATTTATAAGAAAAAAATGGATAAATCGTCGTCTTAGAAAGTGTAGACATTGCTACTTTAGTCTCTGACTCAGTCAACAACTCAAATCGATTCTCGAATGATCAAAACGTCAATTAATTTAGTCTCTGATATTATAACGGCCAAAGACTATTTTAACAGTATGTTGTATTTTTTATAGACTATTTTGATAATTCGATAATTAATTTAAGTTTTTGACTAAATTACGGATTAAAGTGGTACTATGCTATATTTAAATTTAAAATAGTGGTTTACAAACAAAATACATACATCTAGTTTAAATTTAAAACTGATACATATATACTTATATCAGGTTGAACCAGAAAAGTAACAATACATCAAACCAGCCAAAAAACATAGGAAAAATGTCAGTAAACTTGAAGTAGCACTAGATTGTTCTTGTTTTGGTGTTGATCATCTAATCATGTTTTTTATTATAGTATTTTCAATGTGAACTTTTAAAAAAAAATAGTGAAAATAGCACGACTATATGTTATTCAATGTGAACCTTTATATTATAAAAATTTAATTATCCTTAAAAAATTTGATTTGAGTAAACTAATATCGGTTATTATTGTTGGTTTCAGGTTGTTCCATTTGTGTGGTACATGGCCATAGCCACATTTCCTGCTGGGGTACTTGGTATATTTTACTTTCATGCTTATCAACAATTCAAATTAAGTGTGTTAATTTTTTTTTAAATAATAAAATACAAACGATAAATGTCAATATTATTAAGTTGAATTTATTATCCTAACGATGTTTATCATCTCTTTTATGAATAAAAAAAATATTCTATGATTCAAATTTCAAACTTCATGAAAACAAGAACTTAATGTTCTATAAAATACAATTTATATACTACCAAAAGAAGATACATTAATTTATATAATAAATCATGCATGTATTCTTTATTTCAAAACTTATTTTATTTCACAAAGGACAATCCCCTCAATTATCGTCATAATAAATCCATCGTGGGTTAGGGCATTTAGTAAACGTTGAGTGCTGAGTTTTGGGTACAATACGACAGCATTTATTTTATTTTATTTTTGACTCATAGGACAACTTTTATTAAAACCTAATTAATCTTTAATTTTAAGATGATAGATAATTTGCAACATTCCGTTTTCCTATTCAACAAAATTTTAACAGCAGAGACCAATATTGCAAACAACTCAAATATGAGAGAAGAAAAACCTAATAAAAATTAAATTAAATAGGGATTAAACTTAGAAGGTCTCAATTTTATATGAACCAAAAATATAATTATCCCAAAAAAAATGGATATCTGAACACTACAAGTATTCATTAACATTTGATGCGATTAGCATTTCTAACCAAACTTTTTAACCTATTATATTACACTAATCTAATTTTTAAGAAATACTTTGTTCAACATGCATAACAAAATATTATGACAATATTTAAGTTTGTGATATCAAATTAAAAATATTATGCAGAGATTGGTTGTTGGATGTATGCAAGTGAAAGACAGTTATCTCGTCTAAGATTAGCATATCTAAAAGCAATCCTCAGCCAAGAGATAGGTGCTTTTGATACAGAATTAACAAGCGGAAAAGTCATTACTGGAATAAGCAAACACATGAGTGTCATACAAGATGCCATAGGTGAGAAGGTAAGCAAATAAATCATTGTCACAAATTTTCACCTTTTTTTTTCCTTCTTCCACCACATCTCATGACTGAACCCCCCAAGTGAATTTCTTGCTCACAGTTGGGTCACTTCACCTCAAGCTGTGCAACTTTCTTGGCTGGAATTGTGATTGCTGCAATATCATGTTGGGAAGTGGCACTTCTATGTTTAGTTGTTGTCCCCCTTATTCTTATAATTGGGGCAACTTACACTAAGAAAATGAACACAATTTCAACCACCAAATTGTATTATCATTCTGAAGCCACATCTATGATAGAGCAGGTACATATTTATAAAAGTCCAGTCTTCAATATCAATAATACTTCTACACTCTGTTTGGATAAACAACTCAATTAAGCGTTTATTATATAAGTGCTTAATCATATAAGTTCTTTTGTATAAACTATTTCTGTAACAAGATAAATTTGTTCTATTGTGACCCATGCAGATGCACGGGTTTTTAATCAGTTGTTTTATTATGGTGAACTTATGAAAATAAGCTAAAAACATATTATGAATATGTCATAAGTTGATTCCATAAATTTTCCTAAACATTGTCACAATTCTACTGTCACATAGATAAATTCAAATAGGCCCAATTCTACTGTCACATAAATGTACATCATGTGACCTCACCAAACTTAATCAATTGATAATCATAGCCAATTTTAACAATCTAATATGGATATTACAGACAATATCACAAATAAAAACAGTATATGCTTTTGTTGGAGAAGGCTTGGCAGTCAAATCCTTCACAGAGAACATGGATAAACAGTATGTCATAAGCAAAGCGGAGGCACTTGTGAAGGGAGTTGGAACAGGGATGTTACAAACTGTGAGTTTTTGCTCTTGGTCTCTGATTATATGGGTTGGAGCTGTTGTCGTCAAATCCGGGAGAGCAAAGGGAGGAGATATAATAACTGCAGTAATGAGTATTCTTTTTGGTGCCATGTAAGGAATCAACAAACTTGAGGCTAGTTATTTTAGAATGAAAATAAAGGTTAACAATCAAGAAACAAAACTATCTTTGTGAATTGTAGATCTATCACTTATGCAGCACCAGACATGCAAATATTCAATCAGGCAAAAGCTGCTGGATATGAGGTCTTCCAAGTGATCCAAAGAAAGCCACTAATAAATAATGAATCAAAAGGGAAGATTCCTACAAAGATTAAAGGTTACATTGAGCTCCGAGATGTTTACTTTTCATACCCATCACGGCCAGAGAAATCTATCCTTCAAGGACTGTCATTGTCCATACCAGCAGGAAAAACAGTAGCTCTAGTAGGTAGCAGTGGCTGTGGAAAGAGCACTGTTATTTCCCTGATAACTAGGTTTTATGACCCCACTAAAGGTTAGTTTAATTAGTTTCTTATTCTTTTGGGTCTATATTTTATTATGTAGTTAATGTTATTTTCTTTACAAGTAAACAAACCGTATTAATGCAAGCAAATATATTAAGTTAATATAGGTACACCTTGACCTTGGCATTTCATTAATTGTTAACATAATTTCCTATATATTGTGTAAATACAAGACTAGATATTATGATATAAAAAGCCTCTAAAAGACACTGATAGCACATTAGAATAATAGTACTGTAGGGATTGATTGTGTGATCTTGAATGCAAATCAATGCTGCCAAGCCTGACATTCTTTGACACATCCCAGGAGAAATTCTTGTGGACAGTCATGATATCAAGGATCTTGATCTGAAGTTCCTTCGGAGTAATATAGGGGCTGTTTACCAAGAACCATCCCTTTTTACGGGCACAATCAAGGATAACTTGAAACTCGGAAAAATGGACGCAAATGATGAAGAGATTCGAAAGGCAGCAGTGATGTCCAATGCACACTCTTTCATATCACAGCTTCCTAATCAGTACCTAACTGAGGTGAGCTACTCAATCTAGAATGTAACTTTTGTTAGCTTAATTATGGCTTGTCTCATTTCATATTTTTTTATTAATTTATATGATTTGTATACATTAATCATATTCTGATTTTTTGTTTTTGTTTAATGCCGTATAATTAAAGAAGAAATGAAGATAAGAAAGTAACATATGTAACTAAATGAAAAATAACATCAGAAACATGTCAAAATCTCAAGGTTATTTGGATCAGTGTTCTACTCAATTTTGTAGTTTGGCAAACGAAACTTTCAACCATTAATTTTGGCAGTTGTCTTAAAAGAGAGGATGGTTCTATGCAGATTACAGTATTCTAAACTTAAACAAAAGATTATGCTGATTTGCAAAGATTTAAGTATCTAGTGCTGCAGTTGATACAGGTACAGGAACTTCACAAGAGGATGGCCAAAGAACGTGATTTTTTTTTTACGGCTAGAACGTGATTTTTGTGTTGTATTCATATTAGCTGGTTTGAGTTGATATTCACTCATGCTAATCCAATTTCCAAGTCACCTAACAAAAGAAGCTAACATAAAAATACCGTCTAGGATGAGGGATTCACATTTACTTACTCTTAAATGTAAAAATAACATTAAAAAAATGGTTCAATGACACATCAACAGCCAATCAGTTACCACACGAGCAAGGGAAGTGATTTGCTTCCTCATCTTCCTATCCACCTGTTGTAAAAAGCCAAAGATCGATGAGTTTCGCAGAGGAGATTGATTGAATTAAAAACAGAGATTGATCAGTTTTGAAAACGGAAATTGTTTATCGTTCTCTGTTTTTCTGGTTTTGTTTCTTTTAATCTAAACAGAATTGAATCTTGCTAAAATGAACACAAACAATTGTTAATCTAGTTCAGAGATAAAACTCCTACGTCTGGGGAACTGAATCCGACTTCGAATTATCACTATATGAGATGAAATGATTACAATGTACAAAATGCTCTGTTTTCTTTCAGTTTTCTGTTTTTGTACAAAACTGAAAAATTCACTCTCTTTTCTAGTTGTTGCCCAACTACTTATATACAAGTTTGTTACAAAAAGTAGTTACAACTTATTAACTGAAAACTAACAGCCCCAAGTTAGATTGGCTTGTAAGTAACCATCCTAAGTCGTCTTAATTGAGTACCACTTTCAACAATTCTCCACCTTGGTACCAAATGAGAAGCTTCAACATGTGATTCTTCAAATCAGATCCTCTTAGTCCTTGATCTCAGTTTCTGGACTTGATCTGCAGCATATCCAAACAGTGTTTGAATTTGCTAAGTGTGACAGGTTTTGTGAACATGTCAGTTGGATTGTCACTTGTGTGCACCTTTGCCACATTTATCTCACCCATTTCAATGATATCCCTTATGAAATGCAGTCTGATGTCTATATGCTTGATTCTTTCATGATACATTTGATTTTTACTCAAATGAATGGCACTTTGGCTGTCACAATTTTTGCAAACCGACTCTTGTTTGACACCAAGTTCTGTGATCAATCCTCTCAGTCAAATTCCTTCTTTCACAGCTTCAGCAAGAGCAATATTCTGCTTCTGTTGTTGATAATGCCACTATGTGTTGAAGATTAGCTTTCCAACTGACTGTGTTGTTGAACACCGTGAACACATACCCTGTGAGAGATCTTCTTCTATCTAAATCTCCAGCAAAATCAGAGTCTACAAATCCTTGGACTGGTTTTGATGGTTCTGAACTTTTGCTGTATTCCAAACACAAGCTTTGAGTTCCTTTTAAGTACCTTAGAATCCATTTAACAGCTTGCCAATGATTCATTCCTGGATTTCCCATAAACCTGCTGGTGATACTTACATCATGAGAAATGTCTGGTCTTGAGCAGACCATAGCATACATGATACTTCCTATAGCACTTGCGTAAGGAATAGTCTTCATATCTTCGGCTTCTAGATTTGTGTTTGGTGACATGGCTGAAGAAAGCTTGAAGTGAGCTGCTAGTGGAGAGCTAATTGCCTTTGATTCACTCATATTGAATCTATTTAAAACCTTCCCAATGTAGCTCTCTTGGGAAATTATCAGTTTTTCTTGTTCTCTAATTCTGATAATTTCCATTCCTAGTATCCTATTAGCTGGCCCCAAATCTTTCATATCGAATTCTTTCTTCAGCTTGCCTTTCAACTTTCCTATTTCTTTCATACTTTTAGATGCTATTAGCATGTCATCCACATATAACAGCAAGTAAATGTATATGTCTCTTGATAATTGTTTATAATACACACAACTATCAAAATTACTTCTAGCATAACTTTGACTAAGCATGAATGAATCAAACCTCAAATACCATTGTCTTGGTGATTGCTTTAACCCATAGAGTGACCTCTTTAGTAGGCAGACCCAGTCTTCCTTCCCTTGAGTCCTAAAACCATCTGGTTGTTGCATTAAAATTATTTCATTCAGATCACCATGGAGAAATGCTGTTTTGACATCCATTTGCTCTAACTCCATGTCAAAGTGTGCTACCATGGCTAGAATTATTCTTATAGATGCATGCTTGACTACAGGAGAAAAGATTTCATTGTAGTCTACACCTTCCCTTTGAGTGAATCCCTTTGCTACTAGCCTTGCTTTGAACCTGGGTGGTTCAACTCCTGGAATTCTCTCCTTCCTCTTGAAAATCCACTTGTTGCCTACAATCCTGGAGTTGGCAGGCTTAGGTATGAGTTCCCAAGTGTTGTTCTTCTCCAGTGATTCAGCTCCTCACTCATAGCTACAATTCATTTGTCCTTGTCTTGAGACCTGACAGCTTCATTGTAGTTCCTGGGATCTTCTTGGTTGATTTCTTCAGCAGCATGTAATGCATAGCTGATCATATCTGCATAACCGTATCTTTGAGTGGTTTTAATGTCCTTCTTTCTCTGTCCCTGATGAGGTTATAATCATCTAATTTCTGTTCTGGAAACATATCATGTTCTGCTGGGTTTGTATCAATCTTGTCTTGCTGTTCTGAAATGGAGAATGTTTTTGGTTGTTGCTGTTCTGAAACGGAGAACGTTCTAAGTTTCTGTTGATCTTTCTCCTCTGTAAATTGCTCCACCTCAAGATCAAACCTCCCCCCATCTCCAGTTTGATGTGTACTTTTATTTCCAGCCTTGATTAAAGACTTATATAGATCAGCTTCATGAAATTTAACATCTCTACTGATGATACATTTCCTACTTTCAGGACACCATATTCTATAACCTATCACACCACTTGGATATCCTACAAAATACCATTTCTTTGCTCTAGGAACTAACTTCCCTTCATTTACATGATAATATGCAGCACATCCAAATTTTAGATGATCGTACTTTGGTACATGTCCAGTCCACATTTCTTGAGGGGTTTTTAGTTCAATTGCAGTTGAAGGACTCAGATTTATCAAATAACAAGTTGTATGAACAACTTCACCCCAAAACTGTGCAGGCATTCCTGCATTGGACAGAATGCATCTCATTCTCTCGAGCAAGGTTCTATTCATCCTTTCAGCTAGTCCATTTTGCTGAGGTGTGTGCCTCACGGTCCTATGTTTGTTCACACCATGAGCTTTGCAAAAACTACTGAATTCCTCACTACAGAATTCAAGACCATTGTCTGTCCTTAAGGTCTTAATCCTCCTATCAGTTTTGTTTTCAACCATAGATTTCCAATCTTTAAAGGTTTTGAATGCTTCATCCTTACTTTTTAACAAATAAATCCATACCTTCCTACTATAATCATCAAGAAATGTAATGAAATACTTGTTACCTCCATATGAAGCAATATTTGCAGGGCCCCATAGATCACTATGAACATATTCCAAAATTTCTTTTGAGCAATGTTTCCCTATAGAGAACTTGACCTTATGCATCTTTTCATACACACAATGCTCACAGAATTCAAAATCACCAATCTTGTCCCCACCTAGCATGCCTTGTCTGTCCAGAATTTGCATTCCCCTTAGACTTACATGTCCCAACCTTTGATGCCACAAGCTAGCTTTGCTTGATGTTTGAACTGCCATTGTTGCCGTTCCTGTCACTGCTTGACCATTGAGAAGATAGATTCCATGATCTCTTTTTCCCTTCATGATTATCAATGATCCCTTTATGACTTTTAGAGTGCCTTTCTCTGCTTTGTATGAACAGCTAGCTTCTTCCAGCATTCCCAGAGATATTAAATTCCTTTTCATATCTGGAACATGTCTGACTTTTGATAAAATCTTCATAGTTCCATCTTCCATCTTCAGCTTGATTGAGCCAATCCCAACTACCTTGCAAACTGATTTGTTACCCATGATAACCTTGCCTCCATCAGTTTCTTTGTAGTTAATGAACCAATCTCTATTTGAAGTCATGTGAAATGAACACCCTGAGTCAAGAACCCAATCTCATCCTCCATGATTTCAGTTGAATTGGCCATAAGAACTTCTGTGCTTTCATATCCTTCAGAGGCTACTGAAGCATTTCCATAATCATCATCACTATTTGATCCTTTCTTTCCTTTCCAATCTGGGCATTCTTTCTTGAAATGTCCCTCCTTATTGCATATGAAACACCTCATTTTAGACTTGTCCTTTTCTTTATTCTTGAATTTATTCTTCTGTTTTTTATTCTTCTTCCCTGTTTTAGCCTTGACAAACAACCCTTCACCACTGCCTTCTTCTTTTCCATCTGACTTCCTCTTTAATTCTTTTGATATTAGTGCAGCTTGTACTTCTTCTAATGACAAAGAATCTCTATCATAAAGAAGTGTATCACACAGATTTTCAAGAGAGCTTGGTAATGAATTTATCAACAACAGGGCCTGATCTTCATCTTCCAATTTTACATCAATATTTTCAAGATTTAACACAATCTTATTAAACTCATCCATACGATCTTCAATTGACCTCTCAAGTTGCATCTTGAAAGTATATAACCTTTGTTTTAAGTATAAACGGTTCGCTAGTGATTTAGTCATGTGTAAAGATTCCAATTTAAGCCAGATACATGTTGCCGAGGTTTCTTTTGACACTTCCTTTAGAACTTTGTCTCCAAGACTCAAGATTAAAGCACTATGAGTCTTGTTCACGATATCCTTCTTTTCCTTGTCTGAAAACGTGGATGCCATGTCTTTCTCTCCTCCCAGTGCCTCTGCCAAACCTTGATGAACCAGCAACGCTTTCATCTTGAGACACCATAACCCAAAATCATTCTTTCCATCGAATTTCTCAAGTACATACTTTGTTGATGCCATCTTCTTGAATCGAAATCGAGCTCTTGATACCAGTTGTTGTAAAAACGGAGATTGATCAGTTTTGAAAACGGAGATTGTTTATTGTTATCTGTTTTTCTGGTTTTATTTCTTTTAATCTAAACAGAATTGAATCTTGCTAAAATAAACACACACAATTGTTAACCCAATTCAGAGATAAAACTCCTACGTCTGGGGGACTGAATCCGACTTCGAATTATCACTATATGAGATGAAATGATTACAATGTACAAAATGCTCTGTTTTCTTTCGGTTTTCTGTTTTTGTGCAAAACTGAAAAATTCACTCTCTTTTCTAGTTGCTGCCCAACTACTTATTAACTGAAAACTAACAGCCCCAAGTTAGATTGGCTTGTAAGTAACCATCCTAAGTCTTCTTAATTGAGTACCACTTTCAACACCACCCAATATAAACGCCCTATTTTCAGCTGAAATTTGATGTATTTTAAAACATGTCTTCTGGCTACAATTTTTTTTCTCATTTGTGTTTGACATGCCAGGTAGGACAAAGGGGAGTCCAAGTATCAGGAGGTCAGAAACAGAGAATTGCAATTGCAAGAGCCATTCTGAAAAATCCTCCAATTCTTTTGCTTGACGAGGCCACAAGTGCCCTTGACTCAGAGTCGGAAAAGCTGGTTCAAGAAGCCCTTGAAACAGCTATGCAGGGAAGGACTGTCATCTTGATTGCACACAGGCTCTCAACAATTGTAAATGCAGATATGATTGCTGTGGTGGAGAATGGACAAATTGTAGAGACAGGAACACACCAGAGTTTGTTAGACACAAGCAAATTCTACAGTACGTTATTCAGCATGCAGAACCTTGAACCAGTTCCTGAACTAAGGTAATTAGCCGCAATCTGCATCATGTTAATATTTTAATCTTGAACCAACGGGTGTTGAGGAAGAACTCTAACCAGATTTAAATGTTTAATGGACAGAACTACAACTTCAAAAAATAAAAGTCTCCGCCAAGAAGACAATACTGATGAAACTGGACCACTACCAGAGATACAGAGAGAGGTCCAAAGAGATCTTAAAGAGCACTCTGAACTAAAGGAACAGAACCAGACGAGCATAAGAGAAGAAAGTATATTTTTCAGAATTTGGTTTGATTTTAAAAAGAAGGAGCTGGTGAAGATTGCTATTGGCTCGTTTGCTGCAGCTTTCTCTGGCATCTCAAAGCCGTTTTTCGGATTCTACATCATCACCATTGGAGTAGCATACTTCAAAGAAGATGCAATACGAAAAGTTGGAGTATTCTCAGCCATCTTCTCTGGAATAGGGTTGCTTTCATTATTTAGCCACACCTTCCAACATTACTTCTTTGGAATGGTTGGAGAAAAGGCAATGGCAAATTTCAGACGTGCTTTGTATTCAGGTATTGGATATTCCCTATTAGAATTTCTATATACTCGTCTAAATTCTCTTTCCTAGACAGGAAAAAACTCTAGGCATGAGCTAAAAAGCCTTAACAATTCACCGTATATGTAAAATTCCAGTATGATTTAACAAACACTGGTCAATAATCATTTAAACTTGTACAGGTGTGATTCGTAATGAAGTAGGCTGGTTTGACAAATCTGAGAACACTGTTGGTTCATTAACTTCACGCATTATCAGTGATACTTCCCTGGTCAAAATCATAATTGCCAATCGCATGTCCGTGATTGTGCAATGTGTATCCTCCATACTTATAGCAACAGTTGTTAGCATGGCTGTCAACTGGAGAATGGGTTTGGTAGCATGGGCTGTGATGCCTTGCCACTTCATAGGTGGTCTCATTCAAGCCAAGTCAGCCAAAGGATTTTCAGGTGACTACTCTGCTTCACATTCAGAGCTTGTTGCTCTTGCATCTGAGTCCACCACCAACATAAGGACTATTGCATCATTTTGTCATGAAGAACAAGTACTGAAGAAAGCCAAAATATTTTTGGACATTCCAAAGAAAAAGTACAGGAAAGAAAGTATCAAATATGGCATCATTCAAGGCTTCTCCCTTTGCTTGTGGAACATTGCACATGCTGTTGCTTTGTGGTACACTACAATTCTGGTTGACAGACGTCAAGCCACCTTTGAAAACGGAATAAGATCATACCAAATTTTTTCTCTCACAGTTCCTTCTATCACTGAATTATACACACTGATCCCAACTGTCATCACTGCCATCAATATACTAACCCCAGCATTCAAAACCCTTGACTGTAAAACTGAAATTGAACCAGATATACGGGATGATTCCCAACCTGAGAGGATCAAAGGAAATGTCAAATTTGAAAATGTAAAATTCAATTACCCTTTGAGACCTGCAGTCACTGTTCTTGACGATTTCAGTTTACAAATTGAAGCTGGATCTAAGGTGGCTTTTGTAGGACCAAGTGGCGCTGGAAAATCGTCTGTTTTGGGCCTTTTACTAAGATTTTATGATCCAGTGGTGGGAAAAGTATTAATTGATGGGAAAGATTTGAGGGAATATAATCTAAGATGGTTAAGAACACAGATAGGTCTGGTACAACAAGAGCCACTGCTTTTTAACTGCTCAATTAGAGATAATATTTGCTATGGCAACAGTGGAGCTTCAGAAAGTGAAATAATGGAGGTTGCTAGAGAAGCTAATATACATGAATTTGTAAGTACTCTACCAAATGGATATAACACTGTTGTTGGAGAGAAAGGCTGTCAGCTTTCAGGAGGACAAAAGCAAAGAATAGCCATTGCCAGAACCTTACTAAAGAAGCCAGCAATATTACTCCTTGATGAAGCAACAAGTGCTCTCGATGCTGAGTCCGAAAGAATTATAGTAAATGCTATTAAAGCAATGAATCTGAAGGAAGAGAGTGGTTTGTGTTCAAGAATCACCCAGATCACAGTAGCTCATAGACTTTCCACAATCAGAAACTCGGATACCATATTCGTCATGGAAAAAGGTAAAATTGTAGAAACAGGTTCCCACTCAACCCTAATAGCAGTGGATTCAGGACTTTATTCAAGACTATTCAGTCTGCAGAGGTTTGAAGAAACCTCATAGGTTAATGGTTCTACAAAGGAATGGTATCTGAAACAATGAAGATTACTTGTATCATTTCACAAAACTTGGTTTTTTTCTTAAATTTCTTCTCTGATGAAATCAAATATAGTCAGAATATATACCAAGAAATATAGTTTTATGACATGAAATAAAAGATAGATTGTGGACTTGGATGTAGCAAAGCGCTTTATATGTTTGCCTATAATTCAAGGAAGACACTGTCAATTGTCTTGAGCGTCTCCATCTCCTCCTCACCAGCAATTCCGGGATCAACATAACACAACTGAAATAGAAACAAGACCATCAAGCCTACTCATTTATGGATCAAATGCAATTGCAAAATTTTGTTAAAAGAAGTAAAACCTGGTATTGTGGCTTCTTAAGTGTATTCCTCCCCTTTTTTATGAGTTTTTGCCATCCAATTTTCCGCTTTAGTGATCTTTCAAGAGCAGTCGTACTCTATAATGAAAAATTACCAAAGTTTGAAACTTGAAAGGATGCATAATCAGTTACACGACATGCATGCTCCAGAATAACAATTTCATGTGCACGTGCGTGAAATAGACACTAGTGTGATATGCAATTGCTCAAATAATTGAATTTACAATCGAGATAACAGATATTAACAACTAAAGATGAAATTGGCAAGGCAGACAAATTACGTGAGCAGGGTCCAAAACTAGGAGATTATAGGATAGAATTCCGTTCTGTTGATGGTTGGCTTGAACTCCAATTATTGTTCTTGAGTGACCATCATGTTGAAAGTACAAGGGCCTGTCCAACAAAGCATTCAAATTTTAAGCAATAAGAAAGAAACAAATTGTTTGTGTGGTTAAACATGTGTATCTAAAATGTTCCCTCACGTTTTCTCGCTGATCACAACGTGCTGCTGACTGAATTGGATTGCATTTTCATCAGAAAAGTAATTCCACACAAAATCCATGAGAACTTGATAAGCCTCACTTTTTTTAGCTTTACTGTTTGCCATCTTATCATTACTTGCTTTGTCCACAGTTTTATCAACACTTGTACCTAGGACAGATTTGGATTCCTTAGGACCGAAATCCACTACTCTTGCCCGAAGAGCAAAGGAACGCAAGAGAGCAGCACACTCAGTAGTTCCTATCCATTTTTTTGAACCGTAAACAACATGATCAAGTTGAGCAGCTCCTGGGGCATCAAAACCCTTTTCCCAAGCAACCTCAAGCCATCTCTGCAGTGAAGGGATATCAGGAACAAAGCCCGAACCACCAAACAAAGCCTCTTTTGCTTCCATTCTTTGTGCTAGTAAGTGAGAACTAAGCATTTGAATGTTACGCCATCCACAACCCCATCCAGCATCCTCAGAATCAAGGCTCTGGAAATGATCAACATAACCAGACAAAATGCTTTTTGAATTCTCAGTTTCAGACTCCAAACAATTTCTCAACAAGTTCATCAAACCCAGGTCAACTTTGTAAAACTTGCTCCTTGTCTGTAAACCAATCAAGCAAGAGATTTTTTCGTCCATTTCACATGCCCCGTTATCTCTACTAGTCTCACCACCACCATACCAATAGTTACAATCTCCAGAAACTGCTCCATACCTGGAGCCACTGATTGATTGTTCACTCTGCAAAATATAGAATGTAAGATAATCTACAGTCTACAACACATACTGAATAGGATAGAATATGTCTCTCTCGTGCGTCTCATCCGAATATGAAAATAAATTATATAATATGCATTAGACGTCAGAACTTATAATCTAAAGGAAAAGTGGTTAAAGGGAAAGGGGTGAAAAAGATGCAAGTGAAGAGTTGGGGTTTAGCAGAAATTGTAAAGATGGTGGTAGATAAAATAAAAACGTTAGTAAACCTTAAATTTTGTTCCTAAACTATATCAAGTCCTCTCCTATTTGGTCCTGCACTATAGAGATATAATAAATAGTCTACTCTCTAAACTACCATTAATTTATCAAGTTAAGTCTCTCTGCTACTTTCGAAATAAGAGAGAACGATGGTTCATAAACTAGCCGATAAATTAAGAATATTTATTATATTTCTACAGTTGAGAGGATACTTTAGAGATCGTGTTTACTCTAGTTTTCTTCAAAACCACAAAAGGAACCTTTCATCTTTAATGCTAGATATAGCTGGAACTTTGTTAAAGTTAGTTATAAGTTGGTAAGTATTAGATGCAAATTAGTTAAGAATTGTTAGTTTAGTTAGAAATTAGAATGACTATATAAACTATAAAGTGTATATTACTTCTATCAACTTTTATCATTATATCAATCAATTTTAAATAATCAATCTTTCTCTCAATTTATTTTTCTCTTTGTTGGCCTCTATCATACTTCTGAACATGATATTTGTTCCAACCTCAAGTCTAACGCTCAGCGTTTGCAAGGTATTGTCTACAATGGGTCTAGGGTGAGTCCTCACAATTTTGTCATTTGTAAAAGGTGTTAAGATGTTTTGCCGTAAATTGAACAATTTAGTACCGTACCCGTACCTATGCATAGTCTTTAAAAAACTCAAACTATATCTAAACATGTTGAATTCCAACCGTATCTTACATTTACTTGAAACGCGTATATAGGTTAATGAGAAAGAGGATATAGTGAAAATGAGAAAGAGAAGAGATTGGAGAAAGATGAACCTGTTGTGGAAGCTTGTGATGAGCAACATCGGGATAATCAAAATGGGCGTTGGCGTGGCTGCATCATGGACAGAATCATATTGATATAGTATCATCAATCATCAATCATCGATATAAACTGAAGACTGACAAGAAGAAGAAGACAAACATACCGTTGGAGTTGAGATGAGGGAACAGGAAAATCGCAGAAGGGGCACGTGCTCCATGAATCCGGATTCATGTCGCCTTTGCTGTCACGATAATAACTAGATATAAGTAAATTCATATTTAAATATTTTTTTTAATATCAATATTTTGCCAATTAAATTAATATTTAAATCTTTTTTAATTGAATTTTTAATTTCTAATAATGGAACAAAAATAAAATAATTTTATAAATGTGGATTCAACTTGTTCTTTATAATTACACTTTTAGTTTATTTTTTTAATTGCATAGATGGGATTTCTAATAATCTAAAAATTTAAAACTATATTTTACATATGATTTGTCATGTATTTCATCGTAGAGAGACGACCTACATTAGTTGATAGCGTGTGACGAAATTAAATCAAACTCAAATGTAATGACACTTGTAAGAACAATAGGTAACATTTAGGTTATGGGATGATATAAGGTGGCTTAAATGACGCATACAGAAGATTGGTGCGTGTAATGTTTTGCGTGCAGAAATGTTAATAGTGTATTAGATATAGCGTGGAAGGATGAAATTACTCAACACATTGTAGAAAGTGAGTAGAAAACTTTTATCAATATTCTATAGTTAATAAAAAATAATTTTGTAAAATTATTACATTTAATTTTTTTTAATTTATGTAGAAAAACCTTAAACAATACTCAAATAAAAATAAAAATATTATTTTGAAATTTTGATTAAATACATTAGTTATTCAAATATATTTTTTGTTTATATTTTATTCTAAAAAAATATCTACTTTAAAATAGATAAAATATTTCTTTTATAATTAAATATAAAAAAATACGGAAGTTTAAACCGAATTTAATCTAAATACATGAAGTTTTTTTCAACAAAAATATAAGAAAAAATATATGTACCCGAACCAAATTTAGTCCAAATTCATGATTTTTGATTTTTTTTCTTTTTTACTTTATCGAGAGCATTGATACTTTATTTCATTAAATTTTTACCGGAAAGAATCCAACTCTCAAAAGACAGACTGGATTTAATACGTCAAATGTACGACACATTCTTAATCTCGGGCATTCTATAAAAAATAAATCCTGGCCGTTCGATGAAAATATAGCAAAGCATATGCGTCAGTGAGGGTGAAAACCAGGTTCATTGAACCTGGACACACCCAATTATCATCTATTTATACCCATATCGCAAGCATCACATAACACAAAACTTCTTCTTTCCACCGCATCTTTATTATCTCAAAATATTTATTCACTTTCAAATATAGAATTTCATTTAATTAATTTAATTTTCTATGAGCATTTTTATCACACCGACGATGATGGCAGTGATCGGCACCGGCGGAAAAAAAGAGAGTAAGAATGCGGTGCCGGAGTCAGAACTAAAGAAGAGAAACGAGTTGCTGGAGAAGGAGTTGAAGGACAGTAAAGAGAGGGAGGAACAAATGAGACGACAGCTACAGAGCGCGTGGGAGAGGCTGCGCGTGGCTGAAGAAGCCGAGGAGAGACTCTGCTCACAGCTCGGGGAGTTGGAAGCCGAAGCCGTTTATCAAGCGCGTGACTATCACGATCGCATCGTTTCGCTCATGGACCAGCTCTCACGTGCGCAGAGCCTCCTCCACAAAGCGCTTCCTTCATCTTCCTCATGATTTGTTGTGGCTTTGTTGTAATTAATTTTGTAACTGAAGCTAGCAATGAATATTCATTCATTGTTGTTTTGTTATAGTAGTTATGTGTATTATACGATTTTGTTTATTTTGATGATTGGTTATCCGTATTAGCGTGGATTCAATCTCTGTTCTGTTGTAACAATTTTTTTTTGTAGTGTGATTGAATGGATTGGTTTTGGATTTTCACACAAGACGTTATTTGGTTTTTTCATTCTTTGAATTTTCTGGCGATTCAAGATCTGTCTCATTTTTCAAACGTGATAATAGTCAACGTGATTAACTGATTATGTAAGTAATTAATCAATGGACAATGAGAACGCGTTGCACTCTTGCTTGTTGGAAGCAAATATGGGGGATCTTTGACATTAGCGAGTTTGAAATTGTTTCGTTCAGATCTCATTTGTTTCGAAGACTACGTGTACGCCAAACCAAACTCTAATAATGTAACCCAAAAAAAAAACTCTCTAATAAGAATAAGAATTAACGAATCTATCTAGATTTAATTTAAGATTGAAAATCGGAGAGGGTTAACATGTACTCTTTAATACATGTATTTGAATTTTATTTTTTTAATTGATGCAAACTTAGATGAATTTTAGTAAATTGTATGGATCTCATAAAAATTATTTGAATTTATATGAATTTTAACTAATAAAATAGAATATTAAAAAATGTGTTGGAAAAAAAAGTTATTATTTAAATTATTTTAAATTATATACAATAATTATTTAATTATTATTTTTGAAAATCGGAAAGAGTGTGTAGTTTAAACGGAAGGAAGTATGTAGTTTAAACGTGTTGCTAACTCTTTTTAATTAAAAATATAAAATAAAATAAAAAAACAACAGCCGGTTGAAAACCAAACCTAGCTCAAACCATTCCCATTGTAATTTGTTTTGTTTTCTAACGAACTTTCCAAAGCAATTTGTTCACGTTACGTTTTGTTTTCTTATTCAATAAGTTATTCCAGTTTTGTTTTTCTCGAAATTTATTAATGTGAGCTATTTTGGCGTCGATAAGTTAGATACATCTCGCTCCCTTATTTTTAAATGTTGTTTTAAGATTAGTTACGAAAACTCAATTATTTTTAATGAAATTGGTTGACTTTTATTATAAATAGTTTATTTATTGGTTATAACATTTTTCTATTTTTCTTTTGCAATAAAGAATAAGTATCTGAAGATAATTTTGATAAAACAATGTGACTCATGCCTTTAATAATTTATTACAAATACAGAAATAAGTAGTAAAACTTATAACCATAGTTAACTTGATTAAAAGAAGTGTCTTATTGGATAAACTTTCGTTTATCAAAATGACCATACCATAATTAACTTATGTTGGAACATAGAGTATATTAATGTATGAATTTAAAAATTGTTGAAGTTTTATATTGGAAAACTTTCTATAAATACTAAAGTCCCACATTGAATAGAAAACATAGGTGAGTTTGTTTCCATCACTATATAAAGAGTAACCTTAACCGCGTCACGTTAAAAGTGACTTTAGCTGCCATGTTGAGGGTGTAATTTTAAAACGGTTTTCTACGGTACAGTAGAACTCTGATACAGTTTATACACAATTTGGGTAGTACTGCAAAAACGTCTTTAAGAGAATGACCTAGTCTGCGACTCAACCCAATAACATATTCGGTGATATAAAGTTATTTTGAAATAATTATTCGAAACTCAAAAAGCAACAATTTAAAGATGTTTCTTTCTGCCATGTCAGCTAAAGAGATCATTAGATCTAGTGCCTCTGATTTCAATAAACTGTTTCATTGAGAAAAACAGAAAATGATAAGAAAGCTAAAAAAATTAACCCATGAGAGGATAATGATTATCTCTATAAGAATTGTTTTCTTAATAGACTTGCGGATGTCTGGATGACTACTACAGTTCCAACAATACTGTGAGTCGCTACCTCAAATATCAGATGACCGATGACAGATTTATGGAGGCTCACTTTCGTGAAATTCAGAAGATAACTTATAATATCATCTATTAAGGTATGACTTTAGATGAAAATTTTCAAATTGTTGTTATTATTGAAAAATGCTCCAGAATTTTTTTTTCTTTTTCTAAATAGTCTGATAACCTGTCTCAAAAAAAAATTGTCTATAGTTTTCTTGTGAATAAGACAGAGTTTAATTACTCTATATAGGCATATTTGTACACCAATTCTAAATATGATTTTTTTTTTGAAAATGATACGTCATTCATAGCGTGTTTAAATTAAATGTTCGAGTTTTATAAAATGTGATGAGGACATAGAAAGCATAACCAATGAAGGAATCATAGAGAATATTGAAAGTTTTGGGACTCCAATGACAAGAGCAATGTCAAACAAGGCAAATGAGGCTATAAATAACTTGATAGCCATTTTATTTGAAGCAAGTCCAACTCATGAAGAATTGAAGACCGAGATAGTAAATTGTTTAATCCAAATTGAAGAAGTTAAGGAATGACGGCTGCATCTATGTGATCAAATTTTAATATTAGTTTTAATTAAAGTAGACTGAATTAGTAAGAATATTTGGGTCTAGTTGTAAAAACTTGAGTTGGGTCAAATTTAGAGAACTTTTAAGTTGGTTGTTGGAACTAAGTTGGTTCTTACACTGAAAGTTTTGATGTTAACAAAAGTATTTTATGAAATAACATAATTGACTTCAAAGAAGAATGCAAAATTAAAGGATACCACCAGAGGATGACGTCACCATAAAATACCTTCAGATGATACAGCCAGATGACGTCACCAGATGATACCTCCAGAAGATACAGCCAGAATATGCCTCCAGAGGATACTAGAAGATGTCATCAGAGGATATCACTAGAGGATCCCATCAGAAGCAAAAATCAGAGGATGTCATCAAAGGCAAAAAAAATCATAGGATATCATCAGAGGCAATAATCAATGACATCATCTAAGGATATCATTCATGGTCCAAAAGAAGACATGGTCCAGATCAGAAGGAAACATGGTCCAGATCAGAAGATAACATGGTCCAGATTAGAAGACATGGTCCAAACATGGTCAAGATCAGAAGAACACACGGTCCAGATTTCAAACGTGATTCAAATTCGTAGAAGACTTGATTCAAAATCGAAGAAAACTTGATTAAATTTTGAAAAAGATCTAGTCAAAGTTTTAAGTAGATTTGATTCAAAAATCAAAGAAGACCTGATGGAAATTCGAAGGAGATTCGAGCAAAGAAGATTTGGTTCGAAATTAAAAAGAAACAGAATCGGGACTGAAGAATTTTCAAAAGAAATCTGAGCAAGATACATATCGAAATTAAGCTTGGACAAAGCCCATATCTCATCTATAAAAGGATGCTTCAGGGCGCAGCAGTATGTATCGAAAAACACAAGAACTCAAGCTTAAAGTTCAAAGTCATCCGAGAATTCAAAAGAGAGAAACGCTTGTGTGAAAGAGAAATATTGTCTAAATGTTTTTTCGAGTGTGAGAGTCATTGTTACAATCAGCTTTCTAGAAGCAACTACTCAAGAGAATCATCGTTATAATCAACTTTCCAAAAACAACTACTCAAGAGAATCATTATAATAATCAGATTTCCAGAAGCAACTACTCAAAGCTCCAAACCCTTGTATTAAACCCGATAGTGGTGTAAGTTCCTTCTTCAATCTGGGGTTGTCAGATTGTTAAGAGAAGACTTGGTTTGTAGGGGTCAAGGTGGTGTAAGTCCCTTCTTCAATCTGGGGTTGTCAAATTGGTAGGAGAAGACTTGGCTTATAGGGTCAAGGTGTTGATTGTTCCTCAAAAGTCTGGGGTTGTCAGACTGTTTGGGAAGACTGGCTTGGAGGGTCAGGTGCTATGTAATTCAAAGCGTTTGAATTAGTGGATTAAAGCCTTCTGAATGAAGGGACTGGATGTAGCCAAGTTAATGGTAAACCAGGATAAATCTTTGTGTTCAAATACTTATGTTGTTATTATCCGCTGCTGAGTTTGATTGTTCTATATCCAATTAATTTACTTCAACATTCATCAAAACAACAAAAAGAATTCAATTTTGGCAAACACAATTCAACCCCCTTCTCGTGTTTGCACCTTCAGGTGCCACTATAAAAGGCCAACCCCTAGTTGATGCAAAGAATATTTTAGAATATATTGTAATCCTTGTGGCGTTCTTTTTGGCTTATCAATCCCTATTTTGTGATTTTTGTAGTCAAGCTAAAATAACAAAGAGTTCACATAAATACGTAGTTAGAGAATAAAAGTCTTTAGATTTATTACACTCCAATATATGTGAAATTGATGAGACTTTAACAAGAAATGGAAAACGTTATTTTATCACTTTTATAAGGATTGTTTTGACTATACTTTCGTACATCTAATGAACAATAAAAGTGAAACGTTTGACATGTTTAGAATCTTTGTAACTAAAATTAAAAATCAATTTAGTAGCAAAATTAAGAGGTTTCGTAGCGATAGAGGAACCAAATATAATTCTAGTTCATTTAATGAGTTTTATAAATTGCATGGAATTATACATGAGACAACTACACCATATTCGACTGAAATGAATGGTAAATTTGAAAGAAAGAATATAACTTTTACTGAACTAATTGTTGCTAGTATCATTAACTCTAGTGCTGCATCTCATTGGTGGGGGAAATTATATTGATTGTTTGCTATGTATTGAATAGAGTTCATAAATCTATAAAAAAAACATTTATTTATAAGATTTTGAAGAAAAGACAAGCGAACTTGTCTTATTTTTGAACTTGGAGTTGTCTGGCTTATGTCAGAATCCCCGATCTCAAGCGAGTTAAACTCGTCAGTAGAGTATATGAATGTGTATTCATTGAGTATGCACTAAACAACAAAACATATAGGTTTTATGACCTAAATATGAAAGTGACCGTAGAGTCAAACGGTGTTGGCTTCTATGAAAATAGATTCCCTTTCAAATCAAGAAATAGTGGGGTAGCGAACCAAGTCACGTTCATGTGACGAGTGGCACTGAAAACAACAAACAATGCGAAACAAAAACTTGAAAAAGTAAGAGAGTCATAGTTGCTAAAGATTATGGACCAGATTATACGACTTATGCCTTAGAAGAGGATCATGCAAATCTTCAAGAAGCTTTGTCATATTTAGATGCAGATTTATGGCAAGAAGCTATAAACGATGAGATGGATTCTCTAGAGTCTAACAGGACATGACATCTAGTAGACTTGCCTCGTGGTTGCAAACTAATAGGTTGTAAATGAATATTGAAAAAGAAACTAAAACCTGATGGAACTGTTGATAAATATAAGGCTCGTCTTCTAGCCAAAGGTTTTAGACATAGAGAAAAATATATATTTCTTCGACACTTTTTCACCGATCACTAGAGTTACATCCATTAGGGTACTCATTTCACTAACTGCTATTCATAACTTGGTGATACACCAAATGGATGTCAAAACAATTTTTTTAAATGGTGACTTAGAAGAAGAAATCTATGTGGAACAACCTAAAAGTTTTGTGATTCATGGATAAGGAAAACAAGGTCTGTAAGTTTTGTGATTTGGTTCAAACATTCATGTTGTAAATATGGTGAAATCATTGTTGTGTAACAACTTTGATATGAAATACCTCAAAGAAGCGAGTGTAATCCTTGGAATCAATATTACTATGTTAGAAAAGGAAATTTCTTTTGATCAGTCTCACTATATTGAAAAGATCCTAAAGAAATACAAATACTTTCACTATAAACCTATTTTTGAACACCATATGATCCAAGTGTGAAACTTTTCAAGAACACCGGTGAAGGTGTTAGGCAAACTGAATATGCGAGTATCATTGACAGCCTCGTTATTACAATGATAAGAGACGACAAATATGTCGTATGCACAACATTGTTAGAGAATTACTTTCTAAAAGAGCTATAATAGTGAATCATGTACGCACTGATAAGAATTTAGCAAATCCTTTGATGAAAAGGTTAGCTAGAGAGAAAGTCCTAAATACATCCAAAAGGATGGGACTAATGCATATAGAGTCGCTCATGATAGTAACCCGACCTAAAAGACTGGAGATCCCAAGAATTAGGTTCAATGGGTGATAACAAGTCGTGAAGTGATATGAGATGAACATGCTATTATAAATGAGAGAAGCGTGATTCTTGAAGCGATGATAGGATGAGATAGTAGAAACTCTTACTGGGATCTATACTCCACGTGGAGTGGAGTACCTAGCTACAAGAGTATTCTTGATAGATTCACCAATGTGAATGTGGAAGTGGGACCACTCCCTATGGAATTTTGAGGCAGAATTCCTAGAGCGTTCACTATATTGGGATATACGAGCATGACCGTTAATGCACGTGCTTTTGAGAATACACCCTATGAAAAGGTTGTGTGTAGATTTGATGTTAGAGATAGAGTTCAAGACTACGAGTCACTCTTGTTAAATCTGAATCTCACTTACTATATAAAGGTTCAAGTCATGAGACACCTTTGCTTATGCACAATCTTATAGAAGCGTTTGACGCCGCTACTTCAGAAACATTTTTTTTAATTCAAATGGGGGATTGTTGGAACATAGAGTATGTTAATGTGTGAATTTAAAAATTGTTGAAGTCCCACATTAGAAAACTCTCATATGTTGAGTAGTTTTCAAGTCTATAAATACTAAAATCCCACATTGGATAGAAAACATATGTAGGTTTGGTTCCATCACTATATAAAAAGTGTCAAACTTTTGTGAAAAGCGCACCAAAGTTGGATGCATTTCTCAACTTTATCTTTTCTCCCTCTTTTCTGCTCGATCAATTTCCGAGCCACTTCTCCCCTTTCTTTATGTCCCTTCAAGTTTTAGTGGTTCTAATACCACTTTCTTTTAGAGCGGTTTTTATGTCATAGTCCATTCAATTTTTGAGTGGTCATAATATCACTGCCCTTTTAGAGCGATTCTTATGTTGTAGTCCTTTCGATTTTGAGTCGTCCTAATACCACAATTCTTTTTTAGCATTTTTTTGTGTCGTAGTTCTTTTGATTTATGAGTAGTCATAGTATCATATTGCGAGTGACTTTAACAGTAATATTGAGAATGGCTTTAGCCGCCATATTGATAGTGTTATTCTAAAACGGTTCCTACAATGCAGTAGAACTTCGATACAATTTGTCCAAGTTGTTTTATCCTGAGGACTTCGTGGTTGATAGTTTGTCTTGCATAATTTGGACAGTGTCGCAAAACGTCTTAACAAGAGCGACCTAGTCTGCGACTCAACTCAGTAATATATTTAATGACACAAATTTATTTTGAAATAGTTTTTAGAAACTCAAAAAACAACAACAAAATTTAAAGAAAGGTCAACAAATTAAAAACATCTTAAAATTTCTTAAAATATGACACATAATTAAGACGATCTTAAATTTTTTGAAGGTCATGTTATAATTTTAATAGCTAAAAAAAAGAAAAATAAATTTTGTTTTATAAAATTTTAAAATTTTATTTTTAGTTTTTAAAGAAAAATCAACTTTTTATTTATTCACGTTTAGTCTTTATTTTTAATTTTTAAGAAAAGTTTTTATAAAACTAAAATAGAGAAATAATTTTATAAAGACTAAAAACATATTTAATAAAATAAATATTTACTCTCATTTTATTATATGTTATAAAAAAAATTAAAAGTCTTTCAATAGTAAGATCATATGCAATTGATTATTGTTAAAAACCCTTTATTGATGAAGTCTTCTACTAAACCCTAAAGCATCCACATTTAAAAAAGAAACGTGGTGGTAGAGATTCACGCTTGAATTAATTAACGAGTGATTGAAATCATGGGTTGACGCGCGTGAGTATTT
Organism: Cicer cuneatum; assembly: GCA_037974295.1. Lineage (NCBI taxonomy): Eukaryota > Viridiplantae > Streptophyta > Magnoliopsida > Fabales > Fabaceae > Cicer > Cicer cuneatum. The sequence goes on along the minus strand of JBBPBO010000004.1, from coordinate 69,239,078 downwards.
TAATTACAAATTACTACGAGTTGACACGTGTGAGAATATTCCCTCTCGTGCGTGTATGCACGCGTCTAGAGTCTAGAGGCTAATATGTAGGACCATGATTCAGCCTCAGCACCACAACGACAAAATAAGATAGTGGCTGTGAGCAAAGTTGAATCTGTACATTTTCATTATTGAGCTTCTGTAAGCGGACATTTGGACCACTAACGTATGTGAAAAGCATCCGATTAATCTTGTCTTGAGAAATTGGTTTCCGTCGCCATCCATACTTTATCCTTTACTTTTTCGATCTCAAATAAAAACAGATTAAAAAAATATATATTTATTTAAAATGTAAATTAAATATATTAATTTTTTAATCTATTTTAATTTATATTTAAAATCAAATAATGAAATATGTTCTCACTCAACCATCAAATTTTCACCACTTGAATGAATTTAGATTCAATGTAGTTGGCTACAGTGTTGAATAATTCAATTAAAATTTAAGTGTTTAAATTTTAAAATTAAATTTAATTATTAAATATTTTAATTAAAAATTCAAATTTCAAATTGAAATCATATGATATTAATCGAGCGGTTTTAATATACTTGATTGCATTGTAGCGAAAGAAGGCCAACTACAGTAAATCTGGCTCCCTACTTGCATATGCTAAGAATATCCTTTTGCAAGTGATTTAAAAAGCCTATTTGATGCGATATCAATGATATTGATTACATGTTGTGATAAAGACCTATTTAATTGTCTCATTCACTCATAATGGAAAAATGAAAAGAAAAACTGTATTTCTATGATAAAATTATTGTTAAATTTCAAAATATATTAAAACTATTCAATATTATAATGATTTGAGTACTTTGAAGTCTTAAAGATATCTTTTTATCAAAAGATTCTAGATGTCTAATATACAATAAATATATACTTTTAAGGTTATGGATGAGAATAGATCATACTAACGAAAGACAGAGATTTACAAGAAAAATTATTTAATTAAAAATATCTGGCTATAAAGTCACGTAAAAGATTCAAACCAATCTATTTAAATAAACATAAATAATATTTTATATTACTATTATAATTATTATATTAAATTTTAATATTTTTGTTAGATTTTGAACTTTTAGCATTTTAAACATATTAATATTTAATTCTTAACATATTTAAAGGTATTTTTATAAAATAGAATTTGAAGTAAAACATCGAATAAAATTACTTATTCAAAAATATTAAAATAAAAACATATTTTTAAATAGACCGATTAGGTTACCAGACTTTTATTTATAATAGGGCACGTGACTTAAATTGTTTTGAGAAACCATGCGCAGACCTTGCAAAATCAACTGTAGACCATGCTCAACAAAATTATTTGCCGTGACTAGATTCACATAGCACATACCACATACCACCAAATAATTCTTCCTTTGAATTGATATATATTGTAGATTACATTCACGAGCAACAGAAGAGTGGGTCGTGTTCTACCGAACTGAACTAAGAGGGCTTTATTTTCATAAATAATTTTATGTGATGCCAATACATCTTGCATATATACATACTTAATATAGAAAACTATTCAATTTGAATCGGTTTTAATAAATCTCTTGAATTTGAACATGTGACATTTTGTACCCAAAACAAACGCGATACCATGCTGCGCTACATCCCTTTCCATTGGTTTACAGTATCATTGTAAAGAATTTTTGTTTTTTTTATTATATATATCATAGATCCTTGCATTTTTTTATTTTTTTTATTTTTATTTCTTATATCGGATAAATAAAATATCAAATATGAAAAAAAAAAAAACAACAGAAGAGTGGGTATATACAAAAACCCAAAAATGGTATGACAATCCTACAAATAAGCTCGAACTCTCCGACCTCTTCAGCCAACCCCGTACAATATCTTCAAGATCCATCAAAGAAATCAACATGACATGGTATAAGTAGTAGATGTTTGAATTCTTTAGCCCTATAGTTGAATGTTTAATCCATGCCTCATGCATATAACATATATTAAAAGATGTCAATCACTTACAAGTACAATATCCAATCTTTAAATTTAACCACTAAACTAAATCAATTCTTGTTTCTCCGTTCATACAATTGTTTCTTTTTTACATTCTCTTATTGATCAACTTCAAAAGTAATATATAAAAACACTCAAACACAAAATTCACTTCCACTAACGGCTGCTAATGATATCGTTAAAAGTTAGACCTAACATTTGTTGCTATTTTCACCCACAAGGATTATCATCACCTGTGCTAATGATAGAATTCTTGCATATCGTTAACAATTCTTCCCCAAGAAGCAATGCCTTTTCTTATTTAAAGTTAACAAATTCATGCACCGTAATTTACTTTGAACCCATTTGTGTTTCATAGCAACCAAAATATCTGACTCAGTTAACCAAATTATATCAAGTATACTGCAACAACAATGGAACATAAAGCATAATAAACAAAAATGACAAAATTCATTTGCAATACAAACTCCCCTATACTATGCTTTTCACCACTTATAGTTCGAAGGCAGGAGACTATGCACACAAGTTAATTGCGGCTTCCTCGCTTCTCTCTGAAATCTTGGTCCCTGAAGATAGACTTTACCTTTAGCATTTAAGAGTATGAATAAGCATAGAACTATTACAATGTGAATACAAATAGCATAACCCCTACCTCTGGATGTGGTCAAGAATCAAAAGCCTGGGTCCAGGAGGAATTTTCACATCTCTGAGAGCACTGAAGCACATCATAGGAAAACAAAGCATTTTCATTCAATAAATGGTAAACAGAATAAGTGAAAAATAAAAAAACTTGACACAATAAATTAAGCTTCCTACCTGTCTGTGAGTAAAGGCAAGGTGTTGTCTGACAATAAGCCTTTCTTAAAATTCTTTTCGTAATTCTGAAGACCAAGGTTGTTCAACATGTTTCTTGTTTTAGAGTAGTGAATATCTTCGGCAGGTGGTTGAGAAAACTTTTGTCCAATCTGCATGATTAATGAATAGTTTAATATATGATAAGGGGACACCAAAATAGTAACCTGCATTGCATAAAATACGGAAATCTACACAAGAATGTCTCACTTGGCCAGACCAATCATGTCCAAAAATAAACCCAAATAATTTGATTATAATCATCACACTAACTGATGTCACCAACATGAAAAGTGCAACACGGGTCTTTTTTAAGACCGTGACTTACCATTTAAAAGTTTGGCATGACTTGAAAACCTAATAAAAAGCCTATCATGCAATAAGGTTTTCAGTAAGTCCAAGAGCTATTACAAAATAAAAACTCTAGATATAATGGTCAGTAAGTATAAGATCTGATACATGCTACAAATTTACATTATATATAGTAAAGTAATATTGAAGGTAACAATAAATACTTTATATTTTACTTTAATAGACCAATCTAATACACATAAAAGACTTTCTGGATAATCTAAAGTCTGACTTTTATAAATCCGACCTTTATAACTAAATAGTCATAGCCTAATTTATTTAGTAAATATAAGCCTTACTTGACCAATATTTGACACAGAGTAGGCTCTAGGACTCCCAGAGATGGTCGACCTATTTCAATTCCTAGTAGCGACTTATTGTTACCGCTAACCAAATAGGGGTACAAAATAATTTTGGTTTACAAGATGCTAAAAAGATACACTTTTTTCATGCTCACCTGGAAAAGTCCACCTTGAACAAGTGCAAAGAATAGTCCAGATGTGACTGCATTTGCTGCTTGATTTGGTCCACCCATGCCACTTACCAATGAAAACATGGCACCAGAACCAAAAGCGGCCGCCATGCTGCAATAAATAATTTTAATGGCAACAACTGCTATAAGAACGCAAATCGATGGTAATAAGAATAACATAACAAATCATAATACTGAGCAGAGCATAAAGAAATAGGAAACAGAATAGAGCTGTTGTTGGGGAAAATATATATTCAAGGGCAACCCTCTAAAGCACTGTAAGAGACATTTCGTCTACACTAATAGTTAATATCTATTAGTAAGATTCTCACAATACTGGCATCAGAAAGAGACCTTCAAATACATAACATATGTTTCTTTAGAATTTTGATGACTTTCAACCTAAAGTTAGAAATTTAATATTGAGGCAGCAAGAGCAACCAAGGATACTTCATCTTATACGTTATATTAACTTATGAAATACTTCTACATCACAAGTGTATTAAAATATATATCATTCTGGTGAACAGACAAGTAACACAAAACAGTGATGACAACAACAAAAAGAATAACAAAACCTTTTAGCACTTTGGCTGCAATGAATCAAATGACACCTTACATTGTTATGAATTAAGTTCAAACCAAGAACACAAAAGACATTTCCCACATTATCATTATTTATTTGAACTTTCTGGGAATGTACATTCCTATAGGTTTTACATCATCTGAGAAGGGTGGCAGGTTAACAGCTTTGAAGTAACTGTTAGAATATCAGATCGTATATCATATTATTACAATTTTTGTCAGAGTTTATACCCTCTATCATGCTCCTTCGGTAACATACATAACATTGTTCAATGCAGAGTAAGTTGTCTATTCATTTTCTGTCTTCTTCAGAAAACAGAGCTTTAATTAGTTGCAACTTGAAAGCAGTCACACAACTTTAGTTGTTGTTGTTGCGGGTTAAGTTCTTTTTCAACAGTAGTTGTCATATTTTAAGAAATTTATAATCCTTGTATGTGAAACTGATTTACATTTGACGGTTTTACCTGTGGTGGAGAAAATATAAAATAAATAAACATGCGCCAAAGAAACATTCAGGGAAAAAGTTTGATTCAGAAGTTGGGCATAACAAAGTAGAAAAAGTTTCAGCTATATGGGGGTTTCGTGAAAGGGATAGACTGATAGAGTGAGAGTTAAATTGCAGAAGTAAAAGTTCAATATCATAAGGCTTATTACTTCCTCTTTCTATAAACTCTAAAAGGCTATTTCAAGATTTGCCTCCATCAATTTATGCAATAGCAATACTTATTTGGCTTACACAGTATAAAAGAAATATGGACCTCATCCTAAAGATAAAAAATTATCTAAAAAGGTAAGATAAAAAACAAAGAGGGAGATTGCAGTTATTACTTACTACGTAGTAAAACCTTTCAAAAATCCATTTCTATTTTTAAATCATTTTAATATAATGCATTTATCTTACTGAAAGTAATAGAAATATAGATCACGAAGATAAAAAAGATAAACTACATAAATCATAAATTCATTGCATTATCTTCTATATTTCATTTCACTTTTAAAATAAAAAATATAGAAATGTTATTTTTCTGAAGAAAACTATATGAAGAAAACCATATCAAGTGATTCCAGTAAACCACAATTCACAAAATTAAAGGAAAAGACACCGAAGAACCAAAAACTAGTTGAATTTTTTACAGTAAACTCTCTTGAATTAATTAAGAAATTGACACTAACCTGAAGAAAGGTAGCAAAAACTATTTATTTATCCATTACATATCTATTTATAAATAGTTAGGGCTAATGATTGGACAGAACAATAAATAATTAAAGGCAGAAAAAATTGTATGATTTCACCAACAAGAGTAGTTAATTTAGGCAACGAAAATTACGAGTGAAAAACAAACATATAAGAAAAGCAAAAGGTTGAAAAGCTAGGTCATGAAATTTCACCTGGATTGAACATCTTCCTTTCCCCTTATCCTTTTCAAGACACATGAAATACCGGCATTCACTCCAGTCATAACAGCAAAGTTGCGAGCCTGAACTAGAGGGCCTCCAGCAAGAGCCTATAAAATTAAATTAAATCAAGTTCTAAGAAATAATTATCATATTTTCATATAAGCGAGAAACCCTAACATTTTCCAATTGGACTTGAATTGCAAAATTAGGGTATTGTAAGACAGAGAATTGGATGAAACCTGCGCTTGCTTGAGAGATGCCATGGCTTGAGGGTTAAGAGCAGCGTTAGGTGGAGGTGTTGGAAAAGCGGAGGGTGCGTCGGCAGTGAGAGTACCCATGATAGCACCAATAGCGCCACCTTGAGCAGCGCTGGTGGTGGTAACGACGGCGGCTTCAACGGCGATGGACTGTTTGGAGAGCCAAAGCTTGAAGCCATTCTCTAAGTGCCTATAGCGTGCTTGAATTTGGTCAATTGGGTTCTGAAGTTGCGGTGGTAAACCCTTCAACACCATCACTCCTTGTTTCCCTTGTTCCATTTTTTTTAATTTTTTTTCAATTTCAACGCCGCAGTGAAATCGTCGTTGAAATGTATGGATATATTTTGTTTTGATAACGTTTAGTTTTGTACTACGCCTTTTATAATTTGGATTTAATTTATAGTAATTAGTATCAGTTAATTAATATTTAAATTAGAAAATTGAATAATTAACATACAACCGGCCTTTTCGACTGGAATGCCGAAGCGGTGCCATTTTTGTGCACTACACACCGGGTCGCTTTGCACTCATTCACTAACTTATGTGCACAAACATCAATATCAAAATCAAAATAGCATGTCAAAAAATTACATTCAAAATAAAAGAAAAAAAGACTGCTTTGAAAATGTAAAAAATTTGAGTATAAGTGTTCAAAAATGAATGTATATTTCATTATATAAGGTGGGCAGCGTTGTTTTTGTTTATTTTGTGTATTAAAAAAGTGAATATAAATCGATCATTTAAATTTAAATTGTAAGTATTAGTTAAATTAATATATGAATTTTGTAAATTGATAAATACGTCTATGTAATTGTAAAATATTAATTTAATGTGTCATTTTTAAATTTTTATTGTTAGAGATTATAACGTGACATGTTATTTGAATATTTGATTCATTTACAATGATCTTATATCAATGTCATCACAATATGCACTAATTTTTATATGAAATTTAAAACTTTCATTTATGTCAATAATTAGTCTATACAATTACTTACAAAAATATTTGAGATGACAAAATTTTATTAACAAAATTGTCTTCGAGAAAATGACATTGACTGAGATATATGTCGACAAATCACGTATTCAATTTGTTTTTAATAAGCACAATGTGTACCAATAATAAGCAAATAAAGATTCAAAGTTTCAAACAAAGGTCACACAAAATGACTTATAAAATCAAGGAGCATAATAGGCAAAAATCTTAACTTTAACTTTGATCAAAGACCATGATAATAGTTTAAGACGTTCCACGATCTAAACTATTGTACTACCATGTTGCTTGAAAATACGATGATTGTGTTCTTTTCAAATACTCCAAATGCAAACTAACCATATAACTTGAATAATTTGTTTTAATTTCTTGTTAGAATTGACTAAACCCTCAGATTGTTGAACATGAGATATGACACAATTATGGAATATACTTTGGACTCCTAACCAAGCCATAATATGTAACCACACGCTACCAAAAAATTGAAATTTAAAGAATAAATGTGATAATGATTCATCTGTTTCACAACCATCAATACACAAGAGATTGTGCTCATTTAAAACACCACACTTTGATAAATTATCCTTAGTTGGAAGTCAGATGTCCATTAGCCACCAATCAAAGAGATGGACTTTAAGAGGAACCACTTTATTTCAAACAAAGTCAAATGAGGTTGAAGCTGCAACACTATCATCCTCCACCAAAAAATTGTACGCGTCTCTCACAGAATAGTGATAACTAAAAGCATTTTGTCAACTCCGCTTGTCTATGATATTTTCCTGCACAACAAAATTCTCCAACAAAGCAATGCAATCCAAAACCAAATTCTCTTCCCAAGCAAACAAATTTCTCCTCCACTTTCATGCCTCATCACCAACCCTCAACCAAGCCTGAACATTTTTGACGTGGAAATGCCTTTATCCCCCACCAAACTAAACAACCAGCTAAATTTATCACACAACTGCCTCTGTCTAACCAAATATCACATCAAAAGGAAGCACCTTTATCGTTACCTACCACTCAAAACATATTATTATTGAACCAAAATGCCCACCACAAACATGATTTAGATTCTTCCATCAAGTATTTAAAGGCAATGATCCCACTATGTATCAATCACATTATTTAGTTTGAGTTTCAGCGACAACTTTACCAATCACATTATTTAGCCTATTTTACGAGTGTTTTAGACAACGCCTTATAAATACCCCTTACTAGAGATATAGGTCTAAATTCAAACAACCGTCGAGGGTTAGCATTCTTGGGGGTCAACGCTATGAATTATGAAAGTACAATTAGATCCCTTAACCAACCTACCATTAGCATGAAACTCGCTCAGAAATTGCATAAAGTTTGTCTTAACCTCTTCCCAACATTGTTTTATAAATCCAAAATTCACCCTATTGGGTATATGACTTTTATAATTATCTCACTCCTATACACTCATCTTCACCCCATCTTCGCTAAACTCCCTCTCCATAAAAAAAAATGACATTATCATTGATAGTTGATAAATTCAAACTCCCCCACGCATGGTATAGGAATTTAAACATACTTAAAATGAGATACAAAATGATTATAAAACCGTTTGTCTAACACCAAAAACCCCGTCCACTTGAGAACCATTCACATAAATACTAACTAACTCATTATGTCTTCTTCAGCTAGCTACCAAACCATGAAAAAACTTGGTATTTCCATCACCCTTGTTTAACCATATGTTCCTAGATTTTTGCCATTTAAGGCTACAAATCGTTCTAGATAAATAATGTACATATTCAGATTAAAAAAATGATGTTCCAGCACCTCTTACTCCAACAAGGTGACTGATTCCCCTTTCAAATCCAAATAATTAAGACAATTTTTGGCCTCCATTATATTACTTTCCAAGTTTTGACCATGCCTATTATGCCATTGTTTCAATTGAATCTTAATACTCTTCAATATTTCTTTTAGAACGTCACCTCCTCAACCAGAAAAGTCTAACTGCCCCCACTTTTCACAAACAAAATAATGGTAACCAGGAAATTCAGACCAACATTTCAACATGTGAAATGGCTTAGGTCTCCAATTAACCACATAATTACAAAGAGAAATATGACAGTGATCATACAATCCATTATTGAATACCTACTGTAAACATCTCTACCATAAGCTACACCAATCTTTAGACAATAAAAATCTACCAAGGCGACTCGTTGTTGAACCATCAATCGACGACCATGTCAAGGTAGATCAATCAAGCTTGATTCCTTAATAAAAGAATAAAAGTTCTCCACATCGATGCCCCTTGCAATATCTCTTATACCTTTCCTTTCAACCACTTATCTGACAGACTCAAAATCCCTACACACACACACCAAATGACACTCATCAGACTTCTTACTATTTGCCCCAACTGTAACCATAATTCTCTTTTCCCTTACAATCATATGGAGCGTAAACATTAGCAATAGAGGCTATAACACCTTTTGACATCCATATCCCATAAACAATCAACACATGATTCATACTTATTGAAAACTCAACCTCCCACACATTACTATTCCACATAGTTAATAACCCACTTGATGCCTCAGCTAATGTCTAAAAAGAAAAACCCACCTCTTTGTCAGCCCATAACGTTCACAAACTCTTTGATCAATTTCTCCCATTTAGTCTCTTACACACAGATAATATTTGGTTTACGAGATATAATTAGACCTATGATCTCCTTCCTCTTAACCAAACTCCCTAAACCTCTTACATTATAACTAATAATCTTCATGATAATTGCACTACCCCTTTATCAACACACCACACCATCACCACAAGTCCTAATTATTAAGGACCTCCCTTCCGATATTCGTTCTATCTATTTTCTTCATATTGGCTATCACATTATTAGTATCAATATGTGCTTTATCCCCTTCAAAATTTAGACCCACCATCTCGCCTACCTCCCTTGCGTCCATAGCCACCACATTACTACCTTTTTTCCCCCCAAGTATATCCACTTTTTCCAATCATCATCACTCAAGGAATTGCCACAATCAGACGAAAAATAACTTACTTGTTGTGACCGACTAATGGATGAAGCTTTACATGCTCTTTTACTTCTTAGTTTCTTGTGCTCCATAGCTAGTAACGCTGCAGTATGCTCCTTCGGTGGCATCCTCGCTAGTAACATTGCATTACTGACTATTATGCGACATATTATTTTTAATCGTAAAATTTATTGAAGAACTATTTTGATTGATATTTTATAATTTCAATGATATATTTATCAATTTGCAAAATTTAACGACTAATTTAACCGACACTTGCAATTCCAATGATCAATTTATTTATTCACTGATTAAAAAAATGAATAAAATGAATTTATATTCACTCTGAATGAGTGTAAAGATTTTTTATGGTGACAATGAATCACAATCATTCAATGTTCAAAAATATATTTACTTGTATTTGATCACCTTTAAAGTAATTAACACAATTAATTGTGATGTGTTGTTTTTATACCGTCAATGCATGTAAATTAAACTCATTAAAAAATGACGGTGAATAAAAAAGAGATGACAATAATTTTTTCAAATTATCTTTGTTAATAATGATGTGTTTATCATTATTATTATTAAATATAAGTTAGTCTTAGTTAATTTTGATTTCTACTAATAAATGAATATTAAATTAGTTATAATTCAGTTTAGTTTGTTTTGTTAGGTCTGTTGGTTTTGATTCCTTTGTATATATATAAGACTTGGGTTATTTTTCGTAGGGTGTGTTTTTTTTTGTAATCACCATTTTTTTATAATAAAAAACTAAGAGGTTTGTTCATATAATTCTTCTCTTAATTCTATAATTATCATAAATATAAAATGTATTATAATTTGAGAATAATATACAAAGCACTAATTACTAAACAATACAAGGACAAAACTTACGTGTATTTTCTTACGTACTTTTCATGTCGTTCTTAAGAACTATGATTTCCTCAAATTCATAATTTTCTCAAAATTTATTATAATCACAAAAGTGTATTTTAAGTTAATAGCCATACAAAAAATACCCAAATTTTTATACAGCACGGTTGAAAAATATAATAAATTTTACATTAAAAAATTCAATAATATTTATTTTAAAGTTTTTTGTTGTTGTTAAAATAACATTTATTGCCGATGGAAATAATATAAAAATAACTTTTTTTACCCTGACTTGACAAATTAAAGATAAATATGGCATGTATTATATATATATATATATATATATATATATATATATATATATGATAGTTCAAAGAGTTTTTTCTACTCAAATGAGTTTTTTGTCTGACAACATTGTTTATACCAAAAATTAATTTTAGTTGTTGGGCGAGACAACTTGCAGCAGAGGAAAAGGGGACTTGATGTCCTTATAGTTGAGTAAGCAACTGGTCGAACTAGTACAACCGAAAATGTGGAAGCTGGATTTCTTTTGATTCCATGTAGGCCCAAAAGGGTTATAGAAATATTAGAATTATAAGGATACACATGTGAACATAAATAATTCGACCTTGTACTCGTTTCCCTTATTTATAAGTACTTAGACATAACAAACACGATTAAAATATAGGAGGTTTAAACTGAGACAAAAAAGAGGTGTTGTTCTAGATAGCTATTAAGGCCGCGTAACACACAACAAAGGTAAAATGTGGGTTGCCTCGGATATAGAAGCAATAGTTGTGTCAACTATGTTCTTGCAAGTCTAGTTGAGTCATGAAATTTAGGATTTATAGTATTTGGTTCCACATTCATTCAAACGTTTTTGCATCCCAATACTATAATTGTCGTGAATTTTAGAAGCGACGAATTAAAACTTTTGCCCATCCGTGCATCCACGCTGCAATATGACATATTTGTGATTTGTAAACATATGCTTACTCTTTGTTGAGCCAACACAATGGTTAAGAAAGGTTTTAAATTAGGATTTTTTGTCTGTGAGTATCGTTTGTAACATTTTATTTGATACATTCATTCACTAGATCAATCAAACAAGGTTTTACTCTCATTTTTTATCTTTTAGTTTTCTGATATTTATCTTTTAACAGCTAATGAAAAAAATATAAATCGATAATTAGCAAGATTTTTTTCCAAAAAAATGTCAATTTTGTTTAAACTTAGCTATAATATTAATTATGTGTTCGTTATATTATTATAGAATATTTATAGCTTAAACACAAAAAAGTGATAATAATAATAATAATAATAATAATAATAATGAAAAGAGAAAGATTTAATTGTAATTTTGATTCTTTATTTTCAATAATTTACAAAATTGATCTTCTTATTTTAAAGTCCGACAATTTTTATTCCTCTTTCATATTTTTTAAGTAAAAAAAATACAATTTAACGTAGTTTAAATAATATGACATACAATATCATGATGTTGAACTGTCAAGATGCACTAATTATTTATGCATTATTAATTAAATTACAAAAATAAATAATTTTAAAAGTTGAAATTGAAGTTTTTATTGGGTTTTATGCAATTTTGTGGACATTAATCATTTAACATCATCATATGTCATATCATTTAAATCATGTAACATATTATTTTTTTGCTTAATTGCAATTTTTGTCCTCATATTTTTACTTACTATTGAAATTAGTCCATCCATTCTAAAATATAGTGATATGAGGTGACATACAATCTGACCATATAAAATTATCAACATTTATGACATTGCAAAAAATTCATCTAAAAATTTACTTTCAACTTCATAAATTATACATTTTTATATTTTAATTAATTACAAATAAACAATTAATCTATCTGAACTATTCTATATTATCAAATCGTATGTCACATCAATTAAAATATATTATATTATTATTTTTATGTCTATAAATTTGAGGGATGAATAAAAACGGAATGATTTGAAAATAAAGGACCAACATAAAAAATATGAGAAAATAAAAAGAACAAAATTACATTAAGTTTTTTATTTTTTTAGTTAAAAAATATGAAATAAATAAATAAAACTATTGAATTTTTAAATAGACAACACATTTGATAAATATATGAAAATAGGGGATAAAAAAAATGCAATTAAGACAAAAATAAAAGAAACCGAATTAGTATATACGACGTGTCGTTTGCTGTTGTAAAATGCAGCGTAGGACTCTGAAATCCGGGGTCCGACCCAATATCTCTCGATCCGTAGTTCACTAGTTTCCTCTTCCCTCCTTCGTCAAGGTAATTACACCAAACGCGCCAATTATTGAATTTCATTTCATGTAGCTTTGACACTTGATATTTTAGTTTGTTTAGCTCACGATCTTCACACTTTCACTAATTATTAGTAATTGCCCTGTGTTTTGCTTGTGCCCACAACTTGTTCGATCATTTGCCTCACTCACCTCACCGCCTTATACATTTGTTTTTTTTCGTTCTTATAGTGATCACCATAAAATGAGCAGCTCTGGTGATAGCTCCCCTGATTGGTTACGTTCTTTTCAGGTATCACCATAATTAATCCATAATTACATGTAGTTTTGAATTTTTTATTTTCTATGCACTTTCATAATTGCAATACTCACATTGAAATGAAGTGGAATACAATGAAATAGTATAGTTAGATTTCAAAAAATTAATGTTATTTCATTTAATTTCACTTCATTCCACCCTATATCACCAATCTAAACATATCTTAGTATTAATTATGCAAATCCTACACCATGGTCCTTATGCATTTTCCTGCTATTAGGCACCCACTCATTCGCCTGTGACACTGTCCTCGGATTCTGGTTCTTTACATGACAGTGGTAGCTTTTCAGATGAGGATAGAGTTGATGATGACGGCGATGAAGAGTTATCTCCTAAGTCATCAAAGATTATAAAGGTCAACAAGAACAAGAGTACTGCTATTGGTGGAAGCAGTGCCAAGTCTTCATCTAAAAAGACATTAGAAGCAACAAGTCTTAAAGTAGAAGATCATACACCATCCAGAAGAAAGAAATTAGACACACAGAAGGAGAAAAATGGTACACTTGATATTTGATTTGTATTTGGAGTTCTCTCATGATGAATACATGGAATAGATATAGTAATATTTATGATCAATTCAGTCGAGCAATACAATGTGAGAACCATTCTACAGTATGATTTTTCATTGCATTGTCATTTTGTCTTTTCTTACTATGATACAGGGAAGAAGGACGAAAAGAAGATCACGGATGAATCAGACGTCGACAAGCAAACAGAGCACAAGGTGAGTAACTAAAACACATTTCTGTTTACCTTTTTTGCGCCTTGTATAAATAATGTGTTTGGACTGCTACTTATATTGTGATTAGTGACAATATCAAATGTTTTTGAATAGGAACCCATTCATTCGATTTGGGCATTGTCATCAGATTCTGAGTCATTCCATGCTCATAGCCCAAAAACTGAAGATCATATTGATCAGGTGGAAACTTCTCAGCCCCAAATATCTCAACCCCTTGGTGAAGGAGAATGCAGGGATGGACTTCTCCATGACAATGATCAAAAGTCTCCATCCAAAAAGGCTTCAGAAAAAAAGTCATCGCAAAAACAAATAGACGTAGAAGGTTCCACACCAGTAAAAGAGAAGAAAACAAAGGGCAATACAAAGGAAAAATGTATGGAATGGTTAATTTTTAACTTCAAAGAAAAAAAATGCAAGATATCACTCTATCTTCATGCACATTATTTTGAAATAGGCATTTCCTTACCATTTTGTACATGTAGTATCTGGAAATGGGGCAGGTGGTGATGGAGATGTAGAAATTGAAGAGGAAGAAACTTTTGAAAAGCCTGTTGAACGAAATGTAAGAATTATATTGTTATAATGATTTCATAAAAATGTTTCACTGCAGGCCCGTTACTTTGAAACATGAATACGTAATAGCTATCAAAGACTACACTTCCCCCCCCAAAAAAAAAAGCTATCAAAGACCACATTGACTGCCTATCTAGTCTGCCAATCTGAGCCGTGTTTTCTATTTGTTACAGGTTTCCTCCTCAATGTTGCCTTTGATGCTTTCTGAGAAAGTTCATCGTACAAAGGTCAGGTGTCAACTATATGATATAGATTTCCCTTTGCTATATGTTTGGTTTTATAGTTGTATATGCCATGTTTAAATACCACCACAGGGACAATCAGATAAGCAACATCTTTCACTTTCAAAAAGTTGCTAGTTTGGTTTATAATTTTGTTGACTGGATATACATATGACAGATTTTTCGTAAAAATAACATCTGTTGGATTGATTTTTCCTTTTCCTTATTCATGAAAAAGTAAACAGGCCAATGAAAAATGCTGCTCTGTTTTGCAGGCTCTTGTTGAGTGTCAAGGTGACTCCATAGATCTGAGTGGTGATATGGGAGCTGTTGGTCGGATTATTATCTCAGAATCCCCATCTGGGGATCAAGAAATGTGCTTAGATTTGAAAGGTATCTTATGTGCATGTTTTCTGATTTAACAAACAAATAGTGAGTTTATTGTTGTGTATAATGTATAAGGACACGGACACATAAATCTTGATGATAACATTGCATATACATGCAGAACCATAATACATCTTAGCTATTGTAAGTGCTGTTCTGATTGTTACATGTTGATTTTCACTCCAAGTTATATGCTGTTGTAATGTGTCCATTATAATAAGTCTTCCATTTTCTAAGTTATGCAGTACCTTTGTCTGATATTGGATACCTGTATCTGATTGTTCAAATTTTAATATTCTTTTCAGGAACAATATACAAAACATCTATAGTTCCTTGCCGGACATTTTGCGTTGTATGTCGTCTTGGACATAATCTGCATTTAACATCACAGCCTTGAAAGTTTTTATCTGGCCTTGTAGTTAGTTACGTCCATGATTAAGATATCATACCTCTCAAAAATTGCTTTAATACGAGCTTCTTGTTTTTTCAGGTTAGTTTTGGGCAGTCAGAGGCAAAGGTCTGTTGTTATCTAGATTCTACTCATTTCCTCACTTTACGTAGTAAATATGTCTGAATTCATCTTGATTAGTACTTTATCTATTATCTACTCATTTGATATTTCCTCATTTACTTATTTTCAGATAGAGGCCGTCATGAATGACTTCATACAGCTGAATCCACAGTCTAATGTTTATGAAGCTGAAACAATGGTTGAAGGTGATTTGCATCCACCAAAAACTAACTGGGGCTTTTATTTCTGGTAGTGTTGCTTTATATATTATGCACAAATTATTTTCCTGAAATCTATTCTTTTAATGTGAGAAGGGACATTGGATGGTTTCTCCTTTGACTCTGACGAGGAAGCTGGCAAGACGCAGAAAGCCACCCACCCAACTGATCAAAATGAGCACGCCGAAGAACAGACGCCTGGTAAATCCAAACGGAAGGCAGACAAAACATCAGTAAGTTTCCCAGTTGCTTTTGGTTTTAGATTTGTCCTTACTAATAATTGAAAATGCTGGTGCATACATACTTAGTTGCTGAAATTTGGATGCAGGGTGCTGAAAAGAAAAGAGGTAGAAGTACTGGAGGAAAATCACAGCCAAAGATAGCAAAGAAAAAAGCTCCAAGTGCCAAGAGGGCAAAGACTAAGAAATGAGTCAAAGAAACATTTCACAATTTCTTGTAAATGCCATGTACTAAAATAACTAATTCTTGAATTAAAAGTACAGATCTGAAACATTTTGCCAATGACAGAGATGGTGAATCGGCAATATTAGATCAGTTGCTGAGAGTTCGTACCAAACCCCGAGCAGGAGAATTTAAAGAATATGGTCTGCTGGATGAGCTACTACCAATTCCTTCTTATTATATTCCTCATTATCAGGCCTGTTTCAATATATTCGTTGTGATTTATTTTTCAGTGAATGTTACTTCAATTTGTTTGTTATTTTTTCTTAGAATTTATCTACATTAGCTGGCTACTATTATCCGAAGGGCCACATTGCTCATTAATTGTTTTCCGAACATGTAGTATAGATATTTTCGAGTGAGGTAATGAATTTGAGCAGTCATATATTCCTATACATTGCAAATGGCCTGTTGTTTCCTTTCAAACGATTATTTTGCAGGTTATCTTGAGAGGCTGGGAGGTAGGCTGAGATTATGAGTGTCTGGGTGATATGATACTTGGCGCATGTTTGGTTGTGCGGTTGAATTGTGTTTTCTCGCGCCTCGAAATAGATCCAACGTAGAATCTATGTCTTGGAGCTTTAGTTTCACCGTGTGATTGTATTTTGAAAATGCAATGATTCTTTTGATATTCTCCGAACTATTTTGACAAAATATGCTCCTAACTTTTTAGAATTTTGGAAGAGTATTTTTCAGCAGCAGATCCATAAATTTCTTTTGATGGGGTATTAAAATAGTATGTATATTTTAACTAAAGAAAAATATTAGTAACTTTTACAAAATATATAATTATAATGACTAAATAAATTTAAAATACAAAAGAGTATAAATTACAATTGTTTTCTACGAAAGTTTATATTATTAAAATGTTCAATAATTTTTTATTGTCAATGCTATTAAAGCAAGAAAGGTAGAAATTGATAATTGATAAGTGGGTTTATAACTATGAATCCTTCAAATTTTTGAATGATTTTTTGCACTAATATTAAGGACACGTCTAACAATTTTTTTATAAAAATTAAATTTTTTTAATAAATGATAAATTAAATATGAATTTTTAAGCTTTCGACGCTTAAAAATTGATATTTAAATTATCACTCGTTAAAAAATTCTAAATTTTTATGGAGAAATTTCCTATGATGTCTGCAAAAGATTATTAAAAAATTCAAATGATACACAAATATTAATTTAAAATTAGGAAAAAATGAAAATAATTTTTTTTAGAAGACTAAAAATTGACAAATTTTTTTTATAAGGACTACAAAATAAATAAATAGTAAAGTTTTATAGGGATACAACTTTTTTTAACCCAAAAGAAAAGTGTTGATCATATTAATCGGGTTTGAAAAAATTGTAAACTAAATTGAAGAATAATTTGAACCAATGTGATTATTTTACATTGGATTTGTTAGAGTTGGTTGGATCATCAGGTTGATTTAGATGCGTGACACCCCTATCAATTTGAAAGAAATGATTCTTCACGAAACATGATTAAACACCAGTTGAAATGATATGTCTTTAATATGTCTTTTCATAAAGACACCATTTAAAATTATGTAACTCTCCATAAAAATACATCAATTTCTCCAAGAATTTGCTTCAAAACCTTCTCATAATGGAATTTGAACAAAATTAATTTAGAAAAGGAAATGCATACAAGACTACCCAATATATACCCACGTCCTAATTCAGTGATAAAAATAATGGATGATTACTCCCTACTTACTCCAAGAAACAGAGACAACAATGGACTCATTTTAATCAGAGTAGTTGGCTATCTTGGCTTCTTAATTTGATGCTAATATTACATAATTTGGCTAATACTAATATACTATCACAACGTTTGGACATTAACATCCTGAGCTGATTGATGTGTAACACGATGGAAGACAAACTCAACGGGTCTAATATTTCTAAATTGGAATCGACTTGAACATGAATGAATAGTTGAATTTACTTTTTCATCTTTCCATAATGCGTTTGCTATTCGAAGCCACCTAGCTATCGTCTCATCAAAACTTCAGCAGAGGCAAACTTGAGCATAAGTAGCAATGCTCAATTACCTACATCTAGAAGTATAAGAGAGCGTATCAATGTTTCATCTACTACCATAAGGCAACTCTATATTGCAACACAAATGTTTTCAATGCTCCTTGTTAGAACATGCTAAAAAACCTGCATATGTTGCATAAAACTCACACAACAAGCCATCAGTCAAATCATGGGAAAAAATAGAATGATAAGACTGATGAAAATGTGAAGAACTATGAATTTATCTCGTCTCTGTTGCGTCCAATAGAACTAGAACTAATACCAATGTTGGAACAACACTAGATACACTTAACAGACAGCTAGCACAATTAAGTACATTGTTGATACATAGTACACTATTCAGGTCCTAAATCAAACTCAAAACATCATAAAGGATTAAAGAAATGCATGAGTAACCTGCAACAATATTCTTCGCACTAAGGTTAGCTAGAATCTGAAGTCAATTCAGCATTCACAAAATAGAGCCTACTCAAATCCACATTCATCAGTTAAGCTACATTACATTGATATTAGAAATAAGGAGTTCGAACACTAGAAAAATGGACATATATTGCATCCACCAGTAAGTAATCCATAATTGTTCAAGTTCTGTTATTCATACTCATATGATAAAAAAAAAATAATAAAGAGAGAGAGAGAGAGAGAGAAACTTAAAAAGTCTTTCAGTTATGTATATCCATGCCATCTCGAAGTTGGGTGCAAATAGGACTAACAGCAGAAAAGGACATCTCAAAAGGAGAAGGATGAAATTGGGCATCCCGTCTCCGCTTAAAACCGCAGGCATCAGTGGGTGAATTATCTGCATCAAGCTTCCTCCGAACACCTCTGACCGCTTGTTCCTCTGTGGATGTAAGGGGAAAAGTCTGACCACTAGCTCGGCAGAGGGAGGTGTGATTGTCATACAGAATTCTCTGGTTACAATTTTTATCACAGATGTGAGTCAGCCCTGTTAGCTTGCAGCGATACATGTTTCCACAAACATGTTCGTTTTTGCATTTCCAGTCGCATTTGTGACCAGGAATTGAACCTTCTTGCCCCAAAATACTTGACAGGTAAATAACATTGGCAGGACCTGCACCCACAGATTTTCCATATAGCTCCATTCCTCCAAACTAATCTTTTACACTCCCCAACTTCAAGGTCTTGCCTCAATTCTCTGCAATGCAAGGCCCACCACAACAATACAAATTCAACATCAAATGAACAAACTTGCACTCTTCTAACGGCTCTCTCAAGTAATTAAATAAGATATGTTGACCATATAAAACAACAAAATCATTCAATCTCTTACATTTTTTTTAAAACAATTGCAATTATTTAATTATTTATTGTCATTACTGAAGCAATTTAATTTACATTAATAGTACATTTATTTATTCTCATATATCTTATTCCATGTTCACAAAAGCGTCCATTTGTTAAACTTTGAGAAACCCTAATTAGAAACGAAGCAGATCATAAAACGCAAATTGAGAATCTAATTAACACAGGTCAAACTACAGATTGACACGTGACAAACAGGCACATGAGACAGATCTGAACAAGTGGGCATTAAATTTAATAATTTAATAATAAAATAATAAATAACAGATAATGCAATAATCAAATATCAACTAAATAAAAATAATAATAATCAACACACGCGCGCTCTTTACTTGTCGAAAAATGATAATTAACACACGCGCTCTTTCAACAAGTAATAAACGACGAAATTCTGGTGGTATTTAAATCCGCATAAAATCGTACATAAAAATCAAAAGAAAAGAAAGAAAAAGAACTTACACGGTATTCAGCTAAGTGAAGCCCCGAAACAGATTGGTCCTTTCGTCCTCAACAATAGAGTACCTACAAAAATAAAAAGAAATATGTGCGACTCTATCTGAAGAACCTAATGCTAACTACGATATGAAAGTATAGAAAATAATGGGAAAGGAGTGGGGTGTGTATTTATAGATTAATGAATGCTCGCTCGTAGTACTCGTGACTTTACACATGTGGGGTTGACGTACCACGTAGGACAAATCTAAATGCAACCCAAATTTCTCACAAATGTAATTTCACTCTCCCACCTCACCTATAATTTTGGATAAACTAACGGCTCCAACGTTCTTTCACATCTTATATTCATTGTACTTTTTGCGCAAAATAAATAAATAATTTTAATTTCATTCAAAATATTTAAATATATCACATTAAATTATTATATCAACAAAATACCTTTCCAAAAATAAATGTCGTCCTAAATTGTTTCAGATATTAAAAGAACTATAATTGAGTGAAATAATTTTGTAATATAAGTATAAATAGTAGTCAAACAATTGATGGATTTGGTTAGAAATTAAAATTAAATATTTTAACTTTTCAATTACCATTTTTATTTATATTTTATTCTAAAATAGTAATTTAAAAATATATAATAATATAAAACAATTTATATCACATTAAAAAAAACAAATGAAGCTTGTTTTAAAATATTTATATATGCTAAAAGGTCAAAAGAAGAAAGAATGTTATTATAAAATTATTTTATATTAGAAACTAATTAAAGCACATCAATACCTTAAATA
>JBBPBO010000004.1:69113195-69217803 GCA_037974295.1 Cicer cuneatum | reverse complement strand
CCCCCCCCCCCCCCCCAAAAAAAAGAAGTTATTCCATTTTTTTTATCATTGTGGCAAATTGTAATTGATGTTTGGTATAAAATAATTTTAAAATTATTCTAGAGGTACTTATTAAAGAATTAAAAATAGTAATTTAGTTTTGAAAAGAGAATATTTTGAATACACAATTTTTAATAAAAGAATTGTGTATTTAAATTATCATCCACCAATATCTGAAAAAATAGACCATGCCATAGTTGTAAACTAATTTTATATATTTTATTACATTTTTATAACCGATTTAGACAATAACCGTAACTTAAATAGTTGTGATTAATTACGAATAAAGCATCACATGATAAACTTTATATCATGTATTATGTATAGTCTTCGGTGTCTTTATTTTCAAAGCTCAATTACTTTGTAACAAAGTGAGTTTAAAATTGATTTTTGTTGAGTAATTTTTGTGTAGTCATAAAGTTTAAGCACATTCACATAAAATGAAATAAAAGTAGAGAAGAAAAAAAATCAAATAATAAATATTTTTTAAATAATTAAACGATACTATTTTAAAATAAAATATAAATAAAAATTATAATTAAAAAATTAATATATATTTACTAGTAATTTTTCCACTACCAAGAAGTATGTGTGTACACTCAAATCTTTTACGTCTAAAATGCTGTCACCATACAAATATTTTGATTTTTATTATGGCTTGTTTGTCACGTGCTCTCAACGGTCTCTCCCTGGGTGGCTTGGCTTTTCACACTTCCAATCTAAGTAACGTTTCAATTTTATCAAATCATTGGGAGTGAGAGAAAATGGGGCGAACGGCGGAGACTTTATTCTCCTATTGGCACTTGACACGTGTAACGTCCGTCCTTCCCGGGTTCCACCAGTCTTTTGGACTTTGTTAATGGGCTGAGCCCAATAAGATCCAGTTGCGGTTGCTCGTCCTACAGTCCAAATCCAATATCCATTGTACACGTTTTGTCTATCACTTCAATTTTTTTCGAAATTCACTTTTCAATAAATTTTATCTATAAGCTTTTATGCTGCTAACACTAAGTTAAGATGTGGAATTAGCTCATTAGCATCACTAGGAGTTTCTTTTTGTGTTTTTGAAGAACGCTTTGTTGAGTATTAGTTTGCCTCACATCCAATTTGGCTTTGCTGCGGCTCATTTACAGATCAACGCCATAATTTACTTATATCAAATTCACTTCATATATACTAATTATTTTTTCACTTTACAATTTATAAGCCACAAAAGAGTATTAAAAGAAATTAAAGAAAATTATATTTCCCGTGTCAGGGAAGTCAAAGACTTCCATTGATATTTTCTTTTGATGAACAAGATATATATGTGCATTAAAATAAATCAAGCTTAATTTTATGGTAAGAGTGTCATTTGTCATCTAAGTAGAGTATTTAACAATTCTAAACTTACTATTAGTAGTAACATTCTATTAGTTATTCTTAAATTTACCTTTTTAATTAAATTTAAGAATAGTTTTAAATTATTAATATGTTTTTATTAAAAAAATATTAAAATAATTGGGAAAGCTTCACGTTTACTTTGAAAGAGCAATTTGGTTTTTTATTTTTTATTTTTTAAAACTAATTTATACCAATTGACTTTGTTAAAGTTTTTTTTTTTTTTACAGTTTTTAATTTAACTTTAATACAATTTGGTTGATATTTTTAAGGAGCATATAATCTATCTATACAATAAAGCAAATTTTTTTTTGGGACAAGTTTGACATTTATCACCTAATAAGAGAGTTAATCAAGATTAACTTCTTAAAATAATAATAAACAAAAATTTATTTGCTTAACTTTTAATTAATTTTATTTGGAGATTAATATCAATGGAGTTTTTTTTACCACCTATTATTACTATTTTGTTTACAAACCTATCATTTCTAAAATTAATAGGTTGTTTCTATTTATGCAAAAAAATTAATAAATTAATTAGTTTTTATTAATAAAAATAAATTCAATAGCCACTATTATTTTTTGAAAGGGTTCATTCCATTTATTAGCCACTTTATTGTATTATGCCAATTTCCAAACACGACTATTTAGTTTTTTTTTTTCTTTTGAAAATACATTGTTTATTGCAATGTGTCAAAAATTATGTCTTTCTCTATCTTTTAAATAGCTTTTAATTTTCATAATTGTAATTGCTTTAAATTTAAATTTGTTTCCTCCGAATATTTCTCTTTTTAAGGTAATTAATATGGGTTATTAAAAAAGTAATTAATATGGTATTGGTTTTCAACAATATTTTTTCACCTCTTCCCTCTATTTTTCTAATGTTATGTTGTTTTTTTTAACTATCTATCGGAAATATAAAAATTCACCATAAAAAGAGAAATAATATCATATCAACGATAAAAATAAAGGTTGAAGATTGAAAATTATTTCGTCTTCTTAAATTTTTTATTGTTTTTTTTTCTGGATTAATGTTGTATTTATTTTGTGTTTGCAAACTGTAATTTGCATGTAGAAACTTGTTACTTTTTTTAAAATGAATACTTTTAGGTTTATGTTGCTTTCTTTGTAGGTTTGGATGGTGTATTTTTTTTTTATTTTTTTTTATTTAAATTCATAATACTAATTATGCTTTTCAGTCCTTCGTAAAGTTAAATATTCATTTGTAATTTTATATATGTTCCTAATTTTTAAGTTTCTCCCAAAGCTGTTATTCTTTGTGGTTTTTAGTATTTTCTGCAAGAATAATATTTAAAGATTTTATGTTGTTGGTTATTGGAGAACGTTTCTATCTATTATAATACTTATTTTCATACATTTTAATGTATAGTTGAAATATAAATCATCTAATTTTAATCAAATGATTTATATGTGACCGCAGTCAAAAGATTCTAACAGCACACAACTTATTTATTTAAATATGAGTGTTGAACAAATATACTAACGACGAATGTTTGAAGATTTTGAGTGAATATCAAATTCATTTATGTGTTTAGTTTCAGTCCAATGTAGTTATTAATGATAATCCTCTAAATCACTTATGTGGTCTTTTTAGGAGCTTAGAATTTTAGAAGTGTCATAAAATAATGTTTTAAACATCTTAATTTGATGACTAAAACTGTTAAAGATAAAATCTTAATGAATTGTTTTGATGTAAACTAAACAAATATTAATTAAAGATTCTAATTATGACTATAAATAACGTGTTATTTAACATGTGTTTTTGAATGTGTTAATCTAATATACTAAGTAAAAACAAGCAAAATCAATTTAAGTAAAAAACAAAAAATGAACTCCCAAAAACCAATAACGTTCTTGACATTTTTTCAGGAAAACCAATAATGTTCTCTGTAAGACCATTAAATTTAAATTAAATTTTGGATATAATATCAAGTGTAATTTTGGAATATTTGTAAAATATTTGATATATGTATATTTATATATATATATGTATATATATTTTTTAGATTGATTAAAATTATTGGACTAAGGATAAATTAATTTAATTACGAGTAATTAAATTATCGGGCAGTTAATCAAGATTTTATCTGTCGACTTAATTGCGACGGGAATATTTAGTTGCTTGAGGGGCAAGTTTAAATATAATATTATATATGTATATACATTGTTGGTGAAACATGTGTATACATATGTGTTGTGTGTGAGGTGGCAAGGATGTATATGCCTATATATATATATATGCAAGTGAGGAAAGAAAGGAAAATAATAGAAGCAGAATCAGTCTTCCACCTGCCCGCGTGTTTTCTTTCTTTTCTTCTGGTTCTGCTTGTGTTGGAGGAAAAGGGGGATGCTCAAAAGTCAAATTACTTGGAAATCCAAATGTCGAAACATAAAGTGTTAAGAAGAAAAGTCGTTCCTCTCATCTTCACGGTGCTAACGAACTAACTTTAGTAGCGATGACACGAGCGAGAGTATCGCCAGTTTTTGTTGCGGTAACGGAAACAGGCAAGAAAACGTAACTAAGGTAAGGGGCATCTTCCAACTTTCTAGATTGCATTTAGGGCTGTAAAGGCATGTTTGATGAATGATTTTTATGAGTTATGTGTGTTAAAAATGGTGTTGTTGTTTTGATACTGAAACTGCCTTGCATGTGGTTATGGATGATGAAAATGCATGTTGTTGAGTTGTTGTTGTTGTTCTGTGTTGTTGCTGCCTTGGTTGATGCATTGATGATATTTTTTTTGTTGTGTTGATGAGTAGAATCAATTATATGTGTTGAGGATGTTCTGGGTTTTGTGGTTAAAGAAGTTGTGATTACGTTTTGATGTTTGTGTTGGTTTTTCAAAGAAAAGATTTTGAAAACGTGTTGAAATTATCTTGAAAATCTCACTGTTTTCGAAGGTGTATTCGAATACGGTACTAGTGTATTCGAATACATTCCTGTAAATTTCCAGTTTTTATTTAAATTTTGAATGTCGTATTCGAATACGACGCCCCGTATTCGAATACAAATACATGATTTTTGCTACTATTTTAGCATCTGTATTCGGCTACGACTTTGTCGTATTCGAATACAAGATTGCAAGTTTTATTATTGACTTCGCATCTGTATTCGACTACGACCCTGTCGTATTTGAATACAGAATTGCTGATTTTATCACTGTTTTTGCATCTGTATTCGGCTACGACAACCTCGTATTCGAATACATAAATGCTGATTTTTCACTATTTTCGCATATGTATTCGAATACAAGGATACTGTATTCGAATACAGATTGATTTTTTTCAAAAACTCTATTTTAAACATTGGTTTATGCACTTAATGAGCTGGAAAACATTTGGAAGGTATATAACAAACTTATATGGAGTTTTTGAGATGGTTTAATATGGTTTGAGATGGTTTGAGGTGGTAATGGAGTGTCTGGATTTCATATTGTGTTTTGCATATTGTTTTCAGTGAAGAGAAAACTGAGCATGTCCATACATTGCATAGTCAGGTTGTGACCGCAATGGGCCACAGAGTTGATGCGGTGACCGTGATGGGCCGCGAAGTTAAGTAGTAACCGTGATGGGTTATAGAATAGTTCCGCATGTATTAGACGGTCTATTCTATCCGAGGTCATAGTAGTTCTGCATGTATTAGACGGTCTATTCTATCCGGGCTACGGGGTGGTTCCGTGTGTATTACACGGTCCATTCTATCCGTGCGAGGTTTTAACTTCTGTGTATTTGGCCTGTGAGAGGCTAATACACGTAAATGTAGTGACCATGATGGGTTATATATTAGTTACACGTGTATTAGACGGTCTATTCTATCCGGGTTCAAATTAGTTCCTGAAGTAGCAAAATTGATTTACAAGGAAGGGGGTTTGAATTGTAAATCTCCCTTTTTAAAATTTCCTGAAAAACTTCAGTTTTAAACTCAAGAAAGTTCTTGGTTAAGGAAGCAGAAAAACGGAGAGCGTTCTTGGTTTTATCAGAAAACGGAGAACGTTCAGATTAGTGTGTAAAACAGAAAAATGGTTTTGTATTTTAATCTTAAAAACAATCAAACTTGATAAGGAGATTAAAGATAAGAAATACCACATACAGATGTATCCTGGTTCACCCAACTTGGGCTACGTCGAGTCCCCACAATTGTGAGATTTTCCACTAAGTGTTTAAAACAAGAACCTTCTTGGTTTTACATCACCTAGCCTAGATCAACCTTGATCTTTGTTTACAGAACTTTAATCTAATTCCACCTGGTATCAGATTAATCAAATCACCTATCTGTCTTAATAGGATTTCTTACAATCTACCTCAAACTATATTAAACTCTTATAGTTTGATTTTTACAATAATAATGAGATTGTTTAGAATCTGAAATGTCTCAACTCTTGTTTGAGATTTCGATCCTTTTACAGATAAATCAGTATGAATATATCAGAGTAAGAAGAATTTAACTACAACTGATTCTGTAAATGATTTGCAGAATTTCAAGTATGTGAACGTGAATGATTTGGAGAAACTTGTTAGCACTTGAACTTCTGAGTTTTCCTTGAGCTGTGGCCTTCCTTTTATAGGCTTGAGAGCATTTAATGAAGGCCAATATAGCCGTTGTTGATGCCTTTGTCTGACTTGACCAGAGGCATTATTTTTAATCAAAAGTAATCCACTTTTGACACTTTTTACTTTCTGTTTTAGGCTGAGCTGTATTTTGCGTTTTGAATCAAACTTTCTTGAATATTTAATGATCCTCTAAGCTTTTAATAAGAGATAATATTGCTAGTTTGAACTGAAGCTTTGAACCATTCAAAACAGATTGAAAACGATCATGAAAGGTTGTTGTAAAGAGCTTGTACTGAAGCTTTTAGGTATCCTTGGAGGCTGATAATCAATCTGGACGTTTCTGTGGCCATATTGGAAACTGTCTTTGACTTCAAGATTGTTTTAACAGTCTTGACAGTCATTTCCAGAACTGTCTGGACACGCTTGTTTGAGAGTCTTTTTCTTTTGCAATTCGAATGTCCTCTTTGAGTTGAATAGATCTTATGTGTTCTCTGCCATGTAGTGATCATATTCATGTAACTTCCAGAGCCAACAACTTTAATTAAGTGATGGAGAAAGTTGGGTCTTTATGCTGTCACAGTCTGGCGAACATTCTCCGTTTTCCAGAATGTGAAGAATGTTCTTCTGCTGCTGTTTTCTTTGATTCTTTTGAAACCTATCTTTGAATTAACACACTCAAAAGCACATGTTAAATTAACAATATACTTAGAATCATAATTAACAATCTCTTAATTAACCTTTGTTTATTTTTATCAAAACTTTAAAATTGAGAGTTTGTCTTAACAGTTCCGCGTGTATTAGACGATCTATTCTATTCGGGCTATGGAATGGTTCCGTATGTATTAGACGGTCCATTCGATCTGGAAATCGTGTTGGTCCGTGAGAGACTGCATGTGTGCTGGTTCGTGAGAGACTGCACCTTGGTAATTCCAAGAGTTGTGTACATTGACATATACATATTGCATTGGGATGGTTAACCTATGAGTCATGATTGGATATGAGTTGATGAGTGGAAATCAATGAGTTGATGATTGATTGTATTAGTACTTGCAACATGATTTTTATATTAAATTGTTTGCTGTTTTGCAAAGATGCATATGTCATGTATTTTAAAAAGTGAGCATCCTTATTTATCATCGTTGTAATAGCATTGAAATATGCCATGAGTGTATTTGTTATATTTCATATAATTGCTATGTGGTAATTGTTAATTTCGATCGGTGACCCTTTACTATTATTGTGGAAAATTGGGCTTTGCCCTCATATGACCCCCAAACTCGTACCACCGATGGGTACACAGACGACAGAAACGTTGCTAGATTTCATTGACCGTCACCTGCCTACTGCTTGGGTATATGACCCCGTCTCAAGCAGGGCTACTTACACGGGGAGATTGGCGAGGACGTGCAGGATCGACGGGGCAGTGGCTTATGTAGAGCACACTCACGCGATAATTGACTTTCCAGTGCCTTCCAGACTGATATTGGAGGAGTACAGAGTTTTTGCGGACGCAAAGGGTTCGACTGTATGGGTTGAGACGGAGGCCACAGTAGGTGTGGTGACTCCTAACCCGGTAGCTGGAAGTGTTGTGCGTGAATCCGAGGCGGGAGAGAAGAATAAAGGACCGACACTAGCAGCAGTTGATATTCCGGGTCCGTCTAGGACAACAGATGATTGTTTTGAGATTCCGGCACTGCCGAAGCGACCTAGATCATTGGTAGATCTGACTTCAGAGGAGACTAATCCTTCTCTGTATGATGAGGAGGAGGACGTCACATCGAGGCGAGACGCAGAGTCAGACGGGACTTGTATAGGATGCGGAGGGAACCCTTGCTACTGTAGCTTTAGTGCATGATCAGTTTAGACTTGTTGTATAGGGTCTTGAGCTCAGTGGATGTAATTATTTATTTTGGGATAATTGTATATTTTTCCGCACTCTGATAATGTTTTAGTGGGCCGCGATCCGGATGTTTTTGGAGATATTATGACCCTAACTTTTATTGACGAACTACCGTTTGTTGTATTAAAAGTATTAATTCTCAAAATTAAATTACTTAGTTATATTTCTAATTTAATTATTTAATTATTCTTGTCATTTGAATTTAAGATGTATTATTTTATGAGATGATTAAATTTTATTTTATTTTAATTCTTTTGAATTAATTCTGAAATTCTTTTATTTATTTTGGTTAAAAAAAAATACACTCGCGCTGTTTAAAACTCGGGGTGTTACATTCTCCACGTTTTTCATTTTATTAAAGAAATTCAAGTAATCTTTTAATGCAAAGAAAGATCCTGAAAATTTCGAATAAATTTTCGGTACATCTACAAGGACAAGGAATATACGGCTCTCATATTAGCAAAAGAAATACTCCAAAAGATCAAAGGAGAAAAGACATGACTCAAGACAAAATAACGTAATCATTCAAGATCAATCATTCTCCAGCATATGTGATACAGACCAAGAACGTTCTTGAAACTAAAACTTCAGCATGACTTTAAAACATAAATTCTCGTGATAAAGAGATCTTCAAACACTGTCCAAATCAAATGTTAGAGAATACATTAGATCAGAAAGTCTTGCAGTCAAAAAAGAGAAAAACATAACTCAAAAGTCTTATGTAGAAATTGATTATTTTAATATGACCTTTAACTAAAGGAACCTCTCATACGGTCATATTAAGCTGACATAGACCTCCTCAAAGCCTGTAAAAGGAATTCCAGAGCTTAAGGAAAAACAAGACATTCAAGTGCTAAGAAAAATCATCAACCACTTACATTCATACTTGAAAGTCTCACAAAAGAAATCAGTAACATTCATTCATGAATCTATTGTTATTAACTTACTGAAATCTCTTGTAAAGAATCTAAACCTCAAACAAGTGTTCAGATTAATCAGATTCTGTCAAATACTCTATATCATTATTGTGTAAACTCAAGACTATAAGAGTTGTTTATAGTTTGAGTAGCTTGTTAGAAAATTCTTTTATAGTTAAATGGTGAAGTGTAAAATTCTCTCAAGATTGATAGGTGACCTGATTGAACTTCTTTCTGGGTGGAATGAATTTTAGTTTGTAACAAATCAAGGTTGATCTAAACTAGGTGGTGTAAAACCAAGAAGGTTATTCGTTTGAACACTTAGTGGAAAATCTCACGATTGTGATCTTTCTTCCCTATCTCTATGTACGTTCAGTCTTTCAATTAGTAAAGTTAAAAGACAAATTGAATTATGTTTTTTAACTAACCAAAAACATTCTCCGTTTTCTGTTTCCAGAACTAAGAACGTTATTCGTTTTCACAACCAAAATCAATCTATTTTTAACTAACCAAAAACGTTATCTGTTTCAAAAAACAAGAACGTTCTCCATTTTCTATTTTCTCAATCAAGATCAATCTTAAATTATTTTCTTAAATTTTAACAGAGAATTTTTAAATAAATAAATTTACAATTTAAACTCTGATTCCTTGTAAATTGACATTGCTACTTCAAAAACAACATCTTAATTTTACTTTAGGATTTTAAAAAACATGCAATGTTAGTGTAAATAGATTTTAGATTGATATTTAATAAAATTTTATTATTTTTGATGCCCACCCACCATTGTAACTATATCTTAATATTGATATAGGACATGGTAAAATTTAGGACTCCTATTAAACGTCAATACAAAATTACAGTATAAATTTCCCACAACTCCTTCCAATTGCAGTATCTAGTGGATCAAATGTTGTTAAGAGAAGAGCATACAAAAAACAGAGGGAGACAAGAAACAAATCAAATTAGCAACCGGCCATAGTCGGCCTAATCCATTATTACACATACTGCTTGACAAAAGAAAGTAAAGATAGAAGGAAAACGACAAATAGATGATTACTAGTGTTAAATTTTATTGTTAATTTTATTGATTAATGAATATTGAATACGCATCATACTTTTTAAAATTTTCAAATATTTTAAAATATAAAGATAACCTAAAACTTCTATGTCCTAAAACATCTCGAGTTTACTAAAAAATTAATAATCAATTGTTTTAATTTATACCTAAAAAAAATAACTTAATTTGCTTAAAATAAATTTTAGTAAAAGAATCTTGGGTCCAAAAGTCTAATAAAGAAGGAAAATGAGAATGAATCTAATAAAGAAATGATTGAAACAACAAAACATGGGTTGGATGCTTCTCTAATCGATAAAGGCTAACAATCACCGATACCAACCAAAGTTATGATTCGGCTTTTCAAAATATAATATAATAAAGAAATTACTTATTATGTAGCGATATTGTACCTCTTTATGTATATATACTCCTTCTCTATCAAAATAGGATTTGATTTAAGAGTTTAACTGTATTAAGAAAATAATAATTATAAAAAATAAAATAGTTATTTTGTTAAATTATGTTTATTAATTATTAATGTATTTTTTATTATTATAAATGCATAGTATAATTAATATTTCGAAATGAATGTATATAGTAATAATTAAATAGTATAATTAAAAATAACATTTTTTTTAAATAATTTTTTCACCAAAACAATACTAATTGTGAAATAAATAAAATATATATTGAATTACACTATAATGTCACTTTCATGTATATTTTTCCAATTATATTTCCAAATATAACTATAACACTTAGATCAATGCGGTAAAAATAAGTTACACTATTGGTGCATACAAACAAATTACACCGTGGATGCGTACCTTCAAATTCTATATAAATATGAATTTAATTTGATCCCGTAAGTTTAACCCACATGATAGATGTAGAGGCATTTAATTAATATGTTAGGGTGTGTGTTTGGAAGTTGAGAGATATTATGATTCTTGTTATATAGAAGTCATTGTCGAGAGAAATGTTTAGAAAAATATAATATAAAAATTGTATTGATAATGAGAAAATAACAATTACATCAAGTTACAATAAAGTCAATATAGCCAATGAAAACAACTAATAAATTCACCTAACTAATTAACAAGTATAATCAATTAGAATATTCAATATTATTGCAAGTTGGAGTGTGTATAATACACTTACAGCTTGTAAAATTAAAAAGTAAAACCCCGATAAAACATCAGCAGCAAAGAATATAAAATTTAAAAGATTCACCGACTAAAAAATTATAAATATAAAAAGTACATGAGACTTAAGTTGTTTAACCACCATTAGGTAGTAGCTAAAATGCTAATTACACTAAAAATAATTAAATTTACTTAACTATCGATTATTTTTATGGAAGTAAGTTAAAATGTTGATAAGTCTATAAAGAATTAAATTGTTTACCTATCCATTATCTTTATGGATAAAAGTTAAAATGCCAATGAAGCTAAAAATAATGAATTTTAATTAATCATCACTTATCTTTATGAATAGAAACTAAAAGTATAATAATCTACAAAAAATACATTTTGTTTGATTGTCCATTATCTTCATGGATAAAAACTAAAATATCAATGATGCTGAAAATGAATAACTTTTACTTAACCATCTATCTATTGTTTTTATGTATAAAAGATATAATGTCAATTAGGCTAAAAAATGAAATATGCTTAACCATGATTATCTTTATAGAAATAAACTAAAATGTTAATTACAATAAAATCACAAAATATTTGGTGTTGATGATTTTTTTTTTTTAAGAAATGTTCTAATACATACTATAATTCTTAATAGAATAGAAATGTATAGAAAAATATAATATGGAAATTGTATTGATAACGAGAAATTGATATTACAATTACAATAAAGCTTTTATAACCATTAAAAGCGACTAATAAATGTAATTGACTGAGATCACTTAAACCCAATATAAAAATTTAAGATGATATTAGAGTCTATTCAAGATTCGTTAAACGACATGTTATCAAGTAATGATTGTTATTGAACCATTCGAGCGACACTTCAGATGTCTAATCTTAGGCGTGAAGGAGTGTGTAAGACTATGTTTGATAAAATTAGCTTATAACTGATAACTTATAACTCATAGTTGATACCTAATAAGCTAATTGAAGTGTTTGGTAAAATCAACGGCTCAATAGTTTAAAAATGTAAAATGACATAAAAGAACATTCTTAACTAAATATAAACTTTATCAAGTAATGCTTAAATTTGAATAAAATAATAATTTAAAATTTATCAATTGATATTTTCTTTTATTTATCTATTTATTTATTTTAAATAAAAATAAATAAATTTATTAATTATTTAATTTAAAATATTAATTATTTAAAATTTAAAATTATTTATTAATCACATATTTTTTTTATATTTAGCTAGTTTATTGGATTAAAATAAATAAATTATTTTAAATTATTATTTATTAAAATTAGTTTAAACTTTAACTTATATAAATTATTATAAATAAATTATAAAAGGTAAAAAAAAGATTTGAATTACATTAATAAAAATATAATAAACTCATACGTGACTTAAATTAACTTTACCAAATAAAACAACTTATAATTTATAAATTCAATTTTTGATCCCACACTGAAGCATATCTTGTTGACCGATATAGGTAATTTGAGATAAAGGGTGTTTGGCTTCCATGCGCATATAATCTTAATGGGGATGATAGCGACTTGAATTGACCAATACAATATAACTGCAAGATAGGAGTAGTAATATTATTACAAATCTTTACTCCAATTTTGTCGTATTATCGAAGGGCATTTACTGCAAAATTGTCACATAATGCTGCCCACTTCTCAATCTCCAACTCTTTAAATCATTTCCATCTCTCTTCCACCCACATCACTCCACACTTCATTTTTTTTTTTATCTCCTAAAATTTCCAAATGGGTTCATCTCAAAATGAACAATCATCAACCCAAATACCCGAAAACACCAAAAGTTCATCCCTTTTTAGATACAATTCACCTCTTGCACAAATCATCCTAATTGGGTTTGTTTGTTTTTGTTGCCCAGGAATGTTCAATGCTCTTTCAGGAATGGGTGGTGGTGGTCAACTCAACTCCACCGCTTCCAACAACGCCCTCACCGCACTCTACACAACCTTCGCCGTTTTCGGTATTCTAGGTGGTGGTATCTACAACATCCTCGGACCTCACTTAACTCTTTTCGCAGGTTGTTCAACCTATGTCCTCTACACTGGATCTTTTCTCTATTACAATCATTACCAACACCAAGCTTTCGCGATTTTCTCCGGCGCCGTTCTCGGCATCGGAGCAGGACTATTATGGGCTGCACAAGGGGCTATTATGACATCTTACCCTCCGGTGAATCGAAAAGGAACTTACATTTCGATTTTCTGGAGTATCTTTAACATGGGTGGTGTTATTGGTGGTTTAATCCCTTTTATTTTGAATTACCATCGTGGTGATCAAGCTACTACTGTTAATGATGGAACTTATATTGGTTTTATGGCTTTTATGTCACTAGGGGCAATTTTGTCTTTGACTATTTTGCCTGCTAGTAAAGTTGTTCGTGATGATGGAACAAAGTGTACAAACATGTTGTACTCAAATGTTACCACTGAGTTAATGGAAATTTTGAAGTTGTTTTATAATTGGAAGATGCTTTTGATGATTCCTGCAGCTTGGTCTAGTAATTTTTTCTACACGTATCAATTTAATCATGTGAATAAGACACAGTTTAGTTTGAGAACAAGAGGGTTGAACAATGTATTTTATTGGGGAGCACAGATGATAGGGTCAATTGGGATTGGATACACTATGGATTTTAGTTTTAAGAGTAGAAGGAAGAGGGGTATTGTGGGAATTAGTGTGGTTGGTTTTCTTGGATCTGTTATATGGGGTGGTGCTTTGGCTAATCAGATTAAACATAGACATGATGAGATTTTGGATTTTAAGGAGTCTGGTTCTGGATTTGCTGGTCCTTTTGTTTTGTATTTTAGTTTTGGGTTGTTGGATGCTATGTTCCAAAGTATGGTTTATTGGTCCATTGGAGCACTAGCCAACGATTCTGAGATTCTTAGCAGGTAATAATCCAACCAAGAATCTTTTTTATTTTTATTAATTCATTATTCCCTTTGTTTTGGGTTCCTTTTTTTCCCAATGAAAAGATATAATATAATTGTTTAACTATGTAATAGGATTTTTTTTTATTGTAAAATAAAATATCATGTTTTTAACTCAAAAATATAATAAGTCTTTCTTTCAATCACCCAAAAGGCCAAAAGGTTTTTTTTTTCTCCTTTTACTCCTCATTTGTGAGTAAATTCCCTATTTTGATATATGTAACTAACTTTGTGACTCAGAGTTTGTTTCATACTAATTACCAATGTTCTAAAAGTGTTCTAATATATGCTACTATTGTTTCAACAGGTACACTGGATTCTATAAAGGGATACAGAGTGCTGGTGCTGCAGTTGCATGGCAAATTGATAACCACAATGTGTCTCCAATATCACAGTTGATTGTGAATTGGGTGCTCACAACAGTAAGCTATCCGTTACTGTTAGTTTTGATGGTGTTGGCTGTGAAAGAGGATGATGATAAGGGGGCAGAGGAACCTGTCAAACAGGTTGCTCCTTCAGCTGATTACAATGGCTCTGCCTCTGCCCATTGACCTTATTAATATATTCATTGGTTGTCTTCTTTTTGTTGTCATTTATTTCTTGTCGTTACCATTGTTACAAGTTAACACAATCATATTTAATATTCATTTATGATTGATGATGATGCACAACGATGTGATTTAGTTGACTGCAATTTGCAAATTATCAGATCCAAAGTTTTTTTATTTAAATGGGTGTAATGGTTGTGTATATAAATTAGGTACTCTAGCCATTCTATAATTACATATTAGTAAGGCATTTAATATGTTGAAAAGTGCAGTTTTCAATTGAAATCCTTATTTCTCCTCAATTTCGTTGCATATTATTGTGTCTTATGAAGTTATGATTGATATCCATTTTTTTTCATAGGCACCGAAAAATTAACTTTTAAATTTTTTAGGTTTGCAACAAAACCTTAAGTTTTAGAAAAACTACCAAATACAATTAAATATATTTTTTCTTGTGTAGTTTACAAAAATTAAAAACATGTATCAAATAAATTTTATGTTTACAAAATGAGTTAAGAGCTTATTTCAATCATAGAGACTAAATATGATAAACTATTATATATTGTGTCAATCTATGTTAGTTCAACTAACGTAATATGATAAATAAAATTTTAACTTATTATTTTATTATATCTCTCTAATTAAAATCTATAATAAGTATGAATTGCTTAAAAACTAATTGGATATAAGAAGAAAATAATTTCATCATTTACTCCTGGAAAATATAAATTGAAATCTGATAAAACATAAATATATATTAAAAAAGCAAAATCTTTTCAAAAATATATATAAATTGATATTAAATTAAAAAATTTAATAATTAATTTTAAAAAACAATCTATAATTTGGAGCAAGAATAATTGTCATTTTATGTAATCAAATTTTTCTTAAAATTTATTAAAATATTTAAAATAAAAAATAAATTTATTAGTAAAGATATAAAAATGAAAATGAAATAATAGATATTAGATAATTCCTTTTTAAATTATTATTATTTTAATTGAACTTTTTTAACAAATTAAATATAACTTTTACTACAATAGTAAGTTAAATATAATATAAATATCATATTTTTATTTAGCTTATCTAAAATATATATTATCTTTAAATAGAATAATTCTCCTTCACAATAATTGTCAAACACCTCATAATTGTCATTTTGGACACTCATGTTTCAGTATTAGATATGCTAATTGATTACGCTGCTTGTGCTAATTCGCTTAGATTCATAAATATGTCAACCTAATTGATTAAGTCTTTTAATCTAATCGTTAGGGGTTTTTACTATTTCACCATCGTGTTGTGCAATGTCATCCAACCCGTTTATAAAATATTGTTCCAATCCTTATTAAAAAACTTTTGATAATTTAAACAAAATTCAAATATGAAGAGGTTATTATGATCGAAAATATCATAAAAACAATTTTTTTTAAATAAAAAATGATGAATTTATAAATAAATTCACAACATCTATATTGATATCATAAAACAATAAAATGTCTATAATTCAACAAAATTAAAGTTAGTGATCCAACAATTTAATTTAACCTAATTAGTCTTACTATGACTTAGAAATTTAATTTTAGATGATCAAACGGTTCAATCTAATTTAATTAGTCATACTATGACTTATAAATTTGAGTTTAGATGATCCAACAGTTCAATCTAACATTATTAATCTTACTATTACTTAAGAATTTGAGTTTAGACGATTCAACTTAACTTAATTAGTCTTACTATGACATAGAAATTCGAGTTTAGACGATTAAACAGTTCAATCTACCATAAATAGTCCTACTATGACTTAGGAATTCAAGTTTAGATGATCCAACAGTTCAATATAACATATTTGGTCTTAATTATGTTTTATGAATACGAGTTTAAATGATCCAACGGTAGAATATGATCTAACTAGCCTTACAATGACTTATGAATTTGAACTTAGATGATTCAACCGTTCAATCTAACCTAAGTAGTCTTACTAAGACTTAAGAATTTGAGTTTATCAATTTAATCTAATTAGTCTTACAATGGCTTAAAATTCAAGTTTAATGATCCAAACTTATGTATTGTTCATCGTATCTATATTATAAATAATAATAATTTATTTTTAAAAAAATTAATTATTTTCAATCTTTTTATATTATTGAGACTATTTGTGACACAAGTTTATACCATGAACCACTTTGAATATTTTATTAACCACTAAAATATAAATTATTAACCACTTATTTAATGTATATCTTATTAAACACTGAAATACAAAACATTAACCACTATAGAATATTGCGATTTGCAATTTAGTAATTAAAAAAATACTCTAAAATAGTTAATGTCATATATTTTAGTAGTTAATGAAATATATATTTAAAAATATAGTTAATGACATATACTTTTTTTAAAAAAAAAATTACAATATATATATATACTGTCAAAAGTTGTGTACCGATAGCTGGCATCAACCTAGTAAGTCATATACCTATCGTTAATTTCAATTCATTCTTTCAAATCAATCATTCTTCCTTTATTCTTTGATCATATGTCAATTCTTTTCATTGGATATTTCGTGGCACTATGTTTGATTAATCGAAGTACATTGGGAGGATTTTATATATATATTTTAAAAAAAACTAACCATTATACTACGCATTCAAA
Source organism: Cicer cuneatum (assembly GCA_037974295.1). Classification (NCBI taxonomy): domain Eukaryota; kingdom Viridiplantae; phylum Streptophyta; class Magnoliopsida; order Fabales; family Fabaceae; genus Cicer; species Cicer cuneatum. Next base: position 69,200,611 of record JBBPBO010000004.1, on the reverse strand, counting down.
AATATATATTAGCCTTACTTTTTTTCTTTGCACACACTGTTGGTAGGATTGTGTATGATATATAACTAGAAGATTACTATCCTTTTAATGTTCTAAAACTTATGTTGTGTGTTAGTAGATAAATCGACGTATTTATGATTAATTAGTAATTTGATAATGTTGACGATATTAGTTTTGAGATCACTATTTGAGATAAAAACTAAAAAGATCATGTTAATTTTGATGAATTAGATATTGTAACGGCCATTATGATACAATTTAAATGTTAAGTGGATGAATTGAATATGTAATTTACTTTTTAAATGATTAAGACTTTGGATAACATGCATAGATAAAAAAAAAAAAAAAAAAAAAAAAAGGCTCTGGCCCGGTGTTGTTTTGCCTATAACTTGGTTATTTCGAAGGAGGCAATTGTGGTAGTTGCATGAGTATTGCAGTATTAGATGTTGTTATGATAATATTTGAATTTAGATTTTGTTTATAATTATATTTCTGTATGAGCAAGCCAACAAAAAAAAAAAGTGTAACAATTAATTAATAATATGAATGAGTGATACAATCAGTGGGCCATGTTACAAATTGAGTTCAAATTTGGGTGAAGGATTTCACAGGGTGACAAGAGGCTCTTCATTGGTATCCTCTGCCTTTGGTTCCTCAGCCTGAGTTTCTTCAACATCAACGGTCACAGTAGCAGCCTCAGCCTCAGCCTCCTCTGCATTGGCTTCAACTGCCTCCTCTGTTGTTAAGTCTACCAAAGCCTCATCTTTCTCCTCAACTGCTTCCTCCGTGGTCTCCTGCGTAAATCCCACCCATTAATTAAATAACTATTTTTTGTAGGTGTAAATGTGATGTTAAATTAGTATATAAAAATTAAGAAATAAAAAAAAGAATAACCTGAACAAGAGTCTCGTCCTGAGCGGCCTTTGGTGTGGTGGGAGATTCAACTGGGGCTTCCCCTTCGTTCAATTCAAGATCCTTAGGACTGCTCACACAACCTCCCATTGTTGATTTTAGATTTTTAAACAAAAATGAGAGTGATGTGTGGTAGAAGGATAAAACAACACCAATTAGAATGTTATTATTACCACAACGCAAAGGGTGAGACAATTAATATTCACCAAAGGCTGCAATATATATAGCTACTTATTGTGGTTTTCATTTTAGGAACAATTCTCGGGTTTCAATAATAGAAGGCTGTTTTCTGGCCAAATTGTCTCGTACTCATCGATGGTCCGTTAATTTCGTTTTAACAATTCACCTTACCTCTCTTTCTTTTCTTCCATTTCGGACTTTGTGGCCTACAATTACACATCCCTAATTAAACACAGCTATTTGCGCAATTTAATTAAAAAAAGAGAAAACTCATCTATACAAATGAAAATGGAGTTTGAGAAGTGATTATATTATATTAACATTAAAGAGTAACTTCGAAATTATATTGATATATTTTTATAATTTAAGGTTTAAATGATAAAAAATTGACGGATAATTAAACTGACCAAATGGACCAATTTGAAGAAAATATGTTAGTTCAAGACCAAATTGACAATTTATTCTTACAATATGGGTATATGAATATATGATGTATATTGCATACATAGTTGATTGTTGATTAGATATTGGAAAATTCCCTTTTTGATAAACAACTTTTCCTATTTTAGAAAAGAACTTTATTTTTTCAATAATTAAGTAATTACATTATTAACATTATATACTCTCACTTTCTACTAGAGTCTAAGAAAACATTCAATTATGTGATAAAATTTAGTAGAAAAAATTAAATTATAAAGTCCAATACATTATTAATGTTGTCTAATCAAAATCAAACAATATTTAAATTAAAAATATATTTTAGTTTTTCTAATAAAATATTTGATCTTAAAATTTGAACTAATCAATTTAAATCGTACAATCTAAGATATAATTGTGTATATATAACCTAAAACCCCAAATATCATATACACGTGCAGTTGTCTTAAAAGCCTTCTAGAACTTATAACAAGCATATTAAAACCAGAATGGTGTGCCCTCTCACATAGAGGTGTACATGGGTGTTGGTCGACCTGCCAACCTGCTCACTCAATTCAACTTATTCTTGATCGGTTCGGTTTAAATAAAAAAATATGGGTTAAGAACTTAACTCACTCCAAAGATAATTGATCGGGTCGAGTATTGGATTTTGTCAAAACCCGCCTAACCTGTGTACACCCCTAAAAATATGAAAATTATTTAATTCTAAGCAATGTCAACTTCAAGCCTAAACACTTAATTGTTAAGCATTTGGACTTCAAATTGACATTGCTTAAAATTAATTAATTTTCATATTCGACTAATTTACTCTTGTTAAATTTATTTATGTATTTGAATATTATTGTTTTTTTTAAAGAATTGAATGATGTGATTGAAATTTTATAGTTTTTGAGACATTCAAGTATTAAATATATTTTCATTTAATATATTTTTTCGTAAAATAAAAAACAAGTTATTATTCGCCAACCCAACTCGTTATTGATCAGGTCAGTTCGGTTCGGGTTAAATGAAAAAAATACAAATTTAGAATTTAACTCAACCCAAATATAATCGATCGGATTGGATATCGATTTTGTCAAAATCGACCCAACCCAACTCGCATGCACCCCTATTCTCACATTCAGCAAGGTAAAGCAACTAGTATTTTCTTGGAAATCGGACTATATAAGACAACATATTTACTTCTCTTTTAATTCCACACTCATTGTGCATACTACAACTTATGAGTGAATGCTCGAGCAAACATCTGATAATATCAAGTATTATATGAAAGTGTGAAATCGGTCGAGAACCAGAAATAATATCAGAACTATTGAATTGAATAGAAAAACATATTTTCTTTGTTTAGTTTATTACCATTGCATTTTGTTACAAATCACCGTATCTGCTATTATATATTCTTCGAATTTTATTTGAATATTGTATTTTGGCCCAATGATGGCGGTTCCTCAAGGGCTTGATATCCTAAGTCGGAATTGAGAAAATTGGAGTATAGTGAAGGTTGTAAAAGTATATTTTAGTAGTTATAAATAAAATTGGACGAAATTATCAAGTCGGAAGTAAACTATGATAAATAATTATGTTTATCTTTTTTTTTTTATTCTTTTTTCTAGAAATCCTTTTAAAATTGAAAGTTTAATAAATAAAAAATTGTTGAGAATTGATAAAAATATTTTTAGTACTTCTTTGAGAATAATTTTTACTAAGTAGTGTTTTGAAAAAGATTTTAGATCAAACACAATTGAAACTCTCATTTTCTTATGTGATTTGGGGGAGTTTGAGTATGAGTTCAATTTATCTCTAATAAAATATCAATTAATTATTAATATTGACTATGTTTAATAAAATAAAATAAAATAAAATAAAAACATTGACTATTTATAAAACGTGAATTTGATTAAACTCAAATAAGGAAGATACAAGCAATTTAAAAATTAAAGTTATTTAGTTATTGTTGGTCATGTGTAGCTAAATAAGTAATTGAGTTAAATTGTTGCACAATTTAAGGTGAGAGAATTTGAGTTAAATGATTAAAAGACAAATAAAATCGTAAAAGATCTCCAACTTAAATTTGAAAACCTTCTCTCAACTATTTTTTGGAAAAATATTTATATCTAATTTTTATACATAAAAATAAAATCTATTTTTGGTTACAATCTTTCTGAAAATTGTGTTTGACCAAACTTCTTTTAAAGAAAAGATATAGAAAATACTAGTCAAACCAATTTTGTCTTTGGGGCTGGACAAGGAATATATGTGGATGAGAACGTTTTTGTCAATACAGCAAATTATACCATTCTTTTAATCTACAAATTTTTTTTTTATGTGAAAATACATTTTATCAAGCGGTTAATACAATGAAATAAAAAGGACAATACAAGAAGAATAATTCTCAATTCAAATTGAGGATTGGTATGAATTTTATACAAATGCAACTTTTTCAGTGAATATAGTTTTTTTTAATATCGATAGCGTTTTTTTTTATGAAATTATTTTTTTTTCTTTCAATATTTAAATTTATTTAATGTTTATAGAATCTAAAAAAACAAGTAAAATAGTAGTAGAAAAATTAGCGGCATGTTTAACATAATTTAAAGAAAAATAAATAAATAACTATTAATTTTTAATAATGAGTGATCATCAAACCAAAATAAGATACATCTTTTAATTTTGTATACATTCTTTAAATCATATTAAAAGAGTCCACTTCAAACGATTTTAACTAGCCCTTTGATTTCTTCAACGATTTTAACCAAAATCAACAAACACAAAACCCCTAAAAAATAGGGAAGAAACTCATGGTAGGTGGGAGCGAGGTTGTACAAGGTCATGGTGGCAAGAAAGGAGAAGAAATGGGTTTTTATTTGATAGGTATGGTACATCATAATATCGGGTAGAGTTTCAGAATCATAAATCAACCACATGGACCATTTGATACTCTTGTTCATATTTGAATTTACAACTTAGGAGAATAAGTTGAAAATAATATAAATACGTCAAACTATTTGTTATTGCTGTCACAGATAATTTTAAAAGGGTTTATGGAGTAAAATAATCTCAAATTAGTTAATCTAAACAGCTTTTAAAGATAATATTATATTTAAAGGCGGGCTAGTTGTACATTTAATCCAAAGACGCAAATTTTACTATTGATGAGAGTCTTATTTATTTTTTATAATATAACAAAATGATGGTTAATTTTTTTTTAAATATATTTTTAATTTTTAAAAAATTACGACGTTAGTCTATAAATTTTTTTAATACATTTTTAGTCTTTATTTTGATTTCATATATAGACTAGAGATAACAATTTTTCTGTTAAATTTTTAACATAGAGAATAAAAGTAAATAAAAAATTTTAGAAATTAAAAAGTTGATAATCTTTTTTATTAGTACTAAAAATAAAAATTTTAAAATTTTATAAGAATTAAAATTTATTTTTCTCTTTTTTAATTATTAAAATTATATTTTTTTTATTTAATACTCAATTTTTAAAATTAAAATAAAACATTCAAAATATTTAAGTCAGTCTCATTTGTTAAGAGTAATAATAATATTTATTTATAACCAAGAATAACTTGCAAACGAATATTAATTAATATGCACAAAATACAAGAATGTCGAGGTGTCATCTCTTTTTTTAATAAATAGAATAATGGTAAAAGTTTAATTATATGTATTTACAATGTAAAAAAAAATGATATGATCACTATATCACAGTTGTTTATAGTTGTAATTTTTTAATTATTACTATAAAAATTAAATGTTTTTAATCATCACGACAATTGAAAGATTTTTCAAACATTTTGAAGTAGTTAACAAAAAAAGCACTTTTCATACCTTCAGCGTTCCTGAATTTTCAATGCTCAATAAATTAAATGCTAAATATATCAATTTCAATACTTAAGAGGAAGTGAGAGATTATTTATCTTTATATTTAGAAAAAATATAAAGGAATTATTTTTTATAGTCTTATAATTACTAATTATATAAGTAAGACTACAATTCTTATTTTTATTAAAATTGAAAATTTACAGTTTTTGTAAAATGAGTAATTAATTAAATTATATTAGGAAAAAATGTCATTTGTTTATAGTTTTCAAACATAAATGATATTGTTTTTATTCAATATTTAGAATTAATGATTATACAATGTCAATGTAAAAATTTGTTACATTGAAAATCAACAACAACTTCCATTTTTAGTTTTTTTATTTGATGTGTTAATAAATTATAATTAATTATCAATGTAAAATAATTTTGAATCTATGGTGCATATTTTTTATTCTTCTAATATTTTTAGTAACACTCAATTCATAAAAGTCATATGCAATCCATCAAAGCTATACCCAATGAATGAAAACTTGTATATTTTTTTTTTACGTGTCTTTTAAATTAAAAGAGCTTGTAAATGGTCACCATCATATAAAAAAATAGTTTAATTTTTAAGCATAGTCATTAAAAAAATTTATACATTTAACAAATTATTATCAATTATTATTAATAATTTAACAGTTATAATTAATTTATACCAATTTAATAAATAATTATAAAAAAAAGTCAAACACTATTAATATTTTAACTGTTAAAATTGATTTTTACACTATGTATAGTAATTAATCTTAATTATTAAGAATGGTTTGTTCTACAAATTGCAAAACCAACGAATAAAGAAAAGATTAAAGATGAATTAATCTTTCTCTGCATTCTACATTTATCAGCTTAACCCATCTTCCAAAAACTCTCTCATTCCGTCAAAGATTCCGTCTTTCGATTTCAATTTAACTTTTCAATCGATAAAATATAGCTCATTGGGTTTTACGTAAAGATCGTTTTTTTCCGATCAACGGGGCATGCATAGCCGGAATTTGTGCCGTACTAATCGTCATCTGTATGATGCCGTCGGTGTTGGTGGTGGCCGGAGACGCTTCATCGGCGGTAATCCGGTTACCGTCGGAAGTAAGCGGAGAAGTGAAGAACGTGTGCGCGGGAGCAGCGGTGGCGGCGGCATGGTGTCCTGTAAAGTGTTTTCGGACGGACCCAGTTTGCGGCGTCGACGGCGTGACATATTGGTGTGGTTGTGCGGAAGCGGCATGCGCGGGTGTGAAAGTTGGGAAAATGGGGTTTTGTGAAGTTGGGAATGGTGGTTCAGCTCCTATCTCTGCTCAGGCACTTCTTCTTCTACATATTGTTTGGCTCATTGTTCTTGCTTTTTCAGTTTTCTTTGGTCTTTTTTAATTTCTCTCTCTCTCTCTAGATAGGATCTCTCTTCTTGTATAATAATATATTATTAATTAAAAGGTTAGTTTTCAAAATTATATTTACACTAAATTGTATATTAAATATGAGATTTGAACTCTTACCATTGAATTAGTATATCATGAAAGGTCTTCTAGTTGAATAGAAATACATAATATAAATGAGTGGTTTTGTTATTGAGGCTATATAAACTAGTGAATATTAATTTCATCATTGAAATTGTAATAGTTTGGTAATTGGTATTTAAATTTAAAATTGTTAGTTAATCTAGTTTATTTTTAAACTTCTTTACTATGCCGGAATTTAGAGTGCAAATAAGAATTAAAAAACCTCACTGCCAGGTAATTTTGAGTGGTGATTTTCATGATAGAAAAACTAATTTGACTTGACAATTTTTAATTTAAAAAATGTTTTTTATGCAATAAAAATATTTTTTTTTTATAAATTTAAAGAATTAAATTACTTTCTTATAGTTTAAATGAACAAAATAATATTCACTTGAATATAAATATTAATATATTTACTATATATTATATAATGAGACTTTTATGCATTTCAGCGCTATTTTCTCTCTTTTAATATTATGCATAAAATTAAGGTGGGTTTATTTTGTAAAAATATTTTTCTATTTCTATTTTTTAAAATTGATATTAATTTTATCAGCTAACAAAAAAGATGTGCGGGATTATAAAGTAAACAATTTTATGTATTTCCATTAACAATGAAAAATGTCAAATAGTTATATTATTTTTACCAAAAAATAATTATTTTTATTATTTCTAAAAGTGAATCATTATTAATTAATATTTTATTTTCTCTTCACCACACCAATTTATTTCATAAATCTCATATATTTTTATTAACAAGTTAAAATTATCTATAAAGATAGAATATATTTTTCACGGATTAAACATGCCCTTAAATATATCCATCATAATTCTTTTTGAATTCTTCTGTTGATTAAGTAACAATGCGGTCCAATACCGTCGATGATGGAGCAAGGCTTCGAAAATTTTCATCTTAAAGGTTGAGTCTAAGTTGGTGGTAGATTGAATTAACTATCCAAAAGCTATATTACTGAATTTTTAATTGAGCTTTGTTGGCAGTTGTTAGGTACTAGTTGTCATAACTTTCATGTTGAGTTCCCTACTAGAGAAACAAATGTCTCTAAGTTTTTCTAATCTATTTTAACATATATCGAATATTTTATCATGAATTAATTGAAGTAGATCCCTTTTTGTCAAAAAAAGAAAAAAAAACAATGATGTTGGAAAGTACTATCAGAATTTAGATAATTTGAAATCTTATGACGTTGGAAAGAGTTTTTTATTTATTTTTAATTATAGATGAATGATTTAATTTATATACATTATTAATATAAATAAATTATATTATTAATAAATCACAATTATTAATACGTGTAATTTTAAAATTATATAATTAAAATCAACTATCTTTGGAACACGAAAGAAAGCTCCACAGTTTCATTTTTTCATTTATACCCTTGTCTTGCAAAAAAATAGTTCCACAGAAATTGCCTTGTGGCTAACACATCGAAGAAAGATTTTGATAGCCAACACATGAAGAGAACTATTTTTTTATACCTAAAAATTGCTCTGTATTGTCTTCGTAAAAGAAGAAAAAAATAATATAAAAAAAGTTGAAATAATTATAGTTTAGGGAGAGGAAACATGTCTGGGAAACAAACATATGCTTGTTAATTTGATAATTTGAATGATATTTGTGAGTTGATTTAATTAATTAAATTATAATAATGATCTTCATTAACTAAAATTGGACATTGTTAAAATTAACCAATTTATTGAATTACTCCCCTAAAAAAATTGAATTACTAATTAAATTAATTTAAATAAAATTAATTTTGATTGAAGTTTTTTAAAATAGGGGTATTTTAGTATTTTTAAAATACCCAACAATTCTTTTTTCTCTATTTCTTCTATATCTTTTTTTTATTTCAATCAACACATCAATCAATTATATTTTTTATTTTTTTCTATCTGTTCATACTCGTCTCACTTTCTCTCCATAACCGATCACTCACGTTCTTAATAGGAGAATTTTGGTTTACTAAATAAATAAGATATTGGACAGGAAAAAAAGTTGATCCGCGTTGGATTTCAAAAGTGACTGAGATTGGAAAAAGATAAACAAGGGAGCAAATAAATGTCAATATTTTTTACTTTACTAAATAACAGTGCAAAAAGTTGCATTTAAAAAAATTATTTCCGTTAATCGTAACAATAATAATTATTTTACAAATGTCAAGTTCAAGATTTAAAGAAGTCCCTTAAAGTTATCTACCTAAAATGACTGCATTTTAAGCAAAATATTAGAAAAATGGCCATCTGCCCCCCGATTTTGCCCATCTACTCCACCAATTTTGTCCATCCGTCGCCAATACACAATACACAATCAGAAGCTAAAATCCAATAAAAATGAACATCATGAGAGTTGAACGAGCATCCACCAAAATATTATGATACAGGGCATGATGATTAATCTGATACGATTGACTACAAGAATATAGTCCAAGTGGAATGAATTTTGTCAGCTCAATGGTTACTCTCTCTTTCTTTAGCGGTATACAGCTAAATCGTTACTCTTGCATATACTAGTGCAGTTGAATCAACCGCTGGCAAACAATTGCATTTTTGGTAGAACTTTGGATCCCTAAAAAGGAATACCTGATACTGAACCAGGACAAATTACAAAAGGAATATCAAATTTAAATTTTTAAGATAAAAATCAAATCAGGGATTTCTTTGAAAAATAAACAAAAAACTTCACCCCCAAGGTAAACTGCCAAAGAAAACATTATGTTATATGTGAATCCTTGTAAATGTTGTCCAGTTTTGACATTTACCAGTCTTGTTGTCAAAAATGTCAAGTCGGGGGAAGCAGTGCCCGTGTACAGTTAACATGCTCTGTACAAAGCCACAAACAACCATCCACTCTAAATAAAAATAAATTAAATTCAAGGGAAGCCACACAATAAAAGTGTGCAGGCAAAATTTATTTATGGAAGAAAATACTGGTGGTATACATGGAAAAATGCAGACTACTTTCTTTTCTTTTCATTTCTTCCTCCCCAAATTTATCAGTTAGGAAGAAACAACTATAGTCATAAACAATATGTCCAATCAAACTAGCAATATAAACTAAGTCCAATCAAACTCTTCTGCTTCCATCTCTCCAAACTCTGAACTCAATTTTCACAATAACATCCACAGATCAAAAAACAAATGAATTCATCAGAATGGCAAGTTCAGTAAAATGAAACACTACTCCCTATTTGGGGGGGCTCTGAAGTGAAAATCCAGTTTTTTCAGGATGATCTGGGATTCCTCTAGTGGTAGTAAGGGTTGTGGAGCTCTCATCTTTAACCTCACCAGAAGAATCATCTTCTTCTTCCTGTCCTGCTATTGAAGGGGGTGCGGTCCCACTATGCTTATTACTGGGAACATTACCAATCAGGCTTTTATACATAGTAAGGGCTTGAGCCATCATGTTAGCAGGATTAGATGCAGAACTAGGAAGCAACATTGTAGTGCCCTGAGGAAAAGAAAATAACAAATATAAAACAAACTTTTAAGTGGGCAAATTGTTCACAGCATAAACTTGCATATCAATCAGCTAGTAGGCTATTACCTCCTTGGCTATGTTACTAAAAGCTTGAATATATTGCTCTGCTATCCTTAAACTTGCTGCCTGCAAACCAAATGACAATAATGATTCATTCCCTGTTATTCCATGGGACTCGATACAGATAAAACAGACATGCTGAGCAAGAGGAAATTTTATATTCCAGATGTTGAAGTTATGGAGATTTAGACAAGAGAAGAAAAATAATGAAGACTTTCAATATGATAATGGTGTAATATGGGAATACCAAACTCCTGATGTAATTGAACAGAGAAACAGATCAAGAAATAACTAAATAACATGGAAACTATTCTTCCGAGATATTCTAACACGAGAAACTAATCCAAGGAGCTACTTGACGTATTATAACAGTAGACTCACCACAAGTTGTTTGCCAGCTTCAGAAATAACAGAAACTAAAACATAACAAACCTTTCTACCCTATTTAGTGAGTGTTTGGACAAGTATTAGATAAATTGATTAACTTGATTTTGAAAAATAAATTTCGGTTATAGTGAAATTGAATAGAAGTGATTTATGCTTTTAAACATCCATCTCAAAAAATTAAGTTTGTAGTAAAACTTAGGGGGGCCTTTGTTTCATGGCCATAAAAATTATTCCCAAGAATATGGAAGTTAGAAATATAGATTCTCGTGTTTGATAGAGTTACAAAATTTATTCTCTGGTAGAAAATATTCCTACGAATAAAATAACTACTACTTTCTCATGTTTTTATTCCTAAGAAAGAAGGTAAGGAAAAAGGCTTCCACGAAAGTGTGAATAAAATTTGTGTAACTACCCATATATACCTGACACTCCTACAAATAATGCACAGGAATATAATAAATATTGACCAAACACTTTTTCTACAAACTACCTGAGAACCATTCACGAACATGAAATAAACGCACCTTAGTGCAATTTTTTTACGTCAAAGCAATGCAAAAACTACACTTTTAATCAAACATGCATTTATGAGCAAACTTGATTTTGGTATAATACAGCAAAACGTAGGTTTGTAAACATAGTATGAGTAGGTTAAATGCTCCTCCAAACATGCAATTATATGATCTAGTATTGAATGTTTTCAAGGAGACCAAAATTACACAAGAAACGGTCAACCTGGTGCTGCCCTGAAAACTGTGATAGTAATATAACCTGGTCTATATACAAATAGTCGCGCATTTAGTCTATCTGGCTGGAATGCTAGCATATCCTAAGTTTAAAATTGCCAAGTATTATTAACATACAAACAATAGAACTCTAAGCATAAGGAGTTTGTATTCTACACATAATTTCCGGCCAACACTTTGTAAGACTTGTATGAAAATTTACAAAATTACAAAAATGCTGTGAACAAAAAATTGCAATAGAAAGAACTGCATAACCTCACCTCTGGTCCTCCACTTTCTTTTAGGGAGTGCGACACAACAGCAAGTCCTTCAGCTGTTGCTTTTGCTCTGGCAAGGATGGCCTCAGCCTCACCTGAAAAGAATGTGTTAATTATAATGTTTTGAAGATATCAAACAGAGGCGACAATGTTGTAAGGGAATATCAATCAACTTAAATTGATGGATGAAGAAAACAGACGATGACATCATGATAAATTGAACACCAAATTTATGGCGGCATGTTACAGTCTAACTCAAGTAAGAATGGTTCAATCCATAATTTATCATCTTTGTCATGCAGAAAATCATTGATCTAAAAAGAGACTCTACATATGAGCAAACTGATATAAATAAAAGATTCAAATTATAACATCAAGTCCAGCAGACATCAAAACTATCTTAGTGAATAATGCTGTTGCAAAAGTGGAAGCTGGAACCAATATATCAACATGTAATTAACCTTTCGCTCTGTTAACTTGATCCATCATAGCTGCTTCTGATGCTAAGATCACTGAACTCTTCTTTCCTTCAGCTCTGTTTATATGAGCCTGCCTCTCTCCTGATGAACACTATAGGTCGTCAAAGCCATAAACATAGAAACTACAACCTTGAATGACATGGGTGCTAAAACTAATTTCACGATGATAAAAATGTAATGTCACCTAGGACATAGGAAGAATTGGAACTTCAAATTGATTACCTTCAGACTCAAGAATTTGAGCTCTCTTTTTCCGTTCTGCTTCTGCTTGCATCTCCATAGCTGCTTTCACTCCACGTGGAGGAGAGATATCCCCTGTACAAAGACAACCACAAAAGAAATTACACAGATACGGTTGAGTAAAAAATAAAGGATAATCGTTCATACATCGCCAAAAACTTACTTATTTCATATCGAAGGCACTCTAGACCCCAACTTTTTGCAGCCACATTAATGGACTCCTGCAACAATTTGGTCACAAAATAATTAACCCTTTATTAAATTTGGCTGCAGATGATGAAAGAGTGTTCTTTATATACTTCTTCAAGACAAACTTTAAAATTCTTAAGTGCATGTTTTACATTTGTTACATTAAAACAAAATATAAGGCTGACACCTATTGAAGAGCAAGCCCATAGTTGTTGGTTCAAGTTTGTTATCTAATGTCGTTGCTATGTTCTAACATCTAAGCAGGTTTAAAAACCATGTCCAAATGGGAAAGGATGTGCAAAGAAAGAGCTATTGTAGATTGAGCTTTTAGTTTCTGTAATTTATTTATGGTTTCAATGTCATAAATAGGGTTTCTGGTTTTTGATATTATTTATTGTTATTTTCTATTTCAGGATTTTATTCTATTTTAGATGATCATATTGCAACTTGGAATAATAATAGCTTGTTAACCTGTTTGGCTTTGTTAGGTCTATAAACTACGTAAGGTGCAATAATTGAGATCCTTTTGATTAATAAATAATGTTTTATTCATTCACAGAGTATCTGATGAGTAGCAGGAGCACTTTTCCCAAGAAGAGTACTTATAGGAGGATGAATAACCCAAGAAAATGCAGTGAGACAATCTTAAGTAGGTGCAATAGTTGAGGAACATGATGTCAGGAAGTTGATTTAACGATTTAGAGTCGGATGAAATAAGCTGCAAAACAGTGGTTGTCATTCTGTTTATGAGAGAAGCTGTGAGAAAGGCATGATCCCAACAGGTGAATGAGGTGATTAATGACTATGTTAGGTCAGAAATCGTTGAAATTGGATGTAGGCCTGAGGCGGTGAATGGCCTGATAGTTAGAAGTTCACAACAGTTGAAATAAGGGTGTGTAGCAGGGAAAGGGGATTAGTTAGTTAGCAAATCCATGTAAAGTGCTGCTGGATGTTAGCGGGAGGGAAATATATATGTGTTGAAAGGTGTTTTGCAGAGGCTGAGAGATCACCTCTCTTTGAAAGGGCTTAGTCCTGTGAGGGTATTTCCGAGAACCATTCTGGGTGGTCGTTTCTTTTCTGGTTCAATTTTAGCCAGCTGCTGCTCTATATTACTGCTGCATAATTCAGCAGACTTGACGATATCTAGATGAGATTAATAATACCTGGTGGTTTCATGCCCTTTGTGCATCTTTTTTTATCAGTGGTCTAATACTTAATAAACACATTAAAGTCAAGTTGCTGAAATGAATTAGCTAGATCCTATCCAAAGCAACAACTAGATCCTGTATTATCATCAGTTAAGGACTTAACATCTGATAATAGGAAGAAAGGAGCTAATACCCCCACAACCAACAAAAAATATTCACTTTTAGCTCATCTCATCTCGTTCCTTTCATTTTTTTTCTTACCTTTAGATAATTGGATTCAAACAGTACTATAAAATTATAAGTCAGACAGGTTATCCTTCTACCAAGTCTCTACATGCTCCACCTAAACAAACACATTCTATTCATAACTTAACTATGCTACTTATGAGAGATTTCCACCGACAAGATTTTAAATATGGCTTAAAAGTGAAATACCAAAATGCTTCCATAAAAAGAATGAACCAATGCTAAAATGACAACATTAGAACAAACAACCAGTTGAATGAACTAAACTCACCACAATCTGTTCATTGAGTGTGTCCCTTTCTGCAAAGGTCTTGTCAAGCGTAATCTTACCGAGTTCACTACGCATCGTGGTTTGAGCCAGCTGAATAACCGCATAAAGAGGATTCTCAACACCATAAGAAGCAAGTTTAGGATCCACAATCTGCCCTCAAGAAAAAAATTAACAGTTAAAATAATCAACAAGAATGAAAAAGTAATAACCGGAATTATAAAGAGAACATTCGAGAAACCTTGACATAAAGCACACCATCAATGAGAATGGTGACATTATCTTTGGTGATAGCAGATTGATCAGGAATACTGATAGCTTCTTCCTTTAACGAATGCACATAAGCAATTCTATCAACAAACGGAATTAAAAAATGGATTCCAGAGGGAAGAGTCTTAACGTATTTTCCGAACCGCTCAATTACAAACGCTTTCTTCTCAGGTACAATTCGAATCCCCCAGTTCATAGGAGGAATAATTTCATAATTCCTAAAAAGAAATTGAATAAAATTGAATAAAAATAATGGAATCAGTGTAGCGAAAATTCGTTAGTGGAAATGAAATTAACCTGGAGATAGGATCTCGACCATTGCGAAGATATCGGACGGAGGAGAGTCGATAGGGAAGGGAAGAGGTTTGGTTAGTAGCTGTAGTTGATGTCGCCGCCAAGGATTGGGTGATAGAACGAAGTGCGATTCTTGCTGAATTGGTTTTCCAAATGGTCGCCATTTTCGTGGTTGGGACTTGTCTGCAACAGAAACCCCCTTTCTTCTTCTTCTTCTTCTTCTCCTTTCGTGTTCATCAATTTTATGTGTATTTAATTTATCAATTCTCAATTGCCGGTTGCTTTAACTAAACCCTAGTAAAACCTCTTACCTCAATTGTTTTTATTTTTATTTTTTTGTTTATGATGATTTTGTTGAGTTTTTGACATTTTGTAGATATAAATAACTTAACTAAACTTATACTAATATTTTTGAAGTAAAACCAATTCATTTATTATTTGATGTGAATCTATTCTAAGAAATCAACAAAATTCAAAAAAACATGCATAAAAATGCATTTTAATAAGTCTTTGTTTTCACATTCATAATACTTTACTGCATATGGTAAAGTAGAACCTCAACTTTGTAGCTTGATTGTGCAAAGTGGATGTAGTTTGAAACACACTATTAGTTTCATTTAAATATTAACTCTTTGAATTATTTTTAATTTATCATGTTTAATAAGTTAAGTGTAAACCTTAGTTCTGTATGCGCAACTCATTCACATTTTTTTTCTTTACAAGACAAATGTAGATAATATTGTGATGTTAAGTGCGCAGTGTACCACACATAAAAAACATATTCGCAATAGTTGTTAGTAATTCAAACTATACAAATGTAAATTAATAGCAAAATGTATTATGTGTTCCATTAAGTTATTTAATAAGCCCAAATGAATCGTTTACTTTGTTTGTCCTACAGAGATCCTTGTTTTATTACATGTAAATGTTACCTTTTTTGCACATTCTACTACAAAAATATACAAATGTCTTATTATTTTATTGGCGAGGTTGAAATGGGATGGACCATTTATCATAACACACCCCTTTCTCATCTCTTATTTTTATCTTTTGCCAATTTCAAATTTATGTTAAACGATTTGGGGCAAATATTGTGTGAAAGAATATGAATTGGGATAATTGTCGTATGAGGATTTCTGACATTGAACGATGGATACTTTTAAGGCTACACAACATATTCTCCCTCTTATATCTCGCACAATATTAAGTCGGTTTAAGATTAAAAAAATAATTTTAATTTTATATTTTTAAAAATGATTTTATAAAAATTTATTTAAAAATAGTAGAATTATTTTATATTTATTTTTTACTAATTAAAAAAATAATTTTGATATTTAATAACTTAAATATTCATTATTAAAAATTTTAACATGATAAAAATCACATTTAAAAAAATGCATTTTACAAAAATAATTTTTGTGAAGAACTTCTCAAAATAGTTTTCTATTTTAATCATTTTTTGAAATTCTATTATAAAAAAAATATCGAAAATAGATTAAACACTTAAAATCATATTTTAAGACAAATTATTTAAACTAATTTTTTATTTAAAACTTCAATTTTAAAATTCTTCCCTAAAAATATATAATAAAAATAAAATATTATAAAAATCATTTTTAAGAAAATCTTAAACAAATATTTTCCCTAAAATCGTTAATCTATTCCTAAAATAAGCAAGAGGTACACATAGCGGTTTACAAAGGAATGGTCAACCTCGTTTAAGCTATGGATCGATTCGGAAAGAGCTGCATCAATGTTTTTCAAAAGATAAAATCAAATATATCAATATATGAATAATAAACTAGTGACATTATTAACATTATTTAATGAATCTGTTTGTCTGTTTTACACAATAAAAATAACAAAAGTAATTAAATTTTAAGTGTTTATTTAAAGAAAAAAATTAGTTATTTTTGTGGGTAGACAAAAAAAGGTTGCACTAAAACTTTGTATCTCCACTATATATGTGTGTATATATAGGTATACCGTATACATTAACCAAAAAATAGGAGATTTGAAAACTATATCATGATATATCTAAAAGTTAAAGACATCTCAAACATCTATATAAATTATAATTGCTCCTTGTCTCTTTGTACTTTAAAATTGTTGTATGATTATTTTATTTTCAATGCTACTAACAATATCTATTTATAAATGTGATAAGATAATTCAACAATTCATTCCCTATATACTTGAATTTGATTCCTTACAAAATTCTTTGCACAAAAACTACTTTCAACTATTGTAGTTGTTACGCAAAATCAAAATTATCATTGCAATAAATACACTGTTAGATAATTGTTTAAAAAGATATACTATTAGATATACAATATAGTTTGTTTCAATAAATATATATGAAATATCACTACATTAGTAGGGCAACACTTAAAAAGACTGCATAATATATTTTTGTCAAAACTAAAATTTCCAGTTATTGGCTCACAGTGAATAATAAAAAAAATGTCAATGGCTCACTGCAATCTGCACCACTTTGTAGTCCCTCACTCAATGCTATGCATTGTTGTTTCTTATAAGTAATTGTTCGCCACTTTTTTTTATATATTATTGCCATCCTATTTCATCGATTTTATCCACAAGTTATCATTCAAAGGTGGTGTTGTGATATACTTCTATAAAAAATCAACAGAAAAACCTAATGCAGTTTGTCATTATGCATTTGTAGGATGACATCTTATGACTTTATATTAACACATCTTGATGATTAAACCGTGGATAAGCGACTTGTGTAGAATGAAGGATTTAAGGTATCTTTTAAAAACGCTTAGGAATCCAATCAGAATCGACGGCTAAAACGAGGAATAGTATTAAGAACAATTTGGTTAATTGAGTTTAGAAGTTGGAATAAAGATTTACGGATATATCGGATAAAGAAGAAAAGATTAAGGCTACAAATAGATGCAAACAAATAAGATTGTGCATGAAAGATAATACTGTGGGTTGAGTGAATTATGCAGCAGAAACATCCAAATCATTACTTGGTTGCATAGCATTAATATGCAATAGGATTCAAAAATAGCAACCAAAAATTAAGTGTTGCTGCCTTCACATTCTTGAAAAGAGTTCGATTATCATAGTAGATGAAACCAAGATAGTCTCAATAGATTATATGTTGATGTCAATAACAAAGTCAATTGGAAGTGTCTCTTTAACGACTCTCATGAGCACATAGAATACTTAGGCAACAAATCAATTTTAGAGATAATAATTAGTACATAAAGAATTATCGATATATTAATAGTGAAACTATTATTTGGTGTTCTCAAATAAAAACGGAGGCTTATTCTTGTTTTTTAAGTTAAGTATTATTAAGTATTTGTTTTTTCTAATATTAATAATTGAATGCACAACTTTCAATATTAAATTTCTACTTTTAGTGTCTTATCAAGTGGATTAGGGACACTTGTTACCCTCCTTAGTAATGCCAAATCAAATGATGTAGCTAACCATTTAATACACTTATAAAAACAGATTAATTCATCTAACAAGCTGTTCTTTAATGTTAAACAAAGACTCCTCACAAGAGGAGTAGGGGATAAGTGTGAAATACTGAGTCACTAAGAGGAATGAAGCATAATTAGGGCAAATAAAAGGATAATTTTAAATAAGATATTCCAAAACATAAAACCTTGATGACAAAAATAATCCAAACTCAACAAGCAAATATAAAATGTGTCCAAGTACTCGCCACAAAACAGTAAGCAATCCATGAACAAGAGAAGATTTGAATCAAACTACAAAAAGATATAGTTGGTTTCAGTATCAACCTCTATTCATCAGCTACTGTGCCCCTCTCACTAACATAAATACCGTCAAGAAACTTCCTGATATCCTTGTTTTTAACATGGCATTTCTGTTCCAAAACACACAAAAACAGTTAGAAATCTAAATATAAAAGCAAAATAATCAATAAAACAAATCACAGGGTATATGTAGATAGACCAAGAGAAAGAGTGTACCTGGTTAATAAGGGCACATGACCTAGAAACAAGTTCAATGTCATTTCCATCTAAAACAACCTCATCTTTCACCTTCTCAGATCGAACAATGGTAACACCGTCAAGCAAATCCACTTTCCTCACCTAATAATACATGTTCAATTCCATAAATTCTCAAATTAGTAAATCACGCAATAATTAACCATATAACTAAATGAAAAAGAAATTCATTAATTAAATTATTTGAATTGATAATTTCATACAAAGATTAATGATCATAATGTAAGGAAATCATGACAAAATTATCTAATTACAAGTTGGAATGAAACTAGGAATCCCTAAATGAATAAGAAATCGAATCATTTCAATTAATAATATATAATTTCATATAAACATTGATGCTTGTTAAATATATCCAATGACGAAATGATCTAGTTACACGTTGGAATGAAACTAGGGTTCTCTAAATTGAAGAAATAAAGAGCTTAAAAAGCAATTAATCAAGAGATTTAAAAGCCATTAAGTGAAAGTGCGTACCTTCTTTTCGCCAAGGAAGTTTCTGATCTCGATGGCCTTACTGTCATTAGTAATGCTAGCGTTGATCGGAAAATGAGCATAAACAAACCTCATCTTATAGCGGAAACCCTTGGTGACACCAGTGATGAGATTCTCGACGTGACTGAGGGCGGTGCGGATGGAGGCGGAGGTTTTCCGGGAACCGAACCATGCGTCGATCTTGAGCTTCTTCTTACCATCCTCGTCGGTGATAAGATCGAAATCAAGGTTGAGATGTTTGAAATCACGGACAAGCTTACCGCGAGGACCTTCGACTTCGATGATCTTGGCGTTAACCTTGATGCTAACGCCGTCGGGGATGTTCATGGTTTCGGAAGAAAGAATGGTCTTCATTTTTGCGACTGACTGTGTCTCCTTCTACGGCCTCTGTGTCTGCGATTCACCTCTCTCCAGAATGCAAAATCTAAACCCTAGATTGATATATAGTGGTAATTTTATTCGCCGGGTCTTATTCGGGTTGTGGGCTTTACACGAAATCCGACGTATGAAGGTTTGGTCTAGCCCGATATTTAGCCTTTTCCCGAAACATATATAATTTTAATTTCTATTTGCACCCTCCATTTACTTACGACTCAGTCACCCTTTTTTCACTTCTTAAGCTTCATGTGGTTTTTTATATGTTTTCAAATTTCAAAAACTAAAATTATATAGGGCTTGTTAGAATACGTTTTTATTTTTAGTTTTTAAATACTAATTCAATTTTAAAAAACTCTTTTACAATTCAATTTTAAAAAACTCTTTTATATTCAATTTTAAATTTATTTTCAAATCTAAAAAATCAAATTCTTTCATACATATTTCAATTTTTATAATTAATTTCTTCTAATTTGAATATATAAATAAATGAAATAAGAAAAATATATATAATTCAAAGTTTTTCACATAATATTTAATATATTGAATTATAAAAAGATAAATAGTTTTGTGTAAATTTTAAATCAACTACAAAATTATAATATTTTAAGTTGAACGTAAGAATTTAAATTTAAAATATTGTAATTGTGTGTGTGTGAACTTTAAACTAAGAAGCATACATATTTCTAAAATAGTAAAATACTCTATTTTATTTATACCGGTACCGTAATCGTAGTAATTAATACCTACAATATATTCATACATATACATCATAGGTTTTAAGTAGTACTTACTCTACAGAAAATTAAAACTAAAACTTATGATATAATTTTAGAAACGTGGAAATATTTTGTGTGTTAATTGTTAATTATTTATATTCATTATTATAATAAGAAAAAAATATCACAATATGCATGCTACTGGCGCGGCCTATGTTATATTATAGGTGTTAATTAACATATGCCCTTTCCTTGTGCACGACAAAATATATATTTGTGTAGTTTGTTGTTAGTTTACAATTTGCAAAGTATTTATAGAGAATAGGTCAGACAGTTTATCATCTGACTTATTTATAGTCTTGTCTGGTCTAACATGTTTAATAAGAAAGTTAGGTTCAAATTATTTTTAAATTCTATTTATATAAATAGGTCATACTCAAACTTATAAAAAACATATTAGGTTTGACATTAATGTTATTTTTTATTATTGTTTTCTATGTTAAAGCGTATCAATTAAGCTATTCTAATATTATTTTATTATATTAGATTTGATTATAATTTTGTTAGTTTTTCTTGTATATAAATGCTTAATTTAGCCTATTTAAAAAAAATGAAAAATATAACATTTAAATGTTTTAATGTGAATAAGACTTTTAAATAGGCTTTCAAGTCAGACTACATCTTTTAAAAGGTCACGCCAAGCAAAAAAAACCTATGATAGGTCGTAGGCAAGACTTAAGTCTAAAAAATTAATTATAAGTCAAGTTATGTATTTCAAAGTCTAACATAACCTATTCTCACTCCTATTTGCTATTAATGAAAATTCACCTTCTCCGTATTTTTAGTTTTGGGACCAAAAGCAAAAATTGAGAACCAAAACAGGTATTAGAAGTTTTCGTTTTATAGCTTTAAAAATTAGATAATTAAAAATACTTTTGAGAACTGCTAGTTGAAAAGTGATTTATCAAGCAAATTTTTAGTTTTTAATTTTTTGAAAATTAAAAACCAGTTTTTAAAAAGTAAATCAAGCATGTCCTTAGTTTTCGGTTTTTATTTTTTATTTTGAGTTTTAGTTATGACTTAATTTTTAGTTTTTATTTTTTAGTATAAAAAATAATTATTGAGAGAATTATGCTGACTATACTTAAGATTTTTATGACTTATGAATCTTATCACATCCGTTGAAACCTACCGTATTAATTTTTTTATATCATTTTAAAAATAAAAATGATTTAAATGATATACATTTATAATTTATTTAGTTATCATGTTAATAATAGTGATTGAAAGTGGTGGTTTTTAGATGCGGCAATATGCGACTGTCAGGATGGTGATTGACGGTTGTGGTGGTATTGATGACCAGAGGGAGTGGCAGCAGGGTCAAAGTGGTGGTTAGTAGGAGTTAGAGTGGTCAAATGCGTTGTCAAAATGATAGTTGACCATGATCACAGTTGTGATCGAAGAGGTTGCAACCAAATATCGAAATGGTGTCCAATAAGTGTTAGAGTTGAAGTGGTCGGAAGGTGGTTGGAATGGTGATCATCGATGATTAATGCAACGGTCGACTATAGTTAAAGTGGTTGTTGTTTGAATGGCTATCGACCTGAGTCAAAATGGTAGGCAGCGAAAATAGAGTGACCGAATGTGATGGTCAAATTAATTGATGAAGATAGTCGGAGAAGCGGTGATCAAACACATAAAATGATATGTTAAAGTTGAAACAAAAACAAAAACAATAATAATAATTATAATTTTTTTTTGTGGTTTTGAGGTTTAGTGAAAAATTGAATTCAAATCAAGTGAAAAACGAATTTAACCATGTTTTATTCAAACATGTTTTGTTTTCACAATAAATTTTAAAAATCAAACATTCACTAAACTAATAATATACACTAAATTGATTTTAAGTTATATATTGTATTGCCAAATATTGACTCAAATGAAAAAAATGCTATGACATTTTCATTTACAAACAATTTTTAGTTGTGGAGTTTCTAAAAGTCTATTTGGTTTGATAAATAAAAAGAGTGGAAAAGAATGAGAGAGAATAAAAAAACCATAGTATTTATTTGGTTCAAAAATAAGAAATTAGAAGGGGGATTGATTTTGATGAGATTTATGTTTTATTTATAGAGATATTTTCAAAAGACTAAAAAGTTGTTTTAATTCCCTTCTCTCTCTTCTAAATCCTCCTCCTGAAACAAAGCGAAACAAAAAGAGGACTATAAAATATTTTACTCTATTCCCCTCTTTAAAACAATATCGTCGTGGTCGTGGGATTGAAATTATAACTTCTGTTAAGTCTTTTGCCCCTTAATTTGTCCACAACATCACGTGTTCAAATCGAGTGCTTGGAAGACTAACAAAGCACGACACCATCACATGTTCAATTAACTATACTACCATTACGTTGGATAAATATTATAATATATTAATCATATAAATTATATATATTATAATTTATTTTATCACAAATATAATATTTATTAAGCAATAACACTATTTCAATGGATCTCTTTAATAAAAATAAAAAAAATAAATAAATGGATCTCAAAATTTAGCAATTTTACGGATAGAACAAAATGAAAATAAAAGAAGAGTGGAAAGGAAGTGGGAAGTCAAAATGGTTAATTATGCGAAATAATCGCATAGTTTCCGTTGAGCAGTTAAGCGCGGCGATGAAAAGCTATTTATATAGCCAAAAAAAAGTAATGACGTGTGTCAAACGAAATCCCATTTCTCACATCAAAGGGGACAACAAACAACGTTTCCTATTATCGGCGTTGTCTCTCTCTCTCTCTCTCTCTCTCTCTCTTTTCCTCTCTCATTCACCGAGGGAGGCAACATTCCCTTATTCCCTCCCTCTCTTCCCCCTTTTCAAATCTTAAATCTCAATTCATCATCATCGCAAAACCAACCAAACCTGTTTAATTTAATTGCTTGTGTCTACTTTGCGCAAAGCAAGATTAAATTAAAAAAAAAATCACTAATAATGATAGAAAAAGCAGCAATGTCTCTATAGAAATATATTAAAAAAAAGGACGCTTTTTTCAAGAGGGTTTTCACTTTTGAAAGAATTACGTAAATATATTATTGTTTTGATCATCATTGTTGTATATAGAGGGAGATTATTGGTAGTGGGTTTGAACGTAGAATGAGAACGGGTATGTGGGCAAAGAGTATGGGAAGAATTTCAAGGATTGGGAGTTTTGCAATTGCTTCTTCCTTAAAGGATAATAATCAGCCACAACCTTGCATTACTTGTACCACTTTTAACATTCTTGCTCCCATTTACAAGCGTATCGATGATGAGGACCCAAGTTGCCGAGAGAGCGATTACAGAACTTATTGGTTGGCAAGGAATCATAGGATATTGGATTGGCTTTTGAATGAAAGGTCTTCTATTATTTGTCTTCAGGTTTGTGTCTTTTTATTATTTAGTTTTATTGTGAAACTAAATATGTACTTATTCTCATTAACTACTTTCGTATAACATCCCTTTTTCCATGACCTTTGAGATTCTATAATAATGTGTAGGAGTTTTGGATTGGAAATGAAGAACTTGTTAATTTGTATGAGAAGAGACTTGGTGATGCTGGTTATGTTAGTTTCAAGCTTGGAAGGACTAACAACCGTGGAGATGGTATACACATTCTCCTTCAATTTTGCTTAAATGCCCCTTTTGATTGTCACAATTTCATCATTTTATTATCACAAATATTTACTTTTTTCCATTGGACATTGGGGATTTATTATGTAATGGTATAATTTGTTGAATTCAGTTGGCAGGAACACCACATAACTTGTTGAAAAATTATTTATTGAGAAAAGACATTTAGAATTGTTTTTATTGAGGAAAATTGCCCCTCTCTTTTTTTTCTTGTAAATGCAACTCTTTCAGATAGCCAATGTAACCCTCGATATATAACAGTCAAAATTCTATTTTCCACATGCGTACATTTGTTCAGTAATTGCTTTTTTTAGATAGACAAATGTTAGTATATTGATTGTTATGTTCATATTTTCAAGAATTTATTTTGTTTAGAAACCGCATGTTAAAATTTTTTGTATATATAAAATGCATATTCTGATTTAGTGTTGTCACCCCTTTGGTTGTAACAGGTCTTCTAATAGCAGTGCAAAAGGAATACTTCAATATTCTTAATTATAAGGAATTGCACTTCAATGACTGCGGTGATCGTGTAGCTCAGTTGTTACATGTTGAACTAGCTTTTCCATTTTCACAATGGCGAAACAGTGAAATTAGGCAGGAAATTCTGATTGTTAACACTCACCTGCTATTTCCTCACGATGCAACCCTATCTCTTGTACGACTGAAACAGGTATCTAAGCATTTGCACGCGGTATCCAATCACTTTTCAATTATTTAGCTTACCGTAAAATTTTCATTTTGTTGCAGGTCTATAAGATACTTCAATATGTAGAATCTTATCAAAATGATTTCCAACTCAAGCCAATGCCAATCATGCTATGCGGGTAATTAAACTCCGTATAGATTTCCGTGTACTTCATTTTCTTAAAACTCTTGAAATGTGTTTTATTTACAACAATTTATTTCTTAGTGATTGGAATGGAAGCAAACGGGGACATGTTTACAAGTTCCTCCGGTCTCAGGGTTTTGTATCGTCTTATGATACCGCACACCAGTACACCGATGCAGATGCTGACAAGGTCATTATTTAGCATTGTCTTTAGGATTTTTCCTTTGGATAATAAGTTAATCACTTATACTTATTCTACGTTATGTCAATGTAGTGGGTTAGTCACCGTAACCATCGGGGAAATATATGTGCTGTTGATTTTATTTGGCTTCTAAATCCTGACAAATATCGAAAATTACTAAAAGCAAGTTGGAGTGAAGCAGTGTTTGGCATGTTCAAGGTAATCAATCATATAGTGTTTGGTCTTGGACTTATTTTTACCATCTTTGTTACGATTTTTACACGTATAATGTTAAAACTTCTCCATTTTTCAGTATCTATTGCGGAGAGCTTCACTGACAGAAAGTGATGCATTCGCCTTTCTAAAGGCCGATAATGAAGATTGTATTACCTATTCTGGTTTCTGTGAAGCACTTCGACAGGTACGATGCTTTATTAACTGTGGGATTAGCACTCTATAAGTTCATTCAATTCACATGCTTGTTTTTGAAATCGAAGTGGTAATAAGTTTTTTTTTTTCTTTTCACTCTGTGCAGCTCAATTTAATTGGTCATTGCCATGGGTTGAGTGAGGAAGAGATAAAGGAGTTGTGGATCCAAGCTGACATAGACGGAAATGGTGTTCTTGATTATAAAGAATTTCTGGTAAAGTATTTTGCATGAAATTATATATAAACAACAATATATCACACAAGCTTGTCTGCTTTTGTTCCTAGTTTGTTTGCTAAATCATGGTCTTGCTATTATGCGGCTGCAGCAGCAGGTCTGGAATTCAACAGTTTTAGATCAAAGAGACGACAACAAGGATAGGGAGCAGGAGGACGGTTCGGACGATGCTCAAGAACAAACAATTGGTTTCAGTGTAAAAAATGCAGTTTTGTTCCCTCCTGAGGTGGAGAAGGGTAGATGGCCCGAAGACTACTCTCTTTCTGATCACGCACGACTGACTGTTGTGTTCTCGCCGATAAGAATGCCGTGCTCTCAGATGATTTGCTGACACAATGCTTTTTGGTGCTCTAGCTTAGGAGTTAATTAGAATTAAAACTTGTGTACATAGATATTACATATTATGAAGGGGTGAAACGGGTTAGGAAAGATACAATACAAGTTCTTTTCTGGGGAGATTTTAAACATCCCTATGTTTTGATCACTGCATTTTGTTGCTGTTGGCATTTGCGGTGATCAACACTTGTGGCTCGATTTGTTTTCCTCAAATTTTCTTGTCTGGTCTAAAGATTAGACAAAAGGAAACAACAACAAAAAATTATTGATTTTGTATAGTTGTTTTTATTGTTATAGTTTTCTTAGGCATCAAACCTTTTTGTAGCATGGTAAGGATGCACCTCTAGCTAGAGCTTCTTTGAATAGATGACCACATTGTATCTTGTAACATATTTTGCTCTTGATAGAGTGTGCAAACTCAAATTGTATATATATGCTGAATTAAATAGTTTCTCTTAGATATTGCTATCAGCAATGAAATCATTGTCTGTCTTATCTTAAGATCCAAAATCAGCAAGTATAGTTAAAAATTTTACACTTACCAAAGTTAAGGCTAGAAGTATTTTGACACTGACATAAACCACCAATTAACTAGAACTATACCTGCAGAACAATAGACTGTCATTAACATTAACATAAAACCAACTGTTACAAAAGCCTGTTTCATTTTCTTGTGGAGTAGAAACTTTTTGTTGTGCCAATAATCGACTCTTTTGTGTAACAGCCATGACTACTTATCTCAAACATTTTGAAGATCGGGAAGTCAAATTTCGATGAATTACAAGTCATTGGTGCTATATTAAATTGATTCTATAATCATCTCTACAAAATCAACTTCTTAGGTGATGAATGTCTAAGTTCTTAAACTCCAGTTAAGTTATATCTCAAGTCAACGTGAAATTTGAGTTTTTTTTCCAATAATATTTTCACTCGTGTCTTGTAGATTTTGCAGTCGAAGTATTGAAAACTTCGTGTTACGGTGTGTAAATTTGCAAGTTGCTTTGTAATATGATAAGCATCAAATGGAATATGAAGCAAATAGTAAGAAAGATATAAAGCAAGCTAAGTGTTTGAATATGTTGGGCAATATAAGCTTCATCAGTCAATCCTGCAATCCATGCTTTACTTACCTTTACTAAAGAGCATTATTATTATTAAAGTTAGATTCTTTTAGACCCTTTAATTAAAATATAGCACTGGAACTTTTCACCATCCTCTCTTCCTAGAAAGTTGTAAAAAAATTGAAAAGGAAGTAAAAGTAATCTGAACTCTAAAGTCTTTATATGCGGAGCCAAAATGTAATATAAACAAAAATAACAAAAATAAGTTACAAAACTGATCTGTTATGAATATAAGCAAAATATTTTTTATCGTTGTTTAACTTAATTTCACGTAGTCGATATTATTATTATTTTATTTGATTATTATTTAATTTTAAATAATCATTTATGTTTTAAAATGTCAACAATGTTATATATATATATATTTTTTTTTTAGAAATTTAGAAAATTCATCATTATCTTCAAACAAAACTCAAAAAATTAGTAATTATCTTAAACAAAATCTATATTTTCATAAAATTTATAACTCAAATTTTCAAATAAACTCATATTTTATCTCCAACAACGACAAATCCATCAAATAAAGAATTCACATTTTAAGATTTGAGGTTAGAGATTTGATTTGGAGAAGGATAGAAATAATAAGAATAAAAAGATATTGTTTTGGTGTTGAGGATCAAATCTTAAAGTATGAGTTCTTTATTTAATGAATTTGATGTTGCTGGAGATGAAAATATAAATTTATTTGACTTATGAATTTGATGAATATATGAATTTTTTTTGAAATTGATAATAAATTTTCTAGATTTTGTTAGAAGATGATGATGAATTTTTTGAATTTACGTAAAAAAATAATAATATTGTTGACATTTTAAAACATAAATAATCAAATTGTTACTAATAAATAAATAAATAATCAAATAAAAAAAAATAAAAATAAATGACTAAATTGTTACTTAAAATAAAGTTAAGGGATCGCGAAAAATATTTTGTCATATTTATATTAATATTAGTGATATCTATTCCCTTTCTACTTCTTAATATCTATGACTTTCTTTAATGGGTGGTTTACTATTTGCCTGTAGATTATACTAATTATAAAATAGAAAACAAAGATTATATTTTTCCCTATTTCTCTTTCTTCGTTTATTCTATTCTATATTTTGCTCTCATTTAATTAATTTCACTCCGGAAGCATTATAATACATGATATAGTGTATGATATAATGAATTTTATTTTATGAATAATGAATTAAGATAAGTATGATACAATTAATTGTATTCTTGCCTCTGTTTTACCTCGAGGATAACTCATAAAGACATATTTGGTTCATATCTAGTGAGGATTAAATTGCAATTAAGCTGAAGATCATTGTGGATTACTTACATCTAGTCCAAACAAAAAACATTAAGCTCCAACCGTATACGACAAAAAAGGTAATGCTTGCCATTTGCACCAACATTGTTACATCAAAAGTTAAAAGCAGTAAGGGAAACAATATACACCTTGCTCTCTTTTTATACTTAAAGCTTTTTTTACTTTTCTTTTTCGTCATTGCTTTTCCTGCACGTGAGAATGTGAGATGTTAATCATGCGACTGAAGGTAATAACATAATATTAATACAGAGAGTGCAAAAGAAATGAAATTTCTTGTTGCTTAAATTAGCTTTGTAGAATGTAGATAGTAGTGTTTTTATTTTTAACATGTATTATTAGTACATTTCATACTTTTCTCACAATAATTAACACAACCAACAGATTCTATTGTAAATTGAGATACTATCTTGAATCTAGTTTCATTTTTCAGGTATCAATTTCAACGAGAAATTATATTCCCACTAAGTGCAGAAGATCGTATTCCAGAATCAAAACTACCCTAAAATTAACAAGTACGTAGGAATATATTCCATTTTGTAGAAGCCATGAAAAATAGGTTATAAAATATCAATATCAAAGTTTAGACTTGTACTCCTTCGTGTTTTGCACTTCTCCAACATTCAATAAATTCCTCAATTTTATTTAAGGAATTTTATATACTGCTTATATAAAATAAATAGAAAAGGATAACGCTAGATGTGGACTTGTGGCATATACTTAAGGTGTCACATTGAAAGTAAGCTATAGGTCTTATAAAACTTTGCTCAAATAGATAGATATCGGTATTTTAATGGACCAATTTCGTTCGAGAATATTTAGGAGAAAAAATATTAAACCAACCTATAATAGTTGATTTAGTTTTTTAATTTATTAATTATGAAATTCAACTCAAATCAAATCGAAGAAGAACAAGTTAGTTCGGTTCACTCATATTTATACATATTTTACTATGTTTAATGGAGTAAATTTAATTAAAGATTGATAAAAGAAATTGCGAAAAGTAAAAATCTAATTTGGTTGAATAATTAATTAAAAGCAACATTGATTTGGTTTAGTTTAACATAAAAATTTGAAGAGAAATTTTTATTTTACATTAATTAATGTGATATCAATTACTATTTTACTATTATCGTCAACAAAATATGAATTATTAATAACAAATAATTAGGAGTTGATTTTTGTATCAACAATCAAAATGGGTTATTTTATTTTCTAAAATAAATAGAGTATTATTTTTAATGAGAAACTGAATTCACTTTTTATTTGATTATTATCATCTTTATTTGTGTATGGAATTAATTGTTTTTACAAGTTTGTGGAATTAAATGAGAAACCAGTGTGAAGAGTCAAAAAAGGATTTCAAACTATACACAGCAGCCGCAGTGCGTCACACAAATCGCTTTTTCCTTTAAAGAGCCCCCAACCACCTAAACGAATCACGGGATAAATTTTGGTAACAAAAAAAAAAAAATGGTTTTGATTTTATTTTTACTCATATTTTGTTGTTGTGTTGATAAAACTAGATAAATAAATTTTAAAATATGATGTTCTTTAAATTATTATTTTTTAATAACATTTTTCTTTTATTTTTGAGATATGCGTAAGTTATTATAGAAGATTAAAAGGAAGTGTCAAAACAAAATTAAAAGTAGGCAAAATTCAAAAGGTTGATATAAACACATAGGCCCTCTATGATGTGGGATAGTGAAATTATACAACTTAAAAGTTAAAAAAAATGATACTGAAATAATAAACATTATTATATTATGTATTTGATATTTATATGATAGTCAACGTGATAATATTTTATTTTGTTATATATTTGATATACATTTCATCATGACAGAATATAATATATAATA
The DNA here is from genome assembly GCA_037974295.1 of Cicer cuneatum. Classification (NCBI taxonomy): domain Eukaryota; kingdom Viridiplantae; phylum Streptophyta; class Magnoliopsida; order Fabales; family Fabaceae; genus Cicer; species Cicer cuneatum. The sequence goes on along the minus strand of JBBPBO010000004.1, from coordinate 69,170,043 downwards.
TATAATATATATTATATTTAAATTATAAAATTACTATTGTGAATAATTACATATTAATTTTAAAAAAAAACTAATTTATTATATTTTATATATTATAAATTAACAAAAAAATTAAATAAGTAATGAAATAATTTTATATTTAAAACTATCCATTAACACTACTAAATAAACAATTTAATTTTTTTTTAAATTATGAGTAACTAAATAATTATATTTTATTTGTTAGTATGTAAATGAAGATATGATATATATTATATGTAAATGACAAAAATGCATTTATAAACAAATTATATATAAATTTGAAATTTCAATTAATTTTTGTATTTTTATAATTTTAAATGTTAATTTATTAAATTATATAAAAGACAAAAGTATCTTTATGATAAAATCATTAAAATAAATTAAATTAATTATTAATATTTCATCTTTAAGTTTATAAATGCTGATTTTTAACCCATTCATATGCATGATATAAATTTCAACTAGATACACATGATATGATAAAGTTTTATATTAACTTGTTATATCTTATTGGTTCATCAAATACTAAATTTAGACAAGATATGATAACTTATTTATATTTTGTCTTTTATCCTATTTATCAAACGAACCCATATAGTAATTGTATTTTAATATTTAAATACAAAATTGGAAGAAAATAAAAACAATGTTTGTTATATTTAGGCGAAAAACACAAAAGAAAATAAGGGTTTTTTCTTTTTACTAAAAACAAATTAAAAATGACGGTGCAATCTGGAGGGATAGAAACAAGGAGAAAGTTGAAAAGAAAGTTGAAAAAAGTATATTTATCACTTAAATAACATTTTTATTCTCATTTAAAATGCTTGACTCTTTAATATTAGTGCATATGTTAACATCGTAGAACACTCTTATGAGTTTGCAACAATTTTAGTTATGGAGTGGTGCAAATTACACTCATAAAACTTGGCAGGTCATCAAGGGTAATATATGTTTACCGAAACAAAAATGTGGTTTGAAGGTAAAAAGTTAGAGGTCTTTGATGTCGAACTATTAGCTAAAGAGAAGTGGGTTATTTTATGATACATGTGTTCCTTAGTTTAAGTTTTTATCTTACAAATATAGCTCCTTATTGCATGTTATTGTTGATGTTTATTGATGCACTTGCTTTAAAGGTAGACAAATGTGATCTGGCTGGATTTTGGGAGGATAAATGGTTTGGTATAATTGTAGTAAATAAGCATCATCTTGTTAAGGATTGTGTCATTGGGAGGTTGATTTAGTAGTTCGAATTGAGTATGGAGTCTCTAGTCAATGGAAGCGGATGAGGATTGTTTGGGTCGATTGTTTTTGTTATTATAAGAGATGGTTCCTTCAAGTGATGTCAATGGTAAATGGATTTGGAAAGCAAATTCGTTGGGTATTTTTTTTCTTTCTTTCTGTTGCATATGCTTATCTTAACCTCTTATGCTAGTTAATGTCTGATGGTTGAGATTTTGTCTTAGTGAATGCAATGCAAAAAAGTTGACAAACGAAACTTACATTGATAGTGTCTATTTTGGTGTAAAGATTGTTGTTGATATGTCTACTCAGTAGAGACACTGTATTGAGAGGAGACATTATTAACCATAAGAATTATAGAACTTGTGTTTTTGTTTTTAAAGTGATGAATCAGTTAATCACATTTTTTGTTGTTGCACTTTTCTCAAATAATATTTTACAATCGATTTATGATTGGTTGGATGTATCTAGTTTGTGGAAAATGAATGTGGGGGGATAATTTTTTACATCGTAAATTTGTGTGAAATATAGGAAGAATTACAAAATAAGATATTTTATTTGAAATACTGTGATATTAGTGGAGCATGAATAATTTTTTAGGTGAGATTAGTCTATCACTAAACAATTTTGACCGAGATAAATTTTTAATCTTAAGATTGATTTGTATCGAACGTAGAGAAAAATGTTTATATATATATATATATATATCTAAAAAGTTTAGAAATAAATCTAAATAGAGATCCTTTGAGATGTTATGAATTTGTTAAAAATTATATTTAATTTTAATGTATTTGTTAATATCATTTTGTTGTTTATTAAAAAAAAATGTCTTTTGGATATATTTAAAAAAGTGACAACAATTAATAATTTTATTGATTTTGATATTGTTTTTTTGTTATAATTTAAAAAAGTGACAACAATTAATAATTTTATTGATTTTGATATATTTTTTTACTCGTCTATAAGATCAGATGGAATATTCAAATTTAATTAAATTTAAAAAAAAAATTATAAATGGAACTACTTTTAGTAAAAAAAATAAAAAACAAAAGACACAAAATTTGTCGAGTATCGTTTTCTTAACCAGCAAGTAAAATGAGGGCTCCATCCTACATTTTTGACGCCACGTGACGGACGCTGATTCGCCGAACAACATGTACTTTTTTTCCCTCTTATATACTGTTCGTGACCAACCGTCCCAAAATTTTATTTACCATAATTACCCCTTACGGTTTCCTTCCACTAAAGGCTTGGTTGGGATAAGAAGTACTAGTACAATTTTAGTGCCATTATGGTAGTTTAATTAGAAAGCGAGGGTAAAACATCGCACGCGGTATATACGAACGCGGTTTCTCTCCTACATTACGTAACACTACAGAATGACAAGTTGACAACACACAACACTGTCACTGAAACAACTTTCTCTGTTCATGCGTGATACCTTTACTTATATCTGATAAATCAAAAAATATAAAATGAGATAAAAAGCTAGTATGTGCCATCACATCCTTAAATCCTCTGAATTATTCCATTGATTCCCAATTTCTGCTTAGCTTTAATTTCTTTATATAATTCATCCAGGAACCTTTCAAAGCTTCTTCTTCTTCTTCTTCTTTATAATATTACTAAATTTGATTTTATATTATATTATGGGTTCTATTGACTGTGGTCCATCGCTTGGAGATGATGGGATGGCGGTTTTGTCTCTGAATTCGCTTCCATTAGGGTTTCGATTCCGCCCTACGGACGAGGAACTTATCGATTACTACCTAAGACAAAAGATCAATGGAAATGGTGATGAGGTTTGGGTTATCCGAGAGATTGATGTCTGCAAATGGGAACCCTGGGACATGCCTGGTATTTCTCTTTTCCTTTTTACCTCTTTCTTCACTTGAACCTTTTACTAAATAAATTCTTAGTTTAGTATATGCATAGATTGTTTTTCTTCTTTAAGGAAAGAGCTCTGGTAATCTCAAGTTTGATGGAATTAAAATTTGACCGATGAAGCTCATTTATTATTTGAGTCGAACCACTTGGTTTGATGATGAGGATTTGGGTCTGGGTTAAATGTTTTTTTTAGTAACAAATAGGAGGGTTGAATTGTTGTTTTGATTTTGCTGATTTTTTTATCTCTTGGTGTATTTTAGATTTGTCGGTGATAAGGAACAAGGATCCAGAGTGGTTCTTTTTCTGTCCACAGGATCGAAAGTATCCAAATGGACATAGATTGAACAGAGCAACAACTCATGGGTATTGGAAAGCAACAGGAAAGGATCGTAAAATCAAATCCGGAACCATCTTGATTGGAATGAAGAAGACTTTAGTTTTCTACAGTGGTCGTGCACCTAAAGGGAAGAGAACCAATTGGGTTATGCATGAGTATCGACCCACCCTTAAGGAGCTTGATGGTACCAACCCAGGACAGGTCTATTCTCTTCTCTTCTCCCATGTTTAATATGTCATATTGTATTATCATGTATTATCACGAGGTTGGAGTTTAGCTTCCAGTGGTATGGGTTAGGACGTTGACTGAGTATTAAGAAACAAGTCCAAAGTACTATCTCAGCTGCTAACAAATGATTCCTCCTCTAATAAGCTAACCACTAACATTGGCCTATAAAAAAACTACTCGATGAAGCAAATATTTCTTTATTTTGAAGTTTAATTCAACCCCTCAATGTTATGTCTATCTGAAGCTCTTTTTTTGCTGAGATTGAGATCATTAGATGTAATATAATAATATATCATTGAAATAACTACTGTTATAAGTTATAATTTATTTGTATTATAGAAGTTCCTGGTGAACTAGTGTTTCATTTTTGTTGTTCAATTTCATAGACTGAACTCTTGTACTTCCATTGCCTCTATCTTCCTCCTTATAACCCTTATGCTTTACTCCGTACAAATTTGTAATTATAAATTGCCATAGCACAACTGCAATTTACAGTTAGTTTAGGAATTATTAATTATATGAAGATGATAACAATTACTAAATTGTCAATTGGTTTCTTTGACTTGTACCAGAATGCATATGTCCTCTGTCGATTATTTAAGAAAAATGACGAGAGTCTTGAAGTTTCGATCTGTGGTGAAGTGGAGCAGACTACTTCAGCTCCTATGGCTGCCAATTACTCTCCAGAAGAAATACAGTCTGATCCAGCTCCTATTGTAGTATCCGCATCACAGGTCACGGAAGATGATAAGCATCAGAATGTTATCCCTGAGATCTCTGAGGAAACAATATCCAATGTTATAGCCTCGGTTGATTGCCATAGTGATGGATATGATGCTCATGATGTCCAACATCAACTTGCAGAACTAGCTTCACAGGTTAGATTGATTAACTGAGATATATTATCCCCTGATTTGATTTTAAATGCATTGGATTTATTGTCTTGACATTTCGTGCAGGAGGATCAGATGAACTTTGACATATATTATAACCCAAAAGAAGGTCTATTAAATGACAGATTATTCTCCCCAGCTCTGGTGCATATGCCCCAAGAATTTCATTATGAAGCAAACAATGAATCAGATGGTGGTTGTGGGCTCCAATATGGTACAAATGAGATAAATATTTCAGACTTTTTAAATTCAGATCTTATTTGGGATCAACTTCCGTATGTGGAGTCCAATAGTCACCAGCAGAACTTCCCCTTGTTTAATGTTAAGGAGAATGGTTCAGGAAGCGACTCAGATGTGGAAGTAGCCAATATGACTGTAAGTAACAGCTCTAACGCTATTTATAGTTTGGTCAATAATCATTATGGCAGGTTTAGTCGTGATGATAACATGCAGTAGTTTCTTAATCTTGGGTGGCAGCTCTAACAATTTAACATGGTTTTGTTGTGTTATTTTACGGTTGTAGTGTATGCAAGCTACTTATCCTGAAGAGGCAATTGACAGAAGGATTCCTTGTGTGACAGCACCAGAATCTCGCCGCACCTTTGACTGTAGTGGTGACGATGATAGAAAGAGCAAGGTTGTATTATTACAGAACAATTTCCAGATGGCTTATCCATCGGATGGTAATATCGGCGAAGTGTACAATGTCGTCAATGGTAATATTGGCGAAGTGTACAATGTTTTGAATGGTTATGAGCAACCAAGAAACTATAATACAGTTATTAGTGGTGAAAATGGAATCGTAAGGAGGGCCCGACCAGCACAAGATGAACAATGGAAGACAATTTCGATGCAAGGTACTGCTCAAAGGAGACTTCGTTTGACAAATATGAAACATTGTTCAAATGTTACGGTGAAAGATGGGAGTTGTACACAAGAACAACATAATTCAAAATCAATTATTCCAGTGGTAAGAAGTTTGTTTATTTTGCTTGCACGACTAAGAGGTTGTCTCTGCATGTGTTGTTTCTGAGGTTTGTTTCTATTTTGCAGGATAAAGAAGCTGCAGAAAGTCGTGCTGCCGGTGAAAGTGTTACTCGTACTAGGACTAGGGTGCCACTCAACTCAATTAACGGTAGGAAGATTTCTCAACGAGTCACAAATGCAAGTTCTACCTTGGGGTTAAGAGACTTTTTGTTGCTTGCAAAAGCACCTTTCAGATCAAAGGCATCGCCCAAACGCACCTTGTGGTCTTCTGTTTTTGTAGTTTCTGCCTCTGTACTGGTTTCATTAGCAGTCTTTACTAACATATGGGGATATATTAAAATTTGAACTGCTAGCAGATCATTCCTTTGTTTGTAATTTGCCTCCATTTCTGTTTTTTGGGCCAGTTGAGAGGAGGCATGTAGGGTTAACTTTCTTAGATTCGTCGATAACTCAATATATGTGTGTGGGCATATATAGTTGGTGTATAATATGTATCACCCATCATTCAGTTGGCTAGTCTGTAGACTCTGTTGTTGTACATTAGGCTTAAACAGTCTTCATTTTAAAGTATCCTTCCAGTTTTTTCACCTTATGAATTTGTTGTTTCTCCATTTCATATTATCACAAGGAACTGATAAAAATTGCAATTCGATAGCGTGGAGGTTTGCTCCCAGGGATCAGTTCATCAATTGAAACTGGCTGAGCACCCTTTTGTAACTGAATCTTCATGTCCAAAACTACGGTTCTTGAACTATGAGAAACTTTGGTTTTGATAACATGTTCAGTTTTGATGTCTTTTTAGAAGGACCTATCATGAGAGAACAAAAAGATAAACTAGGTATCTTTCTTCAATGAGAGGTATCCTCCTAACAAATTACGGAGTAAAAAAGATATTGGAAAAAGAACAATGCATCAACCAAAACAACCAATTAACAGCTCCTTAGAATCACGCCACTATTTTTTGGTCATTCAAAATAATCTAACATCAGTCCTTGCTTGGCAAACCTCGAAATCTCATCTATTTGAGCTCAACAAGTTTCCTTTTGCACATGTGGTGAACATTCTCTCACACTAGTTGTAATTTGTGTTTAGATTCTGATATGTCAATCTTATGATTCAATTTTATTCTAAATCTTTGGAGATTTGTCTCCCACCATCTAAATTTTTATTCTTTTTGGACAAAAATAAAAATAAATTTTATTCCTTAAAACAAAAAACATAAGATTTCATCTTATTTATGTACTTTTTTTTTATTTTTTTTTGTCTCACAACAAATGTCATTTTAAGTTTTTGATGTAATGTTAATTACTATTTTTTTTAATTGTATTATCTAATTAATATTAAGTACAACTCACAAAGCATTATATTTTACTTTGTATTTACGATAATATAAAATACATCAATAGTTAATAATAATTTTGTAAAATTATATTTGATTTATTTTTTGACATAGTATCCTGTATCATTTATTGTTATATGTAATACATTAATATATACTCTCGAGTATAGAAAGAAAAATAGAATTAAGAATCCATGATGAAGGAGGGTAAACGAGTCGCTTGAATTGGAAGAGACAAAACAGAATTTGGGACAGATAGAGTTGAGTGTTGTGAGAGAAGAGACAAGATTTGATGGCAGCCATTCATGTGCTTGTTCTGTTTCTTTCTTGCACTTCCCTTTCTACTATCGTGAGATGTGAGCGTGATGAAGATCATGATAGGTATGCCCAAGAGATTCTAAGTTCAGCTCAGAACGAAAAGGATTGGTTGGTTTCAGTGAGAAGGGAAATTCATCAACACCCAGAATTAGCTTTCCAAGAACACAACACAAGTGCTCTTATCCGCAGAGAGCTTCACAAACTTGGAATACTTTATACATACCCAGTTGCCAAAACTGGTATTGTTGCTCAACTTGGTTCTGGTTCTCCTCCCATCATTGCTATTCGTGCTGATATTGATGCACTCCCTTTGCAGGTTACCCCAATTTACCTCCTTAAGGACTAAGGAGAATATTGTTTTTCATTTAAATGAATATTTATTTATTTATGTAGCACCGATCTCCTGGTGTCCAACAGGCTGCGTTTAATTAATTCATTTTTTCAAATTAGTATCGATGTCGACGTTTCAGTGTTGTGTCTGTGTCAGTATTTCATGCTTCATGGTTTTTGATTTAATGTTGGTGATGTTTGCTTAGGAGCTTGTTGAGTGGGAATACAAGAGCAAAATTGATGGCAGAATGCATGCTTGTGGACATGATGCTCATGCTACTATGCTACTTGGGGCTGCAAAGTTGCTCAATCAGCGCAAAGATAAGCTTAAGGTTCTTTCTAAATTCTATGTTTCTGATTTTCTTTTATGTTTTCATTTTCAATTATTAGATTAACCCCTGCATTCTTATAATTTAGTTTTATCATATGACTTCCACGTTAGGATCTTAATATTTAGAGGTTTGGTATTCTCTACTTGTTTAATCTTTTACAGCATATTAACACCATAATGTTTTTTGTTAAATGTTTGACAAAATGGATTGTGAAATAGTTTAGACAAGTTGCCTTCTAATTCGTCATAGAATCCTGTCTTCTGGGTATAATTCTTCCATAAGGTCAGTGTTCCGTACTGGATTTCGGGTTTAGGGCTAACCGTGGCCAACAAGGCTTGAATATAGATACTTGTATCTCAGCCTTGCTAGATTACTACTTTAACCTTCCACAATCATACTGAATCTAGTAGAAGTTAATAGATTCTCTAGGCTTTGAACTCTCTACTTCATAACTTTGGGCTACCATGACATTCTAATTACCAGGTCGTAAGTTCATCCAAAGTTAGTAATGCTTGAACTGCATCCATAATAAAAAATTTAGAGAAGGTAGAATTGCATAAAATCCAAAATGTATGACCAACAGTGTACCTAACTAGATCCAACTTGCTATATGTTCAGCTCTTGGTTCCTTGAGGATAAAACAAATCATTAAATGCTATAAATATCATAGATAATATAGAAATTAGTTGTAGTATTGTCTTTTGCCTAGCCTCGAACTCAAAGCACAAGTTCAGAAAGATGTAAGTAGATGTTTTCTTCTATTGGTGTGTTTGATGTTCTGATTCTGACACTTGCATAATTACTCTAAAGTCAAATCTGTTGTTTGAAGACTCTCTCCCTACTCTTTGGTATTAAAGGGAACTGTGAGACTTATTTTCCAACCTGCTGAGGAGGGAGCTAGAGGTGCCTCACAAATGATACAAGAAGGAGCTCTTCAAGATGTAGAAGCAATTTTTGCTGTTCATATTTGATGCAACAACACCTACTGGAGCCATAGCATCGATTTCAGGGCCTTTTACAGCTGCTGGATGCATTTTGGAGGTGAAAATTGTAGGAGTAGGTGGTCATGCCGCTTGGCCACACGAGACTGTAGATCCATTGCTGGCTACATCATTTGCAATATTGGCACTGCAACAGCTTGTCTCAAGGGAAATTGATCCTCTTCACAGTCAAGTATGTGCTACTCTCAAAATCTTGACTTTCACAAGAATAAACATCTGATAACTTTGATTAAGTTCAATGTTTTGGATCTGTCATCACACATCATCTTTTTTTTCTCTGGCTTCTCTCTTTAGAACAGATTGTTATATATAGCTAGAAGTCTAGGTGAATTTATCTTTGCAGAAAAGTGATTGTTTATTGATGAAACTGATTACATAAGGAGTATAAATAGTACAAGTAATTTAATTATGTACAATCAAAATAGAGCTGGAAATCAGGAATATGATTCCCAATAAATGCTATCCTAAAAGGAAATGAAAATAAAACTGAAATCCTAATTAATACGTACTAATAACTATACAAATCAGAATATTCTAATTTTTGATCGCATAATTATCACTCCCCCTCAATTTGGGTGGTATATATCTATCATGTCTTGGATCTGATATTTTTATATGTATTTTTTGGGAGAGCTTTAGTTAGGATGTCTGCTGTTTGATTGCACGATGGTACATGATTAATACTCATAGTACCATTATCTATCTTCTCCTTTATGAAATGCCGGTCAATTTCCACATGTTTTGTTCTATCACGGTGAGCCGGGTTCTTTGCATGCTGACGGAATCTTTGTTGTCACAATATAACCTCACCATGTAATTGGTTGGAACTCCGATTTCATCCAGTATCTTCTTTAGTCACATCCCTTCACAATGCCTTATGCTATGGCTCTAAATTCTACCTCTGCACTGCATTCTTACTTCTCCAAGTGACCATGTTTCCCCACACAAAAGAGCAATAACCGGCAGTTGACTTTCTGTCTTTTGTACGTCCAACCAATCTGAGTTGGTGTATACTTCAATACCTCTATTTGAGTTTTTCTTAAAATGAAGACCTCTACCTGATGTACCTTAAGGTATTATATGATTCTGTTCACAACTTTCATGTGAACTTCAGTAGGACTTGTAATGTAGCGACTTGCCATGCTCACGACAAATCCAATATCAGGTCAAGTATGAGTTAGGTAGATTAATTTCCCAACTAAACTTTGGTACCTATCTTTATCAGCTAGAGGATCTTCTTCGCAGTTGTTTCTGCTTACTGATTCCGTAGGAGTATTGGCAGCCTTACACCAAGCATTTTGATTTCTTGGAGTAAGTCTAGGGTGTATTTTATTTGAGAAACATATAATCCCTCTTTTGTACGAGCCACTTCCATCCCTAAAAAATACTTAAGTTGCCCCAAGTATTTGACTTCAAACTCCCTAGCCAAGAGTTCTTTCAAATGTATGTTTGATCTGCTCATGATCATCACTTGTGATAACGATTTCATCAACATACACAATGAATAAAGTTACCTTGCCTTCAGAGGAGTGCTTGACAAACATAGTGTGATCTGATTGGCCTTGGATGAATCTATATTCTTTGACAATTCGAGTCAATCTATCAAACCATGCTCTTGGGGATTGCTTGAGACCATACAAGGATTTTTAGAACTTGCACACTTTGTTTAAGATGCTGGATGATTCAAGTCCTGGGAGAATTTGCATGTATACTTTCTCTTCTAACTCACCATTTAGGAAAACATTCTTAATATCTAGTTGGTGAAGTGGCCAATCCAAGTTTGCAGCCATAGATAGTATCACTCGTACTTTGGCCACTGGAGCAAATGTTTCTTCATAGTCTATGAGCCTTGTACCTGTTTATGCTCCCATCAACATGTACTTGGTAGAGAATATCCACTTACATCCTACCTGCAGTTATTTTCTAGAGTCTAGATAGATTCATGACTTTGCACAAAAATTGGAATTTTTCATGACTGTGCACAAAAATTGGAATTTTGTGCGGAAAAATAGTTTGGAGAGTGAAATAGGGTGTGTCAAGAGATCTTGTTACTTCCAATAGATGCTTATTGGTACAAAATCCTTCCAATAGATGCCTATTAGTCCAAAATCCAAAGTTTTATATTGGACCTAATTCATCCTTACAAAACCAACTTATAAGGTGAGAGGTGTCGCTCTTTATAAACTATTATAGAGTTTCATCTCTTATCAATGTGGGACTTAGGTTTTACCCTCATGCCCAACACTAATGGGCTTGGTGCGTGTATATAAATGGTGGGTGGTCCGATCGAGTAAGCTCTAATACCATGTAGAAAAGTGATTGTTTATTCACTTGCCGATGAAACTGATTACAAATATAAATAGTACGAGTAATTTAATTATGTACATTAAAAGTATAGCTGGAAATCAGTAAATTGATTCCCTATAAATGCATGAAAATAAAACTGAAATCCTAATTAATACATGCAAATCAGAATCTTATGATTCTGATTTTTGATCTCATAATCAACAATCTTACTTTTTTAAAGAAAAAAGTTATTTACTCCATTATGTCTTATGCTTATGCAGTTATGCTATTTCATTTCTAAAAGCATTCCACTTTATCTAAACAAAAGTTTGTTTAACTTCAATTTTGAGGTCAAGATGACAGCTGATGATCATGTATTGGCCACAGGTGCTATCAATTACTTATGTCAAAGGAGGGACTGCATTAAACGTGATCCCATCGTATGTAATATTTGGAGGTACTTTAAGGAGCCAGACAACCGAAAGCATGTACCATTTCAAACAGCGGTTAAAAGAGGTATATAAGGATGACCAGTGAAGATATCATATATACAAACGAAACTCTTTTATTAGTTTTTTTTTAAAAGTTCTCTAGTTTATCTTCCGCTTGGGTCATCTCTAAGGTTCAGTAAATGCATAGCAAGAGTGCATTTCTTTGTTGTCAATCAATTTGATGATGAATCTAATCTCACTAAAGTGGATGTGTTGAACTGTAGGTTGTTATAACTCTGCTTGTTATAAACTCATTTATGGAAATCTATTTAGTTTTATTTTCCCCATAAAATATTTTCTTCCCTTAATTTGAAATTAAGGTGAAACTACTAGCTTTTGTACTGAGGGATCACGTTCCAATATTTTCTGTCTGCTATTATTTTGTCAGCTGTGAAGATTCAATTGAGTAGACTGCATGTCTAACTGTTCTTGAATTACTGATTCACAAATTGCATACCCCATTTATCTTTTCTTGCTTATTATGTTGGTACATTAGTTCTGTTTTGTTATCTAGATTTTAGTGGTAATAAAAGGATGAATATGTTATCAAATCCAGATTCAAATTATGAATCAGAAGACCTATATTCCGAACAGTGATTTGAATCTTATTATGAATTGTAAAATACATTTTTAAGTAAAAATATTTGATAGCGCAAAAATTATAAGCTGATATTTCATCTAAGAACCTCAAAATAAGTCAAGATTCAAGTCAAATGACAAAAAAAAAAGTTGCTAGCTATACCAAATTGACAAAAACAAAGTGGCTAGCTAATAGGTAGTGGACGTGGTTCATTAGAATGAACTGCGATTCATCATAATGAGTTGTGGTTTTCGGTGAAATGTGTAACAGCCCGACCTTTACCGATATCGGCATTGTTAGTCACGACCTTCTTGCCCCTCTTTCCTCTGTAGGAAATAGTGAGTTTTTGTCTTCCGTGGGAATCGAACCCGGTACCTGGGGGATAAGTACGTTCTCCACTCATTCCCACTACCAATTGATTTGCCGCTGTCTATCCATTCTCACTACCAACAGTAAGGGTCAGGCTGATAGTGAGTCACGACCTTTTGTGGGAATCGAACCCGGTACCTGGGGGATAAGTACCGCCGTCCATTCATTAATCAATTGGTAGTGGGAATGATCCCCAGATACCAGGTTTGATTCTTACAAAAGGCAAAAATTCGCTATTTCTTACGGAGAGGAAAGGGATGCCACTCGAACCCAGAGCTAGCTGGAGATACATACTATTAACTAACATTTTTTTTGTACTTTGTTTTGTATATGTTGTTTGGCTTATGCCGTTAGATAATACTTGCAGGTTATTGAAGGACAGGCAAGTGTACACAGATGTAATGCATATGTTGATTTCAAGGAAGAAGACTTCACACCATATCCTGCTGTTGTGAATGACAAAGATTTACATCTTCATGTGACGAAAGTTGGCCAACTTCTACTTGGTTCAAACAATGTCCATGCTGCCAAGAAGGCGATGGCAGGCGAAGACTTTGCGTATTATCAACAAGTGATTCCCGGAGTATTGTATTCCATTGGAATCAGAAATGAGAAAGTAGGATCAATTCACTCCCCACACTCCCCATTTTTCTTTCTTGATGAGGAAGTTCTTTCAATTGGAGCAGCTTTGCATACTGCTGTTGCTGAGATGTATTTAAATGAGTACAGTGTTTAGTAAAAATTGTTTTATTATTGCTGTGACACTTCTGTGCCTTGTATAAATTCCATTGCTGCATCCAAAATCCACACTTGTTCTTGCTATATTATATAGTATTAGTTGTTAAAACTATTTCATTTTTATAAGATGGTGAAATATAATTAGATGTTTGTGTAAAAGTTTATTTACACGATATAGTTATTGAATTCATAATATAATACTAACTGCAAAAATCAAGGATGGAGGAGACTGAGTCCTACCTCCAATTAGAGATAGGAATCTTTGAAGGCAGAGACAAAGATTGTTGTTTTAATGAGACACCTCAATATTGATTGGTGGTAAGTACCAAAAAGTAGTTCAATTTAATTCAGTTGTTAGTGAGTGGAAGAAAATCCTTAAAAAAAAAGTGTGGAAGAAAAACTATGACAGTGATAGATAGATTACTTATTCTGCAAGAGTAGTTGAAATTACATTAATGACTAAAAGTGAAATTCAATATTATTGTTTAATTTGCTTTACTGATCAAACACTGATAGCTACATTTTACAAAATGCAAACTACAAAAGGAAAATTCAAAAATATTGCATAATTTACATATATGGACAGAAAACTGATGGCTACAATTCAGTGATGATTCTTGAGAATTGAAAGTGCCCTTCAGCCAGATCCTATTTCTTATCTTTATTAATAATTTTGCTTAGCTTTCTAACTGAAATAACATAGTGGACACATGGAATCTGGTTGTTTCCCTTAATTTGTGACACCATAAAGTAACGACCACATGACACTCATGAGCAAATGGTTGTAAGCCAAGAGTTCAAATAATCATATAATTTTAATTTTTTTAAAGGTAATTTGTATAATTTATTAATGTATTAATTTTGTAATAGTTAAGGTTATGAGAATAATAAATAGGATAAAAGAAAGTGTAGAGTTTGTAATTAAATAAATATTTTTACTTCTGAAATAATATGATAAAAAACAATGTCTTGCAAAAGTTTAATCATGTTAATTTTTTAGGGAACTAATCATCATTTTACAACTCCGTTTCGAGTTGGTTTTAAATCGTGTCAACAATATCAAAATCTTACCATTTAACCAACACGTCGTTCACATAAATTATTAATCATGATTTAAGTGAACATTTATATAATTGATATTCGTATACTCTATTTTTATTAAAATATATAAATTATCCGAGTAAAAAAAAGTATATATGTTATCTAGAAATTATTAAAATTGTAAAAATTAGATACATGATAAAAATTAGGACACAAAAATTATTTATTAGATTGACTAATTGATATTTGCACATTAGATACATGGTAACTATATATATTGATGCTGTACTAATAAAAAATTGTATAAAAATTGTATATTGATTATTATTAATGTCTAAATAAACATTTAAAACTATTTGAATTTTTTATCAATTATGTTTTTAATTTTTGTTTTAATATTTATTTATTTTTGTTTGAACCTAGTAAGATTGTCTGTTTATAATATTGATTTTTAAGTTGTGATGATTATGTTTTTATATAATTTGTGGTCGTTTAAAATGGTTGTTATGTCTTAATTATTAAAATTTAATTAAAATATTGTGATATATTTATATGTAATAAATTTCTAAGAGTAACTTGATATGAAATTAAGTTTGTTACAAAAGTTTTCAGCGTAGAGTTATAAAATTAAGTTGTGATGATTACCTTTTAATTATATATTTTGTGCTCATTTGAGATAATTAAAATATTGCGATATATTTATATGTAATGAATTACCAATAGTAACTTAATATAAAATTAAGTTTGTAATAATAATTATATTTTTCTGATTTAATATAAGTTTCCTTCGTCAGGATCATTTTATTCAAAAGCGCACTGGACGATATTAACAGTGCTTATGGCCAAACGGCCAGCAAAACAAATTTGTTATACTATTTGACATTGTAATCTCTTGGCTAAAGTGAACCATAATACTTGTCTATATTCAATTATCTATTATATATAGTTGAACTAAAAATCTAAAAGAATAAACGAATTGAAAATGGCAAAATTCAGTTAAGAAAAATAATATTATTGTTTAAGAATTCAAAAGTATTCAAAGGATTCCAAGGAATATTAGTTAAAGAAAAATAAAAAATTTGTATCCAAAAGAAATTGAGTTGTCCATATTAAATTAGAACTAAAAGACATAGATAAAAAAAGAGAGAAAAAAAATATAAGATGAACAAAATTAAATGGAGAAAGTAAATTACCTTAGCATAAGTTTTGACCCGATTGATGAAGTTACTGAAGATGTTACACAATCTCACATTTTGCATTGATATTTGGGATGAGAATTGAGAAATCATAAATGTCGTGTAAGAGATAAAACTTTGTATCTAAAGTGTACTATCCACCAAAGTTTAAGAATGAATCGAAAAAATAATTCTCGAAGATAACATTAGATATAATATATTTTGTTACTATCTAATTTAAATATGCAAAGTTAGAAAGAGAGGAGCATTGAAAATTGATTGGAATGAGAAGATAGTAAAATTATTTTTATGGAGAGTTTTTGTGTAGATTCTCGACGTATGTATACGATGATGTGTGAAATGCAAAAACTATATAAATTGTAAAAGTATATAAAAAATACCATATAAGAATATAAATGATATGACACATAAGTATATGATGTACTATTCAATAGAGTTGAGAATTTATTTTAATATATTATAAATAGATAAGTATAATTTGATCATGCAATTGAATAGGCAAATTTTGTAACAAGAAATGATATAATCCATAATCCCAATGACCACATCACACTGTTCCTAATCAAGCTAACCAACCGTCCAAAATTTTCTTAACCAACTAAGCTAACAGAACAAGGGACCACACATATATTAGGATCTCTTAATCCATGTTAAAAGCAACCCCTTTTTACGTACAAGATAATTAAAAACTTGTAAAAAATCAGTAAAAAGAATATAAAAATGTCATCAATGAATCCATTTTTATCAGTCAATAGAATTACTTTTTAAATTTAGTTGTTGGGTGGTCTCACCAAATTAACTAGAGCATGAGATTGTTAGTGCAGAATGATGAGTCATCTCCACGTGTTACCACATATATATGCCTAGTTAGTGGGAACACTCTTCCCATAAAAGCAAATGCATAGATATTCAAAACTGTTGAGAACAATCCAGAAGCAATTTAGAAAGGATTAAATTAAAGGGCCTAGTTTGGCTTATATATGATTGAAGTCATTATATTATATGCAATGGAAGAATGGAGAATTAATAATTAAGAGTAGATAAAAGCAGAATGAGGTTTTTGTTTTAATTTTATGTCATGAAAATTCGAAATAAGCACTAATTATTCACATGGAAAGAGAATGATTTTCCAATCAAGACTACATATTGTCACATGCTGATAAAAGAGAATCTTAATGCTACACAATATAATATACTAATAAACATTCCTTGGCAGAAATCTAGCTAGATGGTGCTTTTTCAGTTGCTTAGTTAAAATAATTCTGTAGTTACATATATGGAGAAATAAAATGGACATATCAAAGATTCAAGGCATACTTGTTTTTTTTTTGACAAGATCAAAGATCCATACCTAGGTAGTAAGGGGATCCACAAAACTACAAAGTCCTCCAGGTTGTCCTAATAAACTACTACACTTTTACACACATGCCATGCATGTATATATGACAGAATGACACCTCACCACCTTGTCATGAAAAATCTCCCTCTTTTGTCTATATATCTAATAGCCATGCTCCAACTGTTTCCCTCCTTTCTACCATCAACCTTAAAGTTTGAAAGTAATTCCAAAAGAATTATTAAATTAAAGAGACACTACATGTGCTGTGCGGAATAACAATTTAGCTTTATATGCTTAATTCACACACCAGACACCTTATTTATACTCATACACTTTGCTCAATCCTCATGACATAACTACCTTCTCTACTTACTAATTTGATTTCATCTCTTACACCTAGTCCCTTTTTACTTCAAATAAGTCAGATATTATTTTGATTTCTCTTTCTCTATTCATATAGCAAATGGGTGAGGAAGTAAAACAGGTGAGCCTTAATTTTTGCCATTCTATACTGTCTTCATCTTACAAATTTCTGATGAAGTATAGAATAATTTTTATTCTTCTCTTTTTTTTGTTTTTCTGAATTGGGTAGGAACCACCTATAGCAGAGTCGAAGCCAGAGGAAACTTCCGTAGAGGAGAAGAAAGAACCTAAACCACCATCTCCATGTGTTTTGTTTGTAGACTTGCATTGTGTGGGATGTGCCAAGAAAATTGAGAAGTATATTATGAAAACTAGAGGTTCTAATTTGCATAACCCATCTCTTTGATTTTGACTAGAAGATTCAAGGCATACTTATATTATGTTATCAAAGAGCGGCACTATATCACTACATCGTAGCGAAATTTGAAAAAAAATATTATTTTTCTGCGATACGTTATTTAGTACAAAGTAATCAAATAGCGGCACTATAACACTATAGCGTAGCAGAATTTGAACAATCTGCTATTTTTTCACAATATGCAATTGACAATGCTAATCCACATGTCATGCATGATGCTTACATGATCACTCACTTTCATTTTTATTTATCTTGTACCAGGAGTTGAGGGAGTGGTGATTGATATGACTAAAAACGAAGTGATCATAAAGGGGATAGTGGAGCCTCAAGGAATCTGCAATATTATAACAAAGAAAACAAAGAGAATGGCCAAAGTTATATCTCCATTGCCTGAAGCAGAAGGAGAACCTATACCAGAAGCTGTTACTTCTCAGGTATCAGTATCACTAGATTTTCTTTTCTGATTGCCAAAGAAAAGAAAAAGATAAATTATATCTAATCTAGATAGTTAAATGAATAATTAATAATTGGTTGCTGTTCCAGGTTAGTGAACCAGCAACTGTGGAACTTAATGTGAACATGCACTGTGAGGCCTGTGCTGAGCAGCTCAAGGGGAAGATACTCAAAATGAGAGGTACCACTTATCTCCTCATATTTCAGCTCAATTTGTTTTTTTTTATATTTATGACAAAAAAGGTTTGTGTGAGTAGGATCTCTAGGGCTCAATAGGGCCAGGGAAAACTCTAAGACCCAAAGAGCCCTTAAATAGGTACTTTCATTTTACTCACCGACGAGATCCTCACATCAGTAGCAGGATTCCAACTCACATCTTTATAAGATATGAGTTGAATTTTTACCAGCTAAACCAATCTTCGTTGCCTATCTCAGCTCAATAGAATCTACTTAGAATTAATATTCACCAAATGTGCTAAAATTTGAGAAGTAAAAAACATGTTTTCTTAATGATTAAAGTATGTGGTGCCATTTAGCTTGGTGATTGTGACAACCAACTCAACAAACCACTTAACAAGATAATGGTAGAAAAGGGTGAATAACCAGTGCTGGCTTTGTGTATGCCCACTTGACATGGCATGCTTTTATTCAAAGTAATTGGTTGGCAATGATGTGATTTAGGTCCCATGGTACATGTCCTGCATCAGATTGCACTTCAAAAAAGTAATGATACATAAGACCACTTTATTTCTCTTTATTACAAATAAAGTTAAAAAGGCTACATAATTTAAAAACTAACTACCACATTCACCTAACAAATTTTAATACTCTTCATGAACATGCTAACCATGCATACTTCTTCATACATTAAAGCTAGTCATGCGATATTAAAATGTGTATATTTGTTAATGTAGGAGTCCAAACAGTAGTGACAGAACTTAGCACAGGGAAGGTTACTGTAACAGGAACCATGGATCCAAACAAGTTAGTGGATTATGTTTATAGACGCACCAAAAAGCAAGCCAAAATAGTTCCACAACCAGAACCTGAACCAGAAAATAAAGAAGGGAAGAAACCAGAAGCAGAAGAGGGTGGTGAAGATAATAAGAATGAGAGTAAAGAAGGGAAGGATGAGGAAGAGAATATTGGAGTTGATGAGGAAAGCATGAAGAGGATGATGTACTATTATTACAAACCACTCTATACGGTTGAACGAATGCCACCAGCACCTCAACTCTTCAGTGATGAAAATCCAAATGCATGTTGCATTTCATAAAATTCATCACATTAATTCAAATGATCAAACTATAATTATTTGATAATATATCGTTCAGTCTTTTTATGCATGTACGATGTATTACTACATATTAACAGATACATTACAGCATTCCTGTACTTATGCTGCAGAAATGTGTATGCTTTTTTTCTGTTAATTTTGAATTTGATGTTTGGTAGATCATTTTTATAGTCTATAGATTGAAGATGATTAATATGTAAATGACATATTATAACGAGCAGAAAAAAATCATAATAAAGGGAGAAAAGGTTACTTGATTATTACAAGTATAATAGATATTCCTTAGCAGAAATCAGGTGGGTGGATTTGAGTTTCACATGGTGGTAGTGTCCACATAATGAAGTCTGAATCATCTGATGTAGGGTAATAAGAAGTTGTGGTGAGGCACCAAATGCAGCTCATAAGATTGGAACCCATCTTATAATGTTTGCCATGAGAGAACAGCCTATTGTTTGTCTTTCTCCTGCAGAATATATCTCATAGTAGAACTTGTCATTGATTGATTACTCTGAAAGTGATTAGACAAGTCGGGTCTCGAGTTGCATGCAGTTCGGTTAGGGTATGGCAGGTTGGGCCAATTCTTAGGCCTGACTAAATTTTGGTTAAATCCGTACTTTCTGTGGTTTTTGCTAATATTTGGGCTATCTGAACATCAAATAAAACTTGAAAAATTGAAAAACACAAACACAAATACAAATGACCTCAAATAAAATATTTTCTTACAAATTCACAAGCACACAAGTCTTAAATAACTAAATTAGTTATATTGTTCATTCATGTTGCTTCAGAATAATATGCTCAATGGCACTATGTTCAAAGAGACTATGAAAAATTGGAACTTGAAACTTAAAGTCTTAGACATTAGAGGACTAGTAAGGTAAATGCCAAATCTCCATCCCACAATGCCAGAGGCTCATATATTATATTAAGCATGCAAAGTTTACAAATCAAATCAAATACAATGTGTCATGTGATTAACCAGATTTGCTGCACACTTGGGAACAAGTTCAAAAAAATAAGTCAAAATTAAAACAATGTGTATTTTACATTCAATTCAAATATTCTAAGTTTAAGTAAAAAAAAAAGTCCTCTAACTGGAGTGGTTATAATATCTCTGACAATTGTAGATAAAACTGGATACCGAGATTAATTATGTTTCCACCAAACTATATTTTCAAAATTTTCATCCTCATGTATACAAGCATCACTATAAGGGTCAAATAACAATGGTTTTGGACAGAACCCTAGCAGCTTCTAGTTAATGCCACACTCTACTGCAATTTGACTTCAACAAGATTTTCAATCTTAACCTTTCATCTTAATTGATTACAAAGGTGTTTAAAACTCTCACCTTCTACTGCCTTAAAAAGGTTGTTCATCTAAAATCACAAACACAACCAATGGACTTCGACAAGCTTGAAGGTAAAACCTAGTACTAGCAAGTACCAAACCACTACACTATTGTTGGAAATGTGAGAGGTGTTTGTGAAGGATCAATTTCAACATCAAATGGATGTTCAGTGTAGTTTTAATGTGTGTAAGCATCCTAGCCGATCTAGGAATTCCTTACTACGAGCCGGCTAAGTCAGACCAAGGTTACTATTCCGGGGTACAATGCCGACTCGCAAAGAGATGCAGTTAATCCTGCTGTCGAACAAGCTATTATTGCAAAAATTGGTGAATACAACCAACTATCATTAAGAATCTCATCCAAATAATGTGTGTAAGCATGTTTTAAGTGCCGTGTAACTAAAGTGTCACACAAATACCTTCTCTGGGTAATGTTTACACACTGCTGTTGGTTAGTGGCATTCACTTTAAGGTATCTTAATGAAGTGGTCCAATTCAGGTTCAAGGTTCTGATCATTCTGCCCAAGTCATTGATAAATCCTATAGTCTTTCCAGAGCTGTGTAAAGGTATTCTTGATAGATCAATTTCTTCAATCCAAGGATTTATCTGTAATGTCTCCATAATTGTCTGCAACAATGTCTCCACCAAAAGTAACACATTTCAAACCAGTGTTGGCTTTCATTTGCAGTGATGAAAATCTACTTTTAGGACAAAGTAAATGCTCGACGCCTATTCCACCAAACAAGTTTCCAGTTAGATGCAAAGTTTGCAGACTATGATTCTTAAATAGTCCAGCTTATAAACAGTTCCCTTATCTTTAAGTCATGTTCTTGAAAAATTAATCTCTTTTAGTGTTTGGTTTTGTTCTAAAACCCGTCTAAGCTCCTTAGCACATTTGGATTTTATCTTGACACCAGTCGTGTCAAATGATTTAACTGTGAAATTCATGCCTAAGGAACAATCATTATACCAAAGCAATCACCCTTCAATCTCAGCAGGTGAATGGTTAATTTGACAGCAATTGAATGGTTTACAGCATTCGAAATGCAACCGCTAATAAATTTGACACCATGTTCATAAGCTCTTGAGCGTAAGTTAGCACATTCAAATTACCAATATATGCATTCTTCCAAAACATAAAAGCCAAATTAGAAAACACAATGAGGAGGATAACTCTAACATTGTGAAGATTTCACCTGTATGAGCAACCAAGATCTGGGCTTCGGAACACTTTCTAACTTAGATCAAACAACAGTTGCATTAGCCACAACCAGCCTGTACATCTGAAAATCTACCTTAGCTATAGATCTCAAATTAACATTACTATAAGTAAAAACTAAAATTACTTTTCAAAATAAATACAGTCAAATCATCTTGTATTTTATCATAAAACACAAATTATTTTTCAAAGTAAAAACGAAAATTACTTTTCAAAGTACATATTTCCTTTTAATAAATCACAATTATTTCAGCTCTATGATAAACTCCTGTCATAAAGCTAAGAGCATTACTGTCACAACATATCGTCTTGGAATCCAGAGGCAAACTACGCCATATATATTAAAAACTTCATGACTTGTTTTTTTTTTTTAAATGAAAAGTATATTCAAAAATGTTGTAACCGAAGCACAAGGATTGCACAATAGTACAGAATCTTAGATCCACAAGTCTCAAAACTAGAACCGAGACTAACCCAACACCCCAAAGCAAGTAAATTGACAAGCTAAAACAGCCCTTGTTTTCATACTTTAATGGCACAATACCAACAAACACCTATGCTACATACCAATTGAGCAGGCATACAGGAAGAAACTTCATAACTTGGTAACTGCTGTAAATATGCAAAACACACCTATGCTACATACTAATATTTGTCCGAAAGAATGGTCATCACAGCAAGTTTATATACTGCATAACCGACCTAGAGGCTGTACCACCTACATGATCAATTCCCCAATTGCAATTGTTGTACACACACTGATGAGAGTTCACTTGTATTGAATTCCTAATTCCAAGACTTGCACTAACAATTATCAACTCAAATCAAGTGCTATCCAATTATTATACCAGCACCTACCAAATTTTATCCATTGATTACACACCGTCTTTCCACAAATGATCCCCTTGTTTTATCCTATTTTCATAATAGGTCTTGCGGTAATAAACATTGACAGATACATTGTCCACCGTACCATGTTTTCCATCCACTCAACACCAAACATAGCTCTATCATATGAGGTAAGAGCTAGTATACCTCCAATCACCTCATATTGCAATTGCAAAGAGATCCAATCACCTCATATTGCAATTGCAAAGAGACTATGGTCATCAAAGCACAAAATAACAAACTATCCACCCATGCTTTAAGGCAACAACTAGTTTTCACATTAAGCCATCATCCATCATTTTTTGGCCATCAAGACATTCAACTTGCGAATTTCGGGTTATTAAACTCTTGTATACCCTACCCGAATTTTAGATAATGAAAAAACATTTCATTTCACTTATCAATTCACAAACCAAACTTGCATTCTTCAAACGCATTTTGCTCTACGGTTGACGCATCCATCCCTTCCAAAATTTATGAAACAAAGTATATCCATTGATTCCTGTATATTTCACCCATTGTTTTAAAAAAGGACTCCATCTTGCAGGGTTTGCATACCCTAACAAATTTTGATTAACAAACTTTAAGGCTCTCCTTTTTTAAGTAAAAGATTAAAGAATCCTTTTTATTTAGGAAAGATTGATGATTCTTGAATAATCAAGAATAAGAAAATTGGTATCTCAATCATAAACCCGGAAACTTTTTACGAATTAAAATTCCAAAATTGTGCAAGACTCCATCGTTGCAACAAAGTTTTTCAAAATCTTGGAACCAAATAGGGTCTTGGAACCAAATTTTGATTAACAAACTGTAAGGTTCTCCTTTTTTAAGCAGAAGATTGAAGAATCTTTTTTATTTAGGAAAAGATTGATGATTCTTGAATAATCAAGAATGAGAAAATTGGTATCTCAATCATAAACCAGCCAGGGCAACTTTTTTCGAATTAAAATTCCAAAATTGTGCAAGACTTCATCATCTTTGTAACAAAGTTTTTCAAAATCTTGGAACCAAATAGGGTCTTGGAACCAAATTTTGATGAACAAACTTTAAGGTTCTGTTTTTTTAAGCAGAAGATTGAAGAATCCTTTTTATTAATGAAAGATTGATGATTCTTGAATAATCAAGAATGAAAAAATTGGTATCTCAATCATAAACCAGGCGGGGCAACTTTTTTCGAATTAAAATTCCAAAATTGTGCAAGACTCTATCATCGTTGCAACAAAGTTTTTCAAAATCTTGAAACCAATTAATGCTCTTTTATTTCTCAAGCAGAAGATTGAATGTTCTTGAATAATTCAAGAATGAGATAATCAAGTTCCCAACAGGTATCAATGCAAATATGTTGGAATGAAAATTCCAAAATTACCATATCAAACGAAAAAACTTCCTTTCAAAATATTGGTACCAAACAGGGTCTTGGTACAAAACAGGTTTTGCTCAATTATGGTTTTTTTTCTCGTGCAGATGATTGAATGTTCTTAACTTTATAAAAAATGAGAAAATTTGTATCCCAACAGGCATGAATGCAAATATGTTGCAATGAAAATTCCAAATTTACCATATCAAACAAAAAGTCAGTCTTTAAAAAATTGATGTCAAACAGAGTCTTCAAACACAGCACAGGGACAAAATCATTCGTGCAGGTTAGGGTTACGGATCATGTATTCCACTCCTTTTTAAAAAAAAGATTCCATCATTCAGACTTTTAGGGCTTGTATACCCTGTTAAATTTTGATTTACAAAATCGAATGTCTCTTTCTTTATGCAGAAGATTGAATGTTAATGAATAACCAAGAATGAGAAAATGGGTAACCCAATTATAAGTATGCCTTGAAAACAAAAAGCGTTGCGCTAAGTCGGAGAATGAAAAAACGAGTAGATATATGTGCGGCTTATAAAGCCTATCATCTTGGGCTTTTCTATTTTATTGGAACGTTGGGCCTAGAGTAGGCCCACTATCGAATTAGTATTTGAACCTTTTCAACAAATGGTTATATCCAAACCAAAAAATTGATGGTTATATTTTTAAACAATTTGCAGTTGAATTCTTAAAATAATTTATAAGTTTATTTGTTTAATTCAGGATTTTAATTTCCATTTTTTTGGAATTTTAGTTTCTTTATTTGTAGGATTACACAATACTATAATGGTTACGTGGTTAATTTATTTTCATGTCAGCATTTTTATTAAATATTAATTAAAAAATCAGCATAGAGATTAAAATTGTGTGATCATGCAAATTGAGGGACTAAAATTTTGGAGAGAAAAAATGAAAGGACTAAAATCTTCAACTTAACAAAACAAAAGAAATACAAGTGCATTAAGTCTAATTTGTAATTAGGTCCATCTATTAAGGCATTCAATTATAAACTATTTAAAAATTTAATATTGTGCTCATCTGAATATTATAATATCAAAACCACTTTTAGATTAATCGATTCATATAGAATTATAGAATGAAAAATATGTGAATTTAAAAATAAAAATAAGAGAAATAAGATCTTACTTCTTGATTGAGATTTTTAAATTCGTAAAATATGGTGTGTTAAATGTATTTTGATGAAAAACCAAATAGCAGAGTTTTAGAGTTTTGAAAGTTATAAAATAAATAAAAAAGAGGTGGGAGAGAAGAAGTGACTTGAGTATGATATAGGTTCTATTTTGATCAATTTAGGAAAGTGTAAATTTTTAAATCTTTCAATTAGTATATGTTTATTTGATTTGGTGTGTGGAAGCAATATAAAAAGAGATGAAAAAAATGTGAGCCTGACTAAATTTGAAATTATTGGTTTTGGACGAAACACGCTTACACGTGATTAATCGGTTTTGTTTGTTAAAAAAGATCCATTGATTTTGTTGGTCCTAGCCATTGAATAAGCTACATCACATCGTATATACAGTTTTGTACGTATTTCATATTTCAGCAACTTTATACATGTTTTTGGCGATACAATTTAGACATTGAGCTTTACTACCTAACACAAATTTTACTAATTTTTTTTTGGTGGGTTACTACATTGTTAGTAGTATAAAAATATATAAGACAAACAAATATTAAATAAAAAAAAATATAGACAAATGCAATAAAATACATAAAGATAGATGATAAAGTATATAAAGATGAGTTTAATGGTGTAAAATAAATTTACATTATATTATAATATAAATAAATTATTTTATAATATAAGTGTATATCATAATCGCTTTTTAAAAAACTATTACCTTTTTAATATTTATTAAATGTAATGTAAAATTAGTTTAGACTAATTATTTTTTTTATTTATAAATATATCTAATAACATATATTATTATATTTATATGCATTACTACAATAAAAATAGAGTTTAAAAGCGTAATTATATTTTAATGATACAATTAAAATATATATTTGAGTGTCTTTTTAATAAATAATTGACAAAAATATAAAGGTTACAAAAAAAAATTATGCAGAATTTTTTAATAAATACATAAGAAATATAAGTGCATTAAGATGTAATAATGTAATTGTTATTGAGCGATGCAAAGGCTTAAAAAAATAGTTTTAAATAAAAAAAATAACTTTTAAAAATTAAAAAAAATTGATTATATATATATATTATTTCCCAAATTTGGAGAAAAAAAAAGCGAAACTGAAATATATAGCGGAGATACTGAAGGCTTCTCTTGCGCCCTTGCGGTTAGTTATGGTCTTCCTGTTTGGTGCGTATGTACGTAGAATTTCATTCCTATTAATACCATTTTCCTCACAATTCCTTTTACTCTCTTTTTAATTACGATGTTAATTTTGTTGTTTCATAACTAGATTGTTGTTAAGCGATGAAGGGTTTTGGTACCTACAACGATTGGGCCAATTATTACGCATCATCATCTTCTTCAAATTTATCAGCTTCCGCTACACCTTTTAGCGTTAATCGAATCTCTTCCATTAATCAATCAGATGATGCTATGTACCCTACCTTACCTTTTCGATATAACAATAATTCATTTTCTAATTCTTCTTCTTCTTCTTCTGTTTCTTCAAATCAATTTAGTTATCCAGGGTTTCAACTTCTAGACTCTAATAATGCCCCAAAACCAACTCTTGTTCAACCACAACAATATTTTGCTCCATTTCCGCTCCCTGATCGAGCTTCTTCTTCGATTGTACCTGATCATTGGTCTTCCTTTTCCGGTTTTACATTATCGGATGAACCTGATTATGCTAAAAAGTCACATGAGTTAGGGTTTTCTGGTCAAACTGCTGCTAATCAGTTTTCAGACTTCGACAATGGTAAAATTAAACAGATGGGAATTGGGGGGAGTAGTTGGTTCTCAAATCAAACAAATTTTGCTGGTTCTGTTGCTCAAGAAAGGGTTAACTTAGGTATGTTTGCTACTTTATCTTGTTTTTGTTTTTTGTTGTGTTTTTCTAATTTCCATAATTCATAGATGTTATTTTAACACAAAGTGGATTTTGATTATTCAATGTGTATATTATGAATACTGAAATTGCCTTGTGATTCTCTTCGGTTGCATTGTTGATATAAAAGGTATCAAGAGCAAAAGGGTTTTTGAAAAGTTTACTAGCTTATTACCTCCACCCCTGAGAAACTCTTTAGTAATCTGAATCTTATACGCTATATAGACAAATTCAGTGATAATGTTTTGCAGTATAAAAAAAAAATATTAGACAAAAATCTGGACTTTTGAGAGTATTTTTATCAGATTATGGCAGTATATTGTCTCTCATTTAGATGATGTTTTACCGAGAAAGACTACATGATGTATTTGAAAAATGCTCACCTGAAGAATGGAACACATACTGCGTTTGAAATAAGCAAACTTAAAAGAAGAGAACAAATAAATGAAACAGTAGTTTGTAATTGTATGCAGTTTTTTCTCCGTCAGACAAGCATTTTTAAGTTAGTCACTAATACAAAGTTAATGTTTCAAACTTGCAAATTGCAATGAGGCTTTTGTCAATTGAAATGACATCTCCTGAAAGTATTTTTCAATTTAAGTTTTCTAACTAACTTATAAGATCAATGCTCTGTCTTCATTTCTAACTAAAATGACGATTGAAAAGTATTGTTGAAAAATGTGCTTAAAGAAACAATTAAGTAAGAAAAGCAATATTGTATTTGGATGATGCCAAATAGAAAACCAACTTTTCATTTATGTCCAAAATAAGTTTTTTTTTTTTTTAAATGCAGGGTGTCAAGATATAACTGACAGTCATGGTGAGGTTCCACAAACGATTGGTTGGGAGAAACATAGCTTGCCTACAAGTGCGGATCACTTAGATGATAAATCTTGCTGGTGGAGAACCACCAAACCCATGCCAGTTGATTTTTCTCATACATCAGTTTTACAATCCCCTCCGTTGGCTGTAGAAACTCATCATGAGGCTCCTTTGAAATTAGCTGTGGATTCAGGGAACCATCACTTTCAGTATACTGGGATGTATGACAAACACTTGGGGCAGCAAGATAAACTATCAAGAGTTAATACAGTTCCTCCAACACCTATAACAGGATCAGTTACAGATTTTAACACTGGCATTATTGTACCAGATGGAGACCTTGGACACAATAATTTCTATAATTTAAAAGAGGCTCATCCGACGCCTAGTTATGGAACTGCTGGTTGCTTTGGTTTAGGTCATCTCCGCATGCATCTAGATATAAATGAACCTTCCTCGTCAAACAATGCAATGATTTCAGACACGAATGTTTCAGAGGATGCTGTGGACTATATACATAATAAACCAAGCCATGAATTTCAGAATTTCCATACAAATCTAGGTCTTTCAACCTTGAGACTCAATGCTATTCAGCATGCCAATTCTGTTGATAAATTGCTTGAGTGTGGTGATCTATGTAATCCCTCTGTAGACTCACCTTGCTGGAAGGGAGCTCCTACTGCTCACTTTTCTTATTATGAATCTTCTGAGGCTTTACCTCCAGAACATGTGCCCAAAAATGAAGAGTGCTTTGGTTCTGTAATTCAGGAGCCTCAGAATTTTTGGCTTGATACAGATAGTAATGTGAGAAAGTCATGTGACAGCAGCTTCCCAATGCACATTCAAATTGTTGGTCAGGAAACAAGTTCAGTGGGTTCTCCCAGGAAATTTTCAGAAACTAGATTTGCGTCTGAAGATTGCAAATCAGATGTTGCAGTAAATGCTGAACCTTTTCAGTCTGTCCCATGTTGTGGTTACGGGCTTCTATATCAAGACGATATTACCAAAATGAAGGAAAGTAGTGTACCACCAACCAAGCCAATTGATTGTGAGTCTGGATCTTCTCATGATGAGCATCAAGTTATAGAGGAGTCCGAATCAGTGTCTCAAAAACTACATATCTTATGCATTGGTGGTGCATACGCGGAATGCAATGAGAATATATGCTTGGAGTCTGGTACATCACATACTGGAGGACATGCACTGTCTTCGTCTTCTTCAGGGGAAGATGCACCTACTGCACCTGAAAAATCAGCTGTGAATGTATCAACTGAGAAATTAAATGTCCAAAATCTGGTTGATACTATGCAAAATTTGTCACAATTGGTTCTTAATAATTATTTAAACAATGCCTGTGAACTGAAAGATCGAGATTGCAATATCCTTAGAAATGTAATCAGTAATCTTAATACTTGTGTGTTGAAGAATGCTGAGCAAATTTCCCCGGCGCAAGAACGTATTTTCCATCAGCCAGAAACTTCTAGATGTGCTGAAGAATCATGTGACCTTCAACAGGTATGTTCTTATTCCTTCTATTCAATAATAACCCACATCCCTGCAGAGGATAGGAAACACTTTTTCGTACGAGTTACTGAAAATTTATATTGTTTATTTGCCTCATTGATAAATGATATTAATTTAACAAACGAAAATTCATTTTTTCCAAATTCGTATCATAGAAGACAACAAAATCTGAAAAACATAGACACATTTTCTGACCATCATAGTAAATTGACCTTCATTCAACATGATAATAACTTTTGGATCAAACAAAGTAATTACTGAATATATACTTCAACGTCCCCCTCTATAGTGTTGACCTTCATTTGAAGCCTAAAAACATGAGGTCACCAGGGCAATTGGGCCTTGTAAACATTACTTCCCATGTGATTTTGATGGCTTTTCCTATGACATGTGTTTGGATTAAAAATTGGATTGTAATATTGCTCAAAGAGTGCATATATGGTATACAATGCTTTTTAAGTTAGATTGAGAGAATGCAAAAGAAGAATGCTTTTTATACAATGCTAGGTAGGAGAGAAATCGGTTTTACCATGTTATAGGTGCTGTCCTTTCAAGATAGATTGTGGATCAATTTTGTGGCTATCTTGTTCAGTTCAGTTTTTAAATGTATTCATGTTGTGTTGTGGACCTTAGTTAGAACCTTGTCCAAAACCCATCTCAATGTAACTTAAAATTTTGCCAGCCGCAATTTTCCTTGAGCTTGTCCGGTACTATCGCAAAGTTTAGCTTGGTGTATCTTCATGTGTAGTAAGTTACCCAATTTTTAGAGGAAAGAGGATAGGCTTCTGTGTTTTTTTGGTTCCTTGTTATTGAAGCAGGTAGTATTATTTTACATAATTTTTAAAATTATTAGCTCTTTACTACCTCTGTATGTTCTCCAAATGTTTTCTCGAATTGTGTGTTTCAAGGGGGCCCAGTTGACCAAGATAGAACCAGAGAGCGCTATGATTGAGCATAAAAATCTACTTGCTCAAAAGGCAGATTTTGGATCTGGGAAGCCGCATTGGAAACTTTCAAACTCCATTTATTTAAGCGGAATGACAAAGGCAGAGAAAATGCCTAAAGATGGGCTTGAGAATCTGCCTGCTCAAAAGGCAGATCTGTTTTTTGGATCTGGGAAGCCACAATGGAAGCATTTAGACTCCATTTCCTCAAGCAGTGGTGCAGAAATGACAAAGGCAGAGAGCATGACTAAGGTACTTTGATATCTCAAGCAGTCTTATTTCTGTCTCTTTATTAATACATGTCTTCAACTAGAAAGAGAGGAATTACAGTTGAACTGAAAAATTCAATTGTGTTGGTCTATATTTGATTTATAGGCTCTAAAGAACATTCTTAGTGAGAATTTTGATGATGATGGAGCAACAGAGCCTCAGACTCTATTGTATAAAAATCTATGGCTCGAGGCTGAAGCGGCACTATGTTCTGTCTCTTATAAAGCTCGCTATAATCAAATGAAGATTGAAATGGAGAAACACACATTTAAGCAAAGAGGTTGATACTTTGTTCCCTTTCTCAATATGACTCAATTTTTATCCTTTAGTTTTTAAGCTAATGTTCTTCTTTTGTATCTTTATATAATATATGATGTAGACATGGAGGAGCAATTAAAATCTGAGGTTATTCCAATTTTAAGCAGAAGTCAGAGTTCTGCAATTGAAGTGAATAATTGTCTAAACTCTGATTCTTCTGCTCAGGATTTGGCTTTCTTAGATTCTAGTACGAATCCAAAGGAACTATCTCAGTTGAAGTTTTCTTCTGATATGAACATGCCTAATTCATTGACACCTGAGGCAGAGGTTTGTCAAAACTTGTATAGTTTCATCAGGAATTATGCTGTTTCTGGCACAAACAAGGAGGCGGCGGGAAATGACGAGGCTTCTGTTATGGCCAGATACCGTGTTATTAAAGCCCGGGCAAACAAATCATGCATCAATACTAATGATTTGGAGACACCATCAAACATAGCAGACAAGTTGGCACCCAGAGAAATAGATGATCAGAACGAGGTTAATTCCTGTAAGGATTCGGCTATTCCTGGAAAAAACAAGACTGATTTTGAGACATCTGTTTTGGCTAGATTTCACATTCTTAGATCTCGGGCTGCTGAAGATTCAAGCTCTGTATCTTCAACAGAGAAATTGTTAGATGGAGTTGGATTTTCTGGCAAAGGAATAGAAGGCACAATGATTACAAAAAATGAACTAGAGAGTGAAAGGTTGGATGCAGATCTCAATTCGTACACTGCTGTGGACAAGTCAATCTCAAAAGAGAATCATCTGGATTTGGAGGATAGTCAAGAAATTGAGCCTTGCAGAACCTACGAGTTTCCGCTTCCTAATTATCACTCCGATGGCTTGGCATCAGACTGGGAACACATTTAGAAGAGGAGGAGCTTGTTGGGCTAGAAACCACTAGAGTTGAATTATATGACTGAATAAATTTTTAAATGCACTAGAGCTCGTTTTTATCTTTTATCAGACATAGATACTGCAGAATTTGGTCTTTAACTCTTTTACCGTGTTTGTATATAACTCAATCCGTATTTGTTTTCTATGTTTGCGTTGTGCCTGCTTACTCAATATTGGTTGTTTTAGAAAATATTAAGTACAAGTGCTAGAAGACTAAAGTAACAAAATTGCATGATCAAACTATTTGGTCATTTCAAAACGGGCCCTTATATCAATTAGCATTAAGTTAGGCTAAAGTATTTCTCTTTTGGGAATTGCTAATGAGTTGGGTATTGTTTAATACATCTTCTAGTTTTGTTTTTTTGGGATTTTGGCTATTAATAATTAAGTTTATGTTTTATTTTGAATTTTATTCTTTACAATTGAAGTATTGGTTTATATTTATTTTATTAATAAAATAGTAAAATACCATCCTTGGCAAAATTTACTAGTACAAGTGATAAGGGTATACGCGGTAATTGGTTTTTAATTATTTTTTTAATAATGAAGGAAAAACAAGCAAAATACTAAGGTACGATTTTAGAGAATTTCTCCTTAATTCCCTGTCAAAACATCTAATATATAAAAAATTTACTGAAATATTATTATTATATTAAAAACTTCATTTTTAAATGTCTTAAATATGAGTATTTGTTGAGTCAATTCTGCCTAAAAGGTGGTTGATAAGAGAAAAAACTTGATTGAAGAGAAGTTGAAAATGTAATAAGGTGTCAACCAATTTTGAATCATATTAACATCATGATTAGAATCATAAAATGATGAAGTAAGAATAAGACCATGGTGTGATATTTTGTCATCCTAACAAGTAATAAGTAACGGACAGCTACAGAAGTTGAGACTCAAACAGAAGCGGAAGTATCATTATTCATGTTTGTGATATAAACTTAATGAAAATATCAAAATAGGGACTTGTTATAGATAAAAACAAGAGGTGATTATATGGATCCACGAAGCATACATGAGTAGAACAATCAACGAAAGCAGGTATCTGATAATCACCCTATCACAATCCACCTAATCCAATTAGGCACAAACTGACTCATCACAAATAATGGTTCTGATTACATAACTACTCCTTAGTCAAAAATAACATAACTACTCTTCAATGAGACTTTATAAATATTTAATGCTTAAATCTTAAAATCATAATGCATGCCTTCTTTCGCGGAATCTAAAACCTTAACAAAACCATCATATAGTATAGGCATGCACATTATCTATCACAATTTTTTAGTCTATTATACTAAATTATGTACTCAATTTTAACAACTATTTTGGATTTTCGTGCACTCAAAGTCAACTAAATGCATTTGTTCTTCCTATCATCGACTCAATCACTTGCATTCTTGATCATGAAATAATAGTGACGTTTCAGCATATATCTTTATCACATGGCACTTGGTGAAAAATAATGCCATTAATCATTGCCTTTCTACGTATAAATAGACTATAATTGTGTGCCATAAGCTTTCAAAGAACATAAACAGCACTCAGTGAAAATGTATCCAAAAAAACTTAACTATGTAATTACAGTTTTGGTTATTTATTTTTTGAATGTAAGTGCTCATTCTCAATTGGAGGTTGGGTTTTATAGCTATTCATGTGGTATGGCTGAGTTCATTGTAAAAGATGAGGTCAGAAAAAGTTTCAATAAGAATCCTGGAATTGCTGCTGGGCTTGTAAGAATGCATTTTCATGATTGCTTTATCAGAGTAAGTCATAATATTAGGATACACCTTAACAAATATTGCACCTTGCGCATAATGATGTTATCCATTTTTGGGATGACTACTTGATTAACATAATTAAACACTTATAGCATAAACATTTATCATATAAGTGTTTATGTGTAAGTTATTTCTATAATAGAAAGTCAAATTGTTTTCATAAAAGCTATAAGTTGTCTCCATAAGCTATTATATAGAGTTTATGAAAATAACTTATGAACTTGTCATAAGCAGTTTCTATAAGTTATGTCAAACAATCGCACAAGTGTTTATGTCATGCCCTAAAATTGAGATCCTAGCTAGTATCATCTTAGGACTGTTGGAGAGGCTACAATTTACAGAGAAGTTAGATTAGTTGTGATGTCATTAACTTTAACCGTATTATTGTAGGGGTGTGATGCATCAGTACTTCTTGATTCTACTCCCTCAAACACTGCAGAGAAAGACTCTCCAGCCAATAAACCAAGTCTCAGAGGGTTTGAAGTTATTGATAATGCCAAGGCTAAACTTGAAGCAGTATGCAATGGAATTGTTTCATGTGCTGACATAATTGCATTTGCAGCAAGGGATAGTGTGGAGTTAGTAAGTCTTTCTACTTTATGCTAGAAACATTTGAAGGTAAGTACTTATTTCAAAATGAACGTACATCATTCTTCATTTCATGCAGGCTGGAGGGATTGGCTATGATGTTCCTGCAGGAAGAAGGGATGGGAAAATATCACTAGCATCAGATACAAGAACAGATTTACCTCCTCCAACTTTCAATGTTAACCAACTAACTCAACTCTTTGCAAAGAAGGGGTTAACACAAGAAGAAATGGTCACTCTCTCTGGTAGGAGTTTCAAGATAATTAACTAGCACTTTTAGATAGTTTGAACTTATAGCTTGAATTTGTAAATGGAATATACGTTTATGTATGCAGGAGCACATACCATTGGCCGCGCTCATTGCTCCGCTTTCAGCAACAGATTATACAACTTCAGCAGCACTTTAAGCCAGGATCCAAATTTAGATCTATCATATGTAGAACTTTTGAAGAGGCAATGTCCACAAGGCAACACAAACCCAAACTTGGTGGTACCAATGGACCCTTCTAGCCCTGGAACTGCAGATGTAGGGTACTATATCAATATCTTGAAGCATAGAGGCTTGTTCACATCTGATCAGACTCTCTTAACTAACACTGGAACAGCCAGGCAAGTTAATAAAAATGCTAGGAATCCCTATCTATGGGCAGACAAATTTGCAGATGCAATGGTGAAGATGGGACAAATTGGTGTCTTGACAGGTAATGCTGGAGAGATCAGAACAAATTGCAGGGTGATCAATAGCAATTTGTTGAAGGATTGAAGTTCCTGCGGCAGTAAAGATTTACAAATTGTATGGTGTGTTGCATCTCATTTTGCCTTTGTTAATTACATAGCAAATAACTTTGCTTTGGTTTATTTTCTGTGTAACTGTAATTGTATCTGTCGGTTGATTGTGGCCCTTTTCTTTTTCTTGGAATAGACAACTTGTCATATGCAACATAATAGATACTGTAAACGAACACTTGAACCAAAAATTAATCTAAAAATATTCAACAAACATCTCAAGCTCCAGGACAGGAGCTCAGCCAGGTTAAACTTCTTCATGTCTAATAGCGCAATAAAATAGAGCTAAAATATAACAAAAGAATATGATCATTGATCATCATGTCAGGACCACAAAATTCAAAGCACAACAAAAATTATAAGGTAAACCAAATCCTATGGACCATAGATATGGTTTGACTACACTCTCTTAAAGATGGAAAAAGTTCCAAAGTCATCCTCATAAAACAAATACAAATAAATAATAAAGCAAAATTAATTAGTTAGTTCCATGATGGCACCAACAATGTCCCCATTGTGATTCTTGAGAGCCTTGACAGCCTTGCTTCTCGACACCCCTGCCTGTGTCATTACAAGATCAATGTCGTGGGCTTCCACACCAGTTTCATCGACCTCCTCTTCCTCTTCAGGCTGTGCTCCATCCTCTACAGCACCTTGTTCTTGTTTTGCCATAATAGATCCCATATCTGGCATCCTGAACTGTTGAGCAGCTTGCGTCTGCAACTGAGAGCTTAAGTCCTCTATTTTCGCCTCCCCAAATATAACGTAGGTCTCAGAATTTGGACTTTTGAAGACATCAGGTTTGGAAATGAAAAAAAGGATCTAACAAGGCATAAAATGATTCATTAGAAGCCTCCCCATCTATTATAGAAAGATTGCAGAAAAAACAACAACAACAATAACCATAATAATAATAGCTCACATTTTTTGTTCTCTTGATTGTTACCCTACTAACACCAGTAATGGGTTTTAGTCCGAGCTTCAGCATTGCTTTTCGACTCTTCTTTTCGCTTCTGCTTTGCTTTGAACTTTCAGTACCACCTTCATCTCACAGTCCAATTAAATAAATCAACAGATAATATCAAAGGGTAAACATGTATATAGTATTTGAAATTGAAGAGATACATACATAATAATAAAAAGAAAATGCACATTGTGATTTCTCAAACTAGCTCAAAAATCCCTATAGGCTTGAACCATGACCATAAAATTTGTGACACTTTTATTTTACCAAAATTACTATTGCAAAGGACTTTTTTCAGCTGTGTTATTTTTACAAACAAATTTGACATCAAAATTTGACAACTTAGATAGTTAACACAGTTCAAATATGTGGTTAACTACGTTTGATAGATGGTTAATGAACATAACAAAGTGTCACAATTAACCATTAACTGAACATAATTAACCACAATTTTGAACCTCATTAAACCAGGTATCCAAATATACATATATCTTCATTAACAATCCAATTTGTGTTCAAATATACATGATTTTCAAGTGTTCAATTATACATGATACTCATTAAGTACAATTTGCGTCCAAATATACACTTACAAATTGTGGTAAGGGATAGGGGTTGCAACACTTTGTAATATTCATTAACCATCCACTAAACACAATTAACTGCATTTGAATTTTGTTAACCATCTAAATTGTCGAATTTTGATGTCAAATTTGTCTATCAAAATATATTTCTCTTTTTCATTTTATTATCATTGAAAGAGAATAACCATATCTACGATTATAATGGTGGTCTACACTCTACAACAAGACTCAAAATTTAAAATTGTAAGATAACCAACAAATCGAGAAATAACGTTGTTAATATGAATACACGTTCGGTGATTATGATTTATTCTATATAGTAATTTTGACCTTAAACAATGCTAATATTATATAATAATAATAATAATAATAATAATAATAATAATAATACCAAAAAGGAATAGCGGTTATACCTTGAGCGCCGTCTTCCTTGTCATCATCATCGTCATCTTCGTCATCAGATTCGTCTTTGTCGTCATCGTCCTCAACAACAGGAGCATCGTCTTCTTCCTAATGGAAAAAAAACAGATCGTAGAAAGAAATGAGAAAAGCAACCAAACCAAAGTATAGATAGAATAGAGGTGGAAAAACAATGGAAATGTGGAAACCTGAGGAAGAGTTTTCTTCTTGAGGAATGAGTCGTCGACGGAGGGAAGTTGTTGGTCGAGTCCGTCGGCGGTTGCGTCAATAACGGGACCTGGAGACATGGCCTAACTCCGATACGATAAATATGTGAATCAAAACTGACACAACACTGAATGAATGAAAGAAACAAATTAGGATTACACTCTTTTGCTGCTAATGCTATTCACTTCTCTCCTTTTGTGTCAAACCCTTCACATTATTGGGCCAATACTTCTTTAAGCCCACTCGACCATCATTATCACATTCTTCTCGGATAATTCATTTCTATACCCACATTTTTTGCATGGGCTAGACAATTAAAAAAAAAAAAACAGATATTTTATTTTTAAAATTTTTGGTATGTAAACTTTCGTATGTTTATATAAACTTTGTTTTTAAAATTTTTGATATATAAACATTTTGTCTCTTTTTTTAATGTGTATTGAAAATTTTTATTTCACAAGGAAAATGAATTTTCTAGTATGATTTTTTGAAAGTTTTACCCCATACCCCTACAATTATATCTATACCCCATAAATTTTTTAAAATGCCAAAATTACTCTTCATTTTTTTGTACTATTTTATCAAATTAAAATTTACTTTTTTTTTACCTTACCGGAAAACTTAGGAGGAAGTTTTCCGGTAGTTTTTTTAAAAAAAAAATTTTTAAAAAAAATTTGAAAAAAAAAACTACCTTTGCAAATTTTTCGGTAACTACCGGAAAACTTCCTCACAAGTTTTTCGGTAACTACCTGAAAATTTCCTCACAAGTTTTCTGATAGTGTTAAATGTATGCATCTTTTCCGGAAAACTTCAGAAGCTAAAAAAAAAAAGTAAATTTTAATTTGATAAAATAGTTAAAAAAAATAATGGGTTATTTTGGCATTTTGAAAAATTTGTGGGGGTATAGGTATAATTCTAGGGGTATGAGGTAAAAGATTGTCATTATTTGTTTGGTTTCCATCTTTTGGGGATGACTATTGTTGATTAATGTTCTTGTTAAGACAAAATCTCAAATTAGTGTTTTGATGTAAATAAACAAAAGATAATTAAGACTTTTAATTATGATTCTAAATGATATGTTG
The DNA here is from genome assembly GCA_037974295.1 of Cicer cuneatum. NCBI lineage: Eukaryota > Viridiplantae > Streptophyta > Magnoliopsida > Fabales > Fabaceae > Cicer > Cicer cuneatum. Next base: position 69,131,528 of record JBBPBO010000004.1, on the reverse strand, counting down.
ATTTAACAAGTGTTTTTAAGTGTGATAATCAATTATATGTATTAAGCATTACAAGTAAAATCACTTTAAAGAGAAAACAAAAATATTCAAACAAAACGAATAACGTTCTTGACAGAAGTCTGGAAAACAGAGAACATTCTTTACAATCCTAAAACAACAAGAATAATTATATTCTCGGCTAAGAAAATAAAGATTTTAAAATTTAAAAATACGTTTCCAGTACTCCACAAGCAATATACATGGTTCATCTCAGCAAAAGAATCACTCCAAAAGGCAAAGGGTAAAAGCTATGGCTCATGATGAATCAAGCAAGATTATTCTCCAAGTACAAGAAAGATCATTCTTTAGATTTAAGCAAAAATCAAGAACAATCTTGAAGTGAAGTGAAAGATCTTTATTTTCAATCAAGATAGTACGAGTTAAAGTGAAAGAAAACATAATACATTATAATGTAACTTCAAACGCTGCTTAAAATAACATATAAAAAAATATTATAAACTCGTGAGAAAAAACCGTTACCAAATTACTCATTTTTTATTACGAACTTATACACTACAAACTATCCGTTATAATCTAACAATTTGTTCTTACTAAAAAAGAGTTTAAGAATGACAAAAACACCATTATATAGTTAGAAAATCTCTCCGGTATTGATGAAAAATGAAAGGTTTCAATATCATTATTCTTTGGATGAATAACTAAATGAGCAACCATTTATTAAATAAATGTATTGAAAAATAAGACGGAAAAATATCTATGAAAATATAAATATCTTGGTTGTTTCTTGTAGTGCAAGTATTTTATTTTTTATAATCTCATAGTATATTACAAAACTAACCATGGCAGCAAGTATATGCTTGTTTTGTTTCCACTAAACTAATCATGTATCCACTTATGGAAATTAGGATTTCCTCTTTAATTTCAACTCTATATGTTTTACATGCATATCCTAGAAAAGGACAACACTCATCCATTTTCATTAAAAAGTAGAGTTCTTCAATTCATTTAGGAATGGCTGAGACATTTGTATACACGTGACACATTTTTATACTGTTTCATACTTTGTATACATGCAACCAATAAAGTGACTGCACAACAAGGTGTACAATTATGGAATGATCTCTTGCACAAAAATTTCAGATTAAGAGTTCTAATTTCCTGTGAATGTAGGTCCTCTGAAGTTAGGATCTCGCTGGAGTCGCCATTCCTTCTCCTTCAAACACTCCAGCAGAAACTGCGGCTCGTTTCTCAGTTCGGTCACAGCACAACAACCAAAAGGACCTCCTGGTCTTTGATAATTGTTGTAAAAACTAGCTTTGGTTTCACCTGCATTGAGAAAACCTGGCTGCAATGGCAGTGGACCTGGGGAGTCGATATATGTGTACTGGTTATTATACAACAAAGGATTGCCCTGTCTGTCGAATTGATCAAACCTGTAAGTATTATCATGATAGAGGAAATTTTCATGATTTTCGGGACTCGGAGTATTCATATAAGTTGGATGCATATAATTGTTGGCCCTCTCGGGTTTGTAGTTTTGTCTGTACCAACGCAGCCATTCCGAAGAAGTCATTTGTCCGGGTGGAGGGTATCCACCGAAGAAAACCGGATATCTAGGATCATATCCAGGTGGTCTATATGCAGAACTCCAATCTGAGCAACCACTTATTGGTGGCGAGTTTTCTTGAAATTTCGGAGCAGATAAACTAGGTTGTGCTTGTGCATCAGTAAACCAAGCAGCATTATCTGGTAATAATGGAGCAGAAGGTACTGGAAGAGAATATGTGGCAGCAGAAGAGGCATTGTAGTTTGAAGATTCATTCACTGAACTAATGACTGAATTTTCATTTTTATTGATAGATAGACTTGCCAAAGATAAAGAAGCTATTTCTTCAATAGGTTGCAACCTATGCTCAATAAGACCCTTTGTTCCATTTCTTCTCTTGTTGTTCAAACTTCCTTCATCGAGGACCCAAGCACGGAGCGAGGGAGGCCCAGCAGAGATTGCAGCTTCTGAATAAGCGTGTATATTTGATTCCCTTGTTGAAGGTTCTTGTTGTTTGAATGATTCATCACTCCTGAAATTCGAAATGCTTCCGTGGTATTCCCATGGATCAATTTGAGTTTGAGCCGGGTTTTGTGCCATAAGAAGAGATGTAGCACGGCGCAAACAATCATCGGTTGCGAGAGACGGAGATAATGTTGCTGAATTATGCCTCGTAAGAGGCCTGAAGAGAATAACTTCTTCTTCATCCACCACAGAAGGTTTTCTGTTAGTGATAGGGCTACTCGGACATTCCTCTCCGGTACCTTTGTTTGTTTTGTGATTAGCCTCTTCCCCTCTTGTACTGTTGCCGTACGACTCCACAAGTTCTGTGTTTTTCTTGTCATGACATTCAACTGATTTAGCCACATAAAATCTTCTTACTGATTCATCATATGTAATCCACTTTTGTAGATTATTTGATCTCCCAGCAATCTTCTTTGCTGCTTCTTTTACGCGTTCGGCTCGCAATTCTGTTCCACTTTCAAATTTGTCTACATGTTCCCATTTACCACAGAAATCCAATGAGAAATGTGCACAAGCTATAGTTACAAAGCCGCGCAACTCAGAATCTTCCCACAAAGGAGTACTGTCAAGAAGCTTTTTGGTTTCCTTTCTATCTCCGTTTAGTCGATTTAGAAGTTCAACATACACATGAAAAAAGTAAGAAATGGCTCTTTCACACTTTTGATCAGTTATAAATACTTCAGTTGCATCAAGAACACTTGAACACCACTCCACAAAAACAAGCACAGAAGGCAATAAGGGGCAATGATTCAAAGAAATAGCTTTAAGGCATCGTTCAACGAAACGTCCCATGACACCAAATGCAGCAGCAAATCCCATCTGCAACAACTGCTGAACATTTTTGTCTTCTGAATCATTTTTCCCAAGCTTATCAATTAGATTCTTTAGGGAAAATATGAGAATACAAACTACTTGTATAGCTCGAAAAGGACCTCTTCTTGCTAAATCCATTTGACTATAGGACTCCAGGACGGTCTTTAGTTCTATATCTTCTAGCTTCAACATTTTATCTAACTCTCCGATCGTAGATGCCAATGCAATAGAGAACTCCTCAAATCTGCTTCAGGAGGTATATGGGGTAATGAAATCAGAACACAGGCAAAGGCGGTGTAAACAAGTTATGCTCACAACATAATATTTAATCATGATGAAATATAAATGCTATTCTAGGATACTGTTAACATGAATGACTTAATTTGACTACAAGAGAAAAATTCAGGCAGTAAAAAGGAAAACCAAAAATCCAAGAAAATTTTAGAATAAAATGAGATAAACTCAAGATATACCTTGATGCTATGAAAAGGAAACTTATCATTCTGACCATAAGAGACCATAACTTTGTGTCAGTAAAATGATTTCTTTTGCCTTCAACTTCAATGTAGTTTGAGCATTCATCTTTCAGTTGTGCCTTCCTCTCTTCACTGGTTTTTCCAGAAGGTTTAAAGAAATCAAAGTCAGCTTCGTCAGAAACATATTGCAGAGGACATGACCTGTTCTGCAAGATCAAAGGCGGCACTTGAGGAGGTCGTAATAAAAGAAGCTCAGAAGCATTAAACATGGGGATAAAATAAAATGTAGTTTATTGAAGAACCTTGAGATCATATTACTTTTTCAAACAGCAAGATAAGATTGTTCCAGGCATCTGGAAAAGGTTCTTTAACTGCCAAGCTTCTTACACAGTGGTATAGAGCGAGAAATTCATCACCGATATATGTTGCCAGTACAGCCAACTGCAAATGGATAGGAATGTTACTGTTATAACAGCAACTCTGGTTCAAAAAAATAAAGATACGGAGAAAAAAATGTAAACAATGAACACACGATGTTTGGTAACGAAGCTCGACCAACTGTGTCTACGTCTCCGACTTCAGAGTGACTGCAGTTTATTTGTATTCATATTTCAAGCTTCGGGTTTATGGTGTACAACTTATATGTAAATACTAAAGTCTCAATTACTACATTACTCTTGAACCATACCCTGGAGTCGCAGCCCAACTAACGTTTGGACCAAACCCAACTATGAGCCATACTCAACAATACTGTCACATGAAAAGATATGTAGAGGATAAAAGTTTGCCTTATGAAACAAATAAGAAAAATTGACCTGATTTTGGGGGTTACCACTGTTAGGCCAAATTCGTGTTGCTTCCAAGTAATGAGTGGCAGCAACTGACCAATTCTGATTTTGCATATCAGGGTTTTCACATTGTTCTCTGTACCTTGCAAGATCCCCCATACAAACTAAGCAACGATGACATAAATATTGGCATTTCAGCTTGACTTCTGGTTCAACAGAACAAGAGATCCAACCCTTTTTATGAAACAATGCCTCTTGTGACACTCCAGAATGTTTTGTGACTTTCACAATTAGATTTTGGTAAAACTTAGAAGCTTCTGACAAAAATAACTTAAAAGGGTTGACATTGCTTCTCTTCCCAACACCAGTTTGTAACATTCCTGATTTGTTGCTCACCACTTCGCCCGAGCTTTTCTTTATTATTTTGCGAAATTCATCGATATGCTTATAATGGAGCTTCCACAAAGAATATTCAACATCTTGAAGTTCTGCATATGTGTAATTATTCAAGATTATTCAAGATAATTCTCTCGTAACTAGCTCTGATAAGTCTAGTGGAGAATGCCTTTAGAATGGATCAACGCCCACAATTGCTTTTCAGAATTACCAACCTGAACATTCCACAAAGTCTAAAGTTAAGAATATCAATCAAAACAGTTTTCCAAACCTAAGCATGACAAGGAATGCCAATTTCACACAAAGTCACCTCTAAGAGAACTTCTTTAGTATGAATTCCAGGAGAAAGAGATAGATTGGTTGCCTGCCGTGGACGAAATTGAAGGGGTTCCTTCAAATATAATGCATCTGCTTGGCACAAACCTGACCTATTAGTAAGCTTTGAGATTAAGCGCACCGAGATAAACCAATACCACATGAACACTATTTGATTAGTAGATTGACATGAGTTTTGAAAGAATAAAAGACAATTAAGGGAAAATATGCATCCTTAAAAACCACTTCTAAGCAAAGATTTATCCAAACTACTAGTTAAGAAGAGAATAATGAATTAACCATCATCGTTACCAATTTTAATCCGAACAAATATTATGATCGAGGTCCATGGTTCAATACCAACTAAGAACATTCCTCCATCCCCTAACAAACTAACCACTAACATTTCCTTATATGAAATAATTGAGGACAAGAATATAAGTATGTTTGAGAATTAAACCATCAATTAGAGTTGCAAGTTTCTAACAAACTAAATAATATTGCCAAAATAAACAATACCTACAATAAAATAAACCCAATTCAACATAAAATTTAATTAAATAAAGTGAGAAAGTGAAAGACAAGAATTAAGGAAAAAGGTTACCTAGTGAAGCAGATATTTTGAGTAAACAATTAAGGAGAATTAACAAGTGTGAGAGAGAAGGGTAGATGGGTTAGTAGTAGGATATAACTATAATTTGTTTAAAAAATAATGAAAAAATTTGATGCAGAATATGAATGAAATTGGGAAGTCGCATTAAAATGAGGCAAAGTATAGAAATCACCCATTGAGAAATCTATCTTTAGTGAAACACAATGCTTTGGATGTGGGAAATTTTGGGCCAAATTTGCGGGTGTTTCATGCGGCACCGTTCTTCAAGCAGTGGACATCCAATGATTTGAAGTTCAATTAGAGAAGCAGGCAGCCTTTCTCCCGCCATATTCTCCAACTTGTAACAATAATTAATTGTTAATCGGTGGAGGGACGTGAGGTGGAGAAGCTCTGTGCACTCCAACGTGTGCAAACTTGACATATACCATAGACTAAGAGAGGTAAGGGAGGGAGGCAGCAACGCAAAACCCTTATTGGGGAAGGACTCCACACCATCACATTCAATTGAAAGTTCGGTGAGCATATCCATCAAACTTAGAGATGGGCTCCTCATTAATTTCTCACATTTCAATATATAAAGTCTTCTCAAGCTAAGCGGCATACCACCTTCATAAAACGTCTCCATTTCTGGGCAATCATATATACGCACCAATTTTAACTTCGGGAGGCAATGACAAGGCAATGACTTTAAATTAACACATTTGTTGACATACAATAATCTCAAGTTGGGGCACTTGTAAATGTCAAAGCTGTCGAGATTTTGAAGAGTCTTTGAAGCGGAAAGACATTCCAGATTTTCACACTGCGAGATATGGAGAGTAATGAGGTTGGGAAAGGTCTCCAGTGGGAGGGTTGTCAGAGAATCACAACTACTATATATTTGCAACCATTGAAGTGACTCGTGCTGCTGGTTTTGCTTTGGGAAATCTAGATTTTTACAATTTGTGATGGACAAACTCTTTAAGGATGCGGGTAAACAATCTCCAGGAAACGATATCGCAGATGAACAATTCTCAATCTTTACAATTCTCAGGGAAATCGGTAGGGTGATGGCAATGACTTCAAAGAAGGACTCTGTTGCCTCTCTTCCATCAATTTCGATCTCTTCCAATGAAAGGGGTATCTCTCGCAAAACTACTTTATTGTTTTCACGTATCACTAATTTGCGGATGGCAAGAGCCCGTGGGAGAGAAAAGGCAAGTTGGTTGCAGTTTACAATCTCAATTGTTTCCAAAGCAGGAAGATGAGATGGCAAATCTCCCCTCAATAAGGGACAATCAAGAATCACAAGAGACTTGAGTACAGGAAAATAAGCATTTGAGTCATGGGGATGATGCCACACTTCCCAACATGGCATGTCATCAAACTCAAGATATTCAAGGGAGGGAAAGAGAATCCCTGAAAAGGAATCACCGTATTCAGATCCAATAGTCTCCAACATACTCATTTTACTGATTCTCAAGTCCTTGAGAGAGCATAATTGTCCAAGAGATGGAAGAATACAACAATTATGACAACGAGATAGAGACAAATTAGTCAAATTTCGGTAGGAAGGATCTCCAACCCATTCTGGAAATCTCGTGCCTCTATATCCAAATATAGACACCTTTTTTAGGTTCTTGGCAGGTTGTAACTTGTCAAGTATATCCATCTCACTTTGTGAATTTGTAAAATGGTCTTTTGCATTATCAGACCATTCAAAACATAATTCTTCAAGGTACTTCTTATCCATTATTTTTGCTTGTGATGCTTCAATATTGTTGCTAACATTCTCTAATTTACTAATGGAAAGTGATCCGTGAAGATTTGACAGTGTTCCCAGTTCCTTGATCCCTTTCTCTTTATGCTTGCCCACAACAAAGCCACTCAAATGTTGCAAATTGTTTAATTTGCTCATTCCTCTAGGCATATCTTCTAACTTTCCTGTAAAGCAGATATCAAGATAGCGCAAATTCACAAGCTTTTGCATGCCATTGGGAAGTTTGGTTAGTTGATCGCACTTGTACAACTTGAAGGTTTGTAGATTATGCAGATTACACAATGACTCCGGTAGTGTCTTTATAGTTGTGAAAGAGAGATCCAAATAACGCAAATGAATCAATTCACCTATCGAGTCAGGCAATGAATCAAGATTTGAAAATCTTTGAAATGACAAAACTCTCAAGCACTTCAAATTTGACAAAACCAAGCATAATGCCTTTTCATTGTTGAATGGAGCAGGATACAAATTCATTGTCAAAAAGGTCCTAAGATGTTTTGCTCGGTCAAAAATCTCAAAGTTATTCGTCATTGGATCACTTAACTTGTTAAATGATAAATGACGAGTCTTGTTATCAATCTTTGTTTCTTTGCCAAGTTCTTCTGTTCTAAAGTAGAATTTTTCCCCGATCGATGTTGCTAAATCATGCACCAGATCATGCATCACAAAACGCCGGGAGCTGTTTCCACTTCCAAAACGTTGAAAAAAAGATCTTGAAGCTAAGTCATTAAAATACTCGGAACCAACTTCTTCCAATGTCTATCCATTTTTTGGAGGCTGTAAAAGATCTTCTGCCATCCACAACAAGATCAAATCGTCTTCATCAAATTCATAATCCTTAGGATACAACGAGCAATAAACAAAGCAGCGTTTCAAATAGGGAGGGAGATAATGATAACTAATTCTTAGTGCTGGAATGATCTTACTCTCATTTTCATCAATTTCCCAAATATTACTATTGAGTATATTATTCCAATCCCTGATGTCATGTTTCCATCGCAACAAACACCCAAGTGATTGTGCTGCTAAAGGCAATCCCTTACATTTTCTAACAATCTCTTTGCCAATTTTTTTGAGATCCATATTCAGAGTGGATTCTTCTTGAGAAAGGCATGCATGGTTTGCAAACACAGACCAACAATCCTCATCAGACAATTGCTCCAGAGAGTAAGCTTGAAAATTTTGGACCATAGAAACAGCTTGGACCATAGAAACAACCTTTTCAATGCGGGTTGTTACAAGAATTTTACTTCCTTTAGCTCCGCATCGAAGAGGCTTTATAAGAGATTTCCAACTGTCATAATCTTCGGTCCAGACATCATCCAGAACAATTAAGAACTTTTTTCCGGTCAGCTTATCCTTTAAATCTTGCTGAAGGATATTCAAATTATTTGTGTTACAAGCACTTCTAACTTCCTCTGCAATGGCCTTTGTAACCTTCAAAACATTAAAATCATCAGAAACACAAACCCATGCTTGAACATCAAATTTCTGCTTTATACTTTCATGGTTGTACACAGATTGGGCTAAAGTGGTTTTACCCACTCCACCCATACCAACTATGGGGATCACAGAAATCTTATCACTATCATCATCATCACCATCATGTAACAGTAAGTTGAGTATGGCTACTATGTCTTGATTTCTACCAAATATGTTAGATCCATCATCTAGAGAGGTTGATGGAGTTCTCCAAGAAGAGTGGTGGTGAGTTGCAATATGTTGAAGACTAAGAATATCTTTAAGTTTGAGAATGGATTCAAGCCTAGCAACTGTATCTTCCAACTTACGAACCATATCCCTTTCTTCAAAGTTGAAAAAGTGAGACAAGTAGCTAGAAGCAGTAGTACTCACCTCTTTGTTCTTCTGAGTAGTAGCAGCTTTGGTAGAAATGTGATCGAGAATGTCATCAGCAAGATAAAGAGCATCTTTGAGATCAACAAGCCAGTTGTTAACAGCAGAGTCTTTGATCTGTTTCTGCTCAGCATCATTCAGAACAGCTTCAACAGCATAAAGAGTGTTCTTCAACCTTTGGATCAAATTGACATCAAGCTTGTTTCCATAGATGAAGTTAACAAACTGAGGAGAAGCAAGCCTATCGAAAACAACTTGAATGAAAGCAGAGAGAAAAGTTCCAGCCACAGGATCCATGATTTAGAAAGAGAAGAGAAGTGATTACAAATCAAAGAACAATAGTTTGTAGCTGCACTCACTAAGGTCAAATCGGTTCTTTACCAAACTGTGACTATATACGCTGTACTCTATGTTGTGTCACTCTTGCTTGGCACGTGTGAAGAAGGTCCAGACAAAGACAACGTGTGTGTGTATATATATATATATATATGTATTATCTTGTGGTAATAATTAATGTTTTAAACTTTCACATAGTTTGAATTTAAGATAAGATATTTAATCTAACAATAATGTAAATTAATTATAGTGTAATTTATCATCTTTTTTAAAATTATTTTTTATTTTTTATAAAAAATAGAGTAAATATTTTTTAAAAGTAATTTAAAAGATTTTAAATATTTAAAGGATTATTTGATTATGTTGGGTGAGCTCACTTTCCAAATGAAACTCATCAATTTTACTATTATTATTATTATTAAAGACAAAAAAGGAAAAGGAAGAAATGTGTTACGACAGTAACGAGAGGAGAAAAAGAAAATTAGTTTCCAACAGAAATATGTGTGTATCAAACTTACATCATTTCGTTTACAATTTTAGTATGTTATTTCTACAACCGAGTTTGTTCTTTTAATAAACAATTGTTGTTATTTCTATTGATCAATTTGTTCACTTAGTGAAAAATGGATTGAAAACTAATGAAGTATTTTTCTTGAAACCAAAAAATTATGGCAATTGCGGTCTTTGAATCAATGAATAGAAAAAATTGCTAAATGAACACCTACAATTAGTTGAGCTCCAAAGGCTTCAATTTTGAGTACCACTTATTATCAACAATGTTAGTAGTTTGAAAGTTTTACCCCATACTCCTACAATTATACTTATACCCTCACAAATTTTTCAAAATGCTAAAATTACCCTTCATTTTTTTTACTATTTTATCAAATTAAAATTTACTTTTTTTTACCTTACCGGAAAACTTGAAAAAAATTTTCCAGAAACGACACAAACATTTGACACTACTGAAAAACTTTTTTGGCAAGTTTTCCGGTAGTTTTTTAAAAAAAAAATTTAAATTTAAAAAAAAAAAACTACCAGAAAACTTCCTCCCAAGTTTTCCGGTAGAAGATAAAAAAAGAGTAAATTTTAATTTGATAAAATAGTTAAAAAACATAAAGAGTAATTTTGGCATTTTGAAAAATTTGTGGAAGTATAGATATAATTGTAGGGGTATGGAATAAAACTTTCTTTTTTTTTCAATGTTAGAAATTTTAGATATGTAACTTATAAACTAGAAATTTTGAAAAATATATATATAAAAAAAAACATCATAGTTTGTGGAGTGGAAACTGGGTCTAAAAATTCTCAATGTGATTATGACAGAATGGCCAAAGTAAAATTGTATTTTTCAAAAATTGTGGAGTAGGAATCAAATTATAGGATTTTGAAATCCAATTCTCTCATCTTGTGAGAAGCTAGGCGAGTTATATGAAGATTAGAAAACACTTTTTTATATAATAGTAAAAAATGCTTTTTTCATTCTAACAAATATTTAGGTTGCCTATTTAAAATTTCTTAGACAAATAACAAAATAGGCTTTTAGATAATTATATTTTAAAAAAGTTATTTACATTTTTTAAGTAAAAGAAAATGCTCAATATCACTTTTTCTACATACACATTTAATTAGAATATTATTGCATTTCATTAAAAATTAAATAAACAATACAAAGTGATACTTATGAGAAGTAAGAAATGAAGTCACGCTAGGAAGGCTATCAGTCTCACCATTTACTTGTCTCTGAATAAATTAAGTACACCCCTTCGTACTATGGTTCGAAAAATTGTTTATTAACTGAGAACACTCCTTCACAATAACCCCTAGTTTCAAATCATATTGTTACAGGATTAAAATAAGATCAACAACTAGTTTGCTATGAAGTTCAAAAACAGTCTTCTCAAGGCCAAGACTTCTTTCTCATAGGATTGCTTGAAGAAGGTCAACGGCTTCCCCCTCGGGAATAGACACAACCTGAAATAACCGAGTTGCTTTTGCACAAACACAGAATTCCTTCCCATCATCAAGTCACTATTATTATAAGCTCAGCCGTGTTAGAAGCATGTTCACAACAGGGTTTAATGAAAATACTTGCAATCGCAAAATCTGAAAAGCTGCAAAATAATATAAACTAAACCAACAACTCTCGTACAACATTGGTTCAAAGAAAACAGGAACATACCGAAGTTGTTCCTAGTATATGGAGGACAAAAACAACATATCTAACCAAGCATGTGATCGATCTGTCAAAAGAAGCATGTGATCTTTAACGTCACCCCAGAATTTTGTAGGAAACAACAAAATTACCAGGCAAATGGTAAACCTAAACATATAGACGCTTGATAAGGTGATATTGTCTGGCTATGGTAAATTGAAGATACTAGTTCCAAAATTATTCCACAAAAAAAGATACAAAGAGGACACCACCCAACCCAACACCCAATTAAGTAGTGAGCTCCATAATGGCACCAACAATGTCGCCACTGTGAGTCTTGAGAGCCTTGACGGCCTTGCTCCTGGACACTCCTGCCTGAGTCATGACCAAATCAATGTCATGGGGCTCCACACCAGTTTCATCAACCTCTTCCTCTTCCTCCTCAGGCTGTATCGCAGCTGCCGCACCTTGATCTTGTTTTGCCATTACAGATCCCATATCTGGCATCCTGAACTGCTGGGCAGCTTGTGTCTGCAACTGAGAGCTCAAGTCCTCTATTTTCGCTTCCCCAAATATGACGTAGGTCTCAGAATTTGGACTCTTGAAAACATCAGGTTTTGAGATAAAGAAAAGAATCTGAAGCAGAAAATAAATTGTTAGACGCCACATATTAACATAAATCACTCACAATAATAAACGTAACAACAACCAACATTTTTAGTTCTCTTGATTGTGACCCTACTAACGCCAGTGACAGGTTTCAGTCCAAGCTTCAGCATTGCTTTTCTACTCTTCTTCTCACTTCTGCTTTGCTTTGAACCCTCAGCACCACCTGCATCTCAAGGTACAACAAAACTGATTTATGAAATATATCAAGACATAGCATGGCAAACAAATGTAACACTGCATAGATGTGAAACAGAGGGAAAATAATGAAGTACGCAAATAAATTGTTCTTTTGTAACAATTATTTACTATGCCAATATTAAAATTATTATAGTACTGAAAAGCACTATTAAGATTCATAAGCACTGAATAGCATTAGCTTAATATAGTTATGATATGAAAATAACCATCAACAAAAAGAAACACAAACATTATAGTGACAATAAGAATAACTCAGTGGGAAGTATCAGTGTAGTCAAAATCTACAGAAGTGGTCATGCCTCTTGCTAGTTGTGGCACTGCCAATTCAATGACTAATAGAACATTAACCTGCAAGCCTTTGTGTTTCAGGTATGGGACTCAGCTGCAAGCCTGCAACCATCTTATGATATTGGCAAATTGAACACTTGTTTGTTTTTCCATGAATATTGTGTTTGGGTAATTAATTTATACATAAAATAAAAATAATGCAAGATAGTGAAATGTTTCACTAATTTCTGTATTTGCTAAGGTGAACATTCATTCTGCTTCAGTAATGTGTACACCTTTTGGCACAATTCATCTCAGGGCATTACAAACACTAAACACCATAACACCTCCTCTTGTATAGAGTAACCTTTGCTAAAATTATCGGGCATAAATTGTGTGAATACACAAAATCGTACACGTGATAAACTTGAGCATCACCAAAAAACCCATATTTTGTTCAAAAAAATTAAGAGCATAAATGTCAACAAAACTCAAACTTTTGTAAAGATTCCTTTCCTTTCATTTTGTTTTCTACTAATTACTATATATATATATATAAGAGACAGCTTTTGGCAATTAAAACCCAATCATAAAGATAATGCTTGTAATTAAACATAAAACAGCAATAAACCAATAACCAAGGACTAAAAGAAAAGGGGAAAATAGGCATATCAAATAAAAGCCAAATCAAACAATTACCGTTTCTATATATGTAAATTCATGATTATAAATCCCAAGGTTCCTTCAGCAAGATAAGATTAAGAAAGCAATATGGCAATTTGTTTAAAAATTAAAAGAAGTCAGAAACACAATTAATAGATAAAAAGTTAGATCTCGTGGGTAGATACAGAACTCAACCCAAACCCTAGGAGAAATCAGCAACTTAAGTAAACCCCTAAATCAAATGTCGATAATAACAATAAACAGTAGAGATATATATCATTAACCAAATAGCCAATTAATTAGGTTAGAATTGAAAGAAAAAAAAAAGGTAGGACCTTGAGCACCGTCTTCTTTGTCATCGTCGTCCTCATCATCATCGTCGTCTTCATCGTCATCTGCTTCATCTTTGTCGTCGTCTTTCACGTCCTCAACAACGGGAGCATCGTCCTCCTCCTGAAGAATAAAAAACATCAACATAAGAACAAATAAGAAATGGAAAAACAACGTGAACGAATCGAAGCTAAGCAAAAGTTTGAAAATAATAATAATAATGGAAGAACCTGGGGTAGGGGTATTTTCTTGTGAGTAGTTTCATCGAGGGAGGGAAGTTGTTGTTCGAGTTGGGGTTCAGTGGGTGCATCAATAACGGGACCAGGAGCCATGGTTAGAGAGTAGAGAGTAGTGAGTAGTGATGATAAAATAGATTAGATAGAAGAAGGGAAAGAGGAAATGAGATAACAACACTCTTGCTGCTACTTATTCCGCCTCTACTCTTCTATTCTATTCTATTCAAGGGTTTTCTCTTTTTTTTGGGCCATTCGTTTATGGGCGGGCCCAGATTACATTTACTCTCTCTCCCTTTTTTTTCTTTTTTTTTTTTACACTCCTCGCTTTTCATTTTTTAATTTCACCTATTCAAATTGTTACTTTATTACAATTATTTTCCTTTCATAGTCACAACTCACAAATGCTCGCTACTTATCACGCCGCAAATGGCTAATGTCAAATGTCTGTTTTTTTTTTTTATTGATAAAACTTGCATGATCTAATGCATAATGTTTAGACATTCTTAAAATAAGAGATTTTTTTTAACGATAATAAAAAATAAATTTTATTTTTTTGATAATGTTTAAAAAATATATTTCTTTTATGTGTGTCTAAATACTATTCATTTTGCCTTGTGACCATATAAAAATAACTCTATTTTACCATTTCTTGCTCACAAATCTGAATTTGTGTCTTTATAATTTGGCCATTAACGGAAAATACATCTTTTATTAGACAAGGACTATCATATAGTTCATTATAGGATTCACTGAAACATGTTGAGCAGCCAAGTAGAAAACTGAAAATTCTTATCATTGGACTCAAAACTCACATTATTGCTCTATATATAAAACAAAAAAAGTGGATACAGATACCCAAAAAAACAGTCACAAGCTATATTAACAAGTAATTAAGTTCTAAATTTTTTAATGAGTTTTAGTTGAAAACGAATCGTTTTGAAGAATTCGAATTTGAATTATGGTTAGAACAATTATTGTTTTAGCTTTATTTACTTTTCAGTCGAACTTTGCATTACTATAATTTTTTCTCTCAAGAACCAAATAATTAAAAAAAAAAATACTAAGCTAAAGAACCAACTTGAATATGACATTATTTTATATCTTTCAACATAATCATCCCGATAAATTATACGGACTTAGATTAGGTGCAGTGTGACTATACATAGTCACGCGATCCTAGTCAGGTAATCAAAATCAGACAGTTCAAATTTAAAGATATTTTGGTTTTTTTTAACATAAAATCTGATTGATAAAAATTTGAGTCATCTAATATTAATCGAATGATCAAAATCGCGTGATTACGTCCTGTCACAAAAGTTGTGAATGTAGTACCTTATGAATCCATATTATACCTTGTAAATAGGAATGGGAATAGGCTAGACCGTCCGTCAGGGACCTATAGTCTGGCTTACTTATGGCATGGTATGGTCTGACTTGTTTAATAAGAAGGTTAGGTTCAGACTATTTTTAAAGCCTATTTATTTAAATAGGTCAGGTTCAGATTTATATAAAAGTCTATTAGACATGACAGAACAGTCTATATATATATATATTATTTATTAATGTTATTTTTTATTTATTTATTATTAGTATTGTTTCCTATTTTAAAGTGTATATATATATATATATTATTTATTAATGTTATTTATTAATAGGCTAAATAGCACTCGTGGTCCCTTAACTTAATTTCAGTTAACGTTTTAGTCCTTTATCTTTTTTTTTCTCGATTTGGTCCTTTATTTTAATTTTAAGTAACAATTTGATCCCTTATGTTTTAAAATGTCAACAATATTATCTTTTTTTTTTTTACAAAAATTCAAAAACTCATCAAAAATTTCAACCAAAACCCATAAAATTAATTATATTCTTTAATATAATACAAATTTCATCAAATTCGTAACTCAAATCTTCAAATAAACCCATACAAAAATTTCATTCTTTATTTGATATTGTTAGAAATAGAAATATGAGTTTATTTGAAGATTTGAGTTTCGAATTTGATGAAATTTGTATTATATTGAAGAATACAAATAATTTTATGGGTTTTGGTTGAAAATTTTGATGAATTTTTGTAAAAAAAAAAAAAGGATAACATTGTTGACATTTTAAAACATAAAGGATCAAATTGTTACTTAAAATTAAAATAAAGGACCAAATCAGAAAAAAAGAAGATAAATGACTAAAACGTTAATTGAAATTAAGTTAAGGGACCACGGGTGCTATTTAGCCTTATTAATATTATTGTTTCTTATTTTAAAATCTATTAATTAGGCTATTTTAATATTATTTATTATATTAAATTTCATTATAATTTTATTAGCTTTCCTTATATATAAATGTCTAATTTAACTTATTTAAAAAAATGTAAAATATAATATTTAAATATTTTAATGTGAATAAGGTTTTTAAATAGGCTTAGGCCAGACTAGACTTTTAAAAAGATTAGGCATGATCGGAAAAAAAGTCTATGATAAGCCGTAAGTCAACTTAAACCTAAAAAATTAATCGTAGATGAAGCTCAAATCTTTCAAAGTATGACCTATTCTCACCCGTATTTATAAACCCACCAATAGTCACGGGAGTTTTGCCTTTTGGCAAATAAAATTATAGAGTAAGTATTATCGAGAACAAGGGCATCTAGTTTATGTGTTATATCTTGTTTTCAACAATCTAGTTTGCATGGCTCAGGTAGGGTTGTTCTCAAGATTGGAGTGGTAGTCCTCATGATAGTCGAGTTTGTTTCTAGACGTTATTTCGAAGCTTACGTAAGTAGGTGAAAATAATAGTAGTAGTTCACTTTTAATTCATAATGAAACGTGACTTCTAAGCTCTAACGCATTTTCTTTTTCCAACCACCAATCTATCAAAAAGAATGTCCAACAATTGCTCAAAACTTAATGTTATAATTCATTCGAAGCTTATTTTATAAGAAATTTACATATTTTTGTTGGTCACTACTTAATAAACTACTAGTGGCAGTGTAACCGTTTTTGTAACTGAAAGCACATTTGTGGAATTTTTTTATTACAATATTTTCTTTTTATTAATCAAAATGCTTTACTAAAAAAACAAAATGCCTCATTTTTTGAATATTGTTTGAAGTCGCAATCCTAGGATGCGTGCTGAAAAATTATATTTTTTTACCTTCAATAGAAGGTTGCATTCCCACGATGCGACCATATACTAGCTGAATATTGTTTTTCTTTCCTTTATTTTATAAATTGCAAAATTGTTTTTATAATTAAACTATTTAAAAAAACAAATAATATTAATAAAATAAAATACATTAAATTAAAGAAAATGATTTAAAAATTAATAAAAATACATTAAATAATAATTAATAAATAAATACATTAAATAATAATAAAAATTAAGTGGCATTGATGATAATTGGAATTGGGTTTGGAGAAAATAGATTAAACATTGGAACGAGCCTAAGAATTACGTGTTGCAAAGTAATATCGTAGAAGACGTTTTATGCCACAACACAAAATATATGAATTGATTTAGACAGCACACTAAATTATATATATATATATATATATATATATATATATATATATATATATATATATATATATATATATATATATATATATATATATATATATATATATATCGAACAATATCTGCGTGATCCTCATTTGGAACCTTCATCATATTCTCATATACGACCTTTCAATCAACCCCTACAGAAGTTCCATATTATGGTCCATCACCACCACCACATGTACATGTATCTACATAAATGCCGACTCAGTATGACGATGCCAGAAATACAGAAAGTGAGTTTTCTATAATTTGTTTGGAACTTAATGCATAATTCGTGAGTTGGTTTATGCTGCTTTTGATTCCATGTATAACACACAAACTCAAAATTATATAAAGGCAAGTGGTAGTGGTTCTATTCTACCTACAAATTACAACGAAGACTTGATGATGAATCAAAACAACATCAACTCGTTCAAAGACCTAGACGAGTTTGACGACATCGTAGATGTGGAACTGAAAGTCATTTAGGTGGAGATCATTAATATAAATTTGATATATTTTTTTCTTCAAATTTGATATATTTATTTTTCTTCTATTTTATGTATTTAGTTTAATGTTATTAATATAACTTACTTTTTTTTAATTATTTTTTTTATTTTTATTATTATTATTTTTATTAATTTTTATTTAATTATTAATTACTTTTAATTAATTTTTATTTAATGTATTTTAATTAATTTTTATTTAATGTATTTTTATTTAATGTATTTTAATTAATTTTTAAATTATTTTCTTCAAGTTAATGTATTTTATTTTATTTTATTAATATTATTTTATTTTTTTAAATAGTTTAATTATTTTTAATTTATTAAATAAACAATTTTGCAATTAGTAAAATAAGGGGG
>JBBPBO010000004.1:69072466-69113015 GCA_037974295.1 Cicer cuneatum | reverse complement strand
AAAATTCATCCTGCAAAAAAAAAAATTCGCGACATCAAACAGGGTTCAAAAAGTAGGACATTTTAATATATATTTTTGTTTGGAGTGGGACATTTTAGTTAATAAAAAGAAAAAAAATGAGAATATTGTAATAAAAAATTCCACATCTGTGTCCAATTTCAAAGATAAGTTTTTTTACTAATGCTTTATTGAAATCACTAAACCTTCTGAACCTCATTCCTCATCTAACCTTTGCTTTTGATAATTGGCATGACAATTGGAGCCCCTCATATGATGCACGTTGATAGGATTGCTAGTCAAGCAGAGGATTGATAGTCGAGCAGAGGATTGATAGTCGAGCCGAGGATTCCATTAGAGGATTGATAGTCAAACAGAGTATTCTGTTAGATCTGTTAGTTTAGTTAGTTCTGTTATTAGTCTGTTATGTTAGTTTGTGTCAGCTGTCAAGCCTAACTAATTCAGTTAGGATAGCTAATATAAATAGCATGGGTTCTTCAATAGGTAGGCAGTTAAAGAGTAGTTGGGTGGGACTGAAATGCAGGGCAATTCGGTTATTCTCTATAACTGCAAATCTCTGTACATTTTTTCTCAGTATTCGATAATCAAATCTTGAGGTATCTTCAATTTCATTCAATTTTAATATACCAGTTCTATCACTGGTATCAGAGCACCGATTTGGTGCCCTGTTTTTGCATCCTTCTACTGCGCATTGCATGAAAATAAGAAGCATGGTTAAGGATTTGAGCGATTGGGAGCAGGAGCGCGAAGAATGGCGCACGCAACTGGAGTTAGCGGAGGCGCGCGCCAAACATACGGAGGATCAAATGGCTGCACTCGCGGCCAACAGCGGCAGAACTGTCCGCAGGGAAGAAGCAGAGACCAACGGCTGCGGTGGTAGACCCCTGGGTAACTACGCTGAGAGCGACCGGTGGAGGAAGCTGGAGATTCCGATTTTCTCAGGCGACGATGCGTACGGTTGGACGCACCATTTGGAACGATATTTCGAGTTACGAAGCATTCCGGAGGAGGAGAAGATGCGTGCCACCGTGGTGGCCATAGAGGGCAGAGCACTGGGCTGGTATCACTGGTGGGCAAGGTGCAATCTTGAACCAACTTGGGACGGGTTCAAGCTGGCAGTGGTTCGCAGGTTTCAACCGTCAATGGTACAAAATCCTTTTGAGTTGTTGCTGGCACTCAAACAAACAGGGACAGTGGTAGAATTTGTGGAGGAGTTCGAGAAATATGTTGGAGCTTTGAAGGCCATTGATCAAGATTTCGCACGAGGAATTTTCATGAATGGTTTGAAAGAGGAAATTCGAGTGGATGTAAAACTGTATGAATTAAAGTCTCTGTCAGATTTAATTCAAAAGTCTATTATGATTGAGGAGAAGAATTTGGTTTGGACTAAGAAAGGAACCAACACTTTCATTAAACCAACTACGATGTCGAAGGCTAGTTCGTACACTAAGACTGTGACGGTAGATGCTAAGCCTTGGTTAGATAAGAAAGCCGAGGGTGGTACCTCTGCTACTAATCTGGGGGGTGTTCAGGCTGGAGAAGCGAACAAAACCAGAGGTGGTGATTTCAAACGGTTGTCCGGGGCCGAGATGAGAGACAAAAGGGAGAAGGGACTCTGTTTCAGATGTGATGAGCGCTACCATAGAGAACATAAATGCAGTAATAAGCAGTTTTGTATGATCATTTTTGGAAGAAGATGAGGAGGAGGACAGTGATACTGAGTTGCATGAGGGAGAAACTTTCAATTCTCTGCAGTTGTCTCTGTTTTAATGGCTGGGTTGACTTCCACAAATTCTTGGAAGATACAAGGGGTAGTTCAGAACAATTCTGTTTTGATACTCATCGATTGTGGAGCTTCTCAGAGCTTCATTTCTCAGGAGGTAGTTCAGAAATTGAGCTTGCTGGTGGAAGAGACTCCTTCTTACATTGTGTAATTGGGGGATGGTCATAGGGTGAAATGTAAGGGAAAGTGTCCCAAGTTGAGTCTGCATTTACAAGGAATGGAGATTAAGCAAGACTTTTATTTGTTCACCTTGCAAGGGGTGGATTTGGTGTTGGGTTTGGATTGGCTCTCTAGTTTAGGAGAGGTCAAAACCAATTTTGGCAGGTTGGAGCTTACCGTGTCTATATATGGCAAGTTGATTACTTTGGTTGGTGATCCTGCCTTAACTAAGACTCAATTGTCTTATGGAGCCTTCATGCAAATTTTGAAGGAAGAAGGGGAAGGCTTATTAATTCAGTACGATACGGTAGAGCAGAAAACAGCAGACGTTTCAGTCATACCTGAAGCCATTTCAGAGGTGCTGCAGCAGTATTCTGAGGTTTTTAAGGATCCTCAAGGTTTTCCACACGAAAGGAGGTTAGATCATGCAATTCATTTGAAGGAGGGGGCTGAGATACCGAATCTACGACCTTATAAGTATCCACACTATCAAAAGACTGAGATAGAGCGGTTGGTTTCCGAAATGCTTGAGGCTGGTATTGTAAGACCAAGCATTAGCCCTTACTCTAGTCCTATCATCTTGGTCAAGAAGAAAGATGGTGGTTGGCGTTTTTGCGTGGATTATAGGGCTCTCAACAAAATTACTATCCCTAACAAATTTCTCATCCCTATCATTGAAGAGTTGCTTGATGACCTTGATGGAGCAACAATATTCACTAAGCTTGATTTAAAATCAGGTTATCATCAAATCCGGATGAAGGAAGATGATATAGAGAAGACGACTTTTCGAACTCATGAGGGACATTATGAATTCTTGGTAATGCCCTTTGGTCTCACCAATGCTCCTTCCACATTCCAAGCCCTCATGAATGAGGTTTTGAAGCCTTTCCTCCGGAGATTTGTCCTGGTCTTTTTTGATGAGATTTTGGTGTATAGCAAGGATTTGTCAGCTCATCTTGTTCATGTCCACCAAGTCTTGGCAGTGCTGATGCAAAATGGGTTGAAGGCAAATAAGAAGAAATGTAGCTTTGGACAGTCTAGTCTTGAGTACTTGGGACATGTGATTTCTGGCGAAGGGGTGGCAGCTTGTCCTTCCAAGACTGCAGCCATGATTTCTTGGCCTATTCCTATTGATGTGAAGGGTCTTAGAGGTTTCCTTGGAATAACAAGTTATTATAGACGTTTTGTTCAAGGTTATGGTAAATTAGCCAAACCCTTAACTGAGCTTTTGAAGAAAGACAAGTTTTGTTGGATTGAAGAAGCTACATCTGCGTTTCAGGCCTTGAAAACAGCCATGGTTGATCTTCCCTTGTTGGCTGTACCGGATTTCAGTAAGGCCTTTGTAGTGGAAACTGATGCTTCTAGTAAGGGGTTGGCGGTTGTTTTGATGCAGGAAGGTAAACCGCTTGCCTTTTGGAGCCAAGGCTTATCTTTGAGAGCTCAACAAAGGTCTGTGTATGAGAGGGAGCTGATGGCTTTGGTTCAGGCTGTGACCAAATGGAGACACTACCTTTTGGGCAACCATTTCATTGTGAGGACGGATCAAAGGAGCCTTAAGTTCTTGACTGATCAACGATTGGTCACTGCTGAGCAATTTAAATGGGCTGTCAAGCTCATTGGGATGGATTTTGAAATCCAATACAAGCCAGGGAAGGAGAATACTACAGCAGATAGTTTGTCTAGGAGAGATATGTATGATGCCCTCTCAGTTCTACATGTGGAAGAGGATGATTCTTGGGATGCGGAAGTGCAGCCAGAAGATATACTGCAGTGGAGGACTGATGTTGGAGGCAATATGGAGGTTTTGGTGAAATTGGCTCAATTGCCATCCTGTGATAACTCTTGGGAGCGAGCTTCCAAGATGTTGGAGGCTTTTCCATTTTTTCCCCTTGAGGACAAGGTAGTTCTTGTAGGGGGTATTGATAGGATTGCTAGTCAAGCAGAGGATTGCTAGTCAAGCAGAGGATTGATAGTCGAGCAGAGGATTCCATCAGAGGATTGATAGTCGAGCCGAGGATTCCATCAGAGGATTGATAGTCAAGCAGAGTATTCTGTTAGATCTGTTAGTTTAGTTAGTTATGTTATTAGTCTATTATGTTAGTTTGTGCCAGCTGTCAAGCCTAACTAATTCAGTTAGGATAGCTAATATAAATAACAGAAATGGGTTATTCAATAGGTAGGCAGTTAAAGAGTAGTTGGGTGGGACTGAATTGCAGGGCAATTCAGTTATTCTCTGTAACTGCAAATCTCTGTACATTTTTTCTCAGTATTCGATAATCAAATCTTGATGTATCTTCAATTTCATTCAATTTTAATATACCAGTTCTATCACACGTGTGAAGGATCTTATTGACCAAGATACCAAATAGTGGAATATAGACCTAATCTACTCCATTTTCAATCAAGATTGATAACGAGTATTCCAATATCTCTCCGACTTCCTGCAAATTCCTTGATTAGACAGTATGCATTTTGTTCACTCTTCCTACCATTTATTGGGGAATGAGAGGATCCTAACACCAAAATGTGGAAGGAAATCTAGGGCATTAAACTTCCAAATAGAGTGAAAAACTTTGTCAGAAGATTAGCAAAAGATAGATATCCTACCAGCATGAGATAATTTGTGCAAAAAATGAATTATTATTGAAATCATTTGTTCATGCATTGTAATATTGCTAAATTTTATGGTTCTCCTCTAGTTTTGGTATCCAATCATGTTCCTCTTAATACACCCCCATTAATGATTAGTCGTTTTAAGTGGCTGGCAGGGAGTGACAAATTAGGTGGCCGATTATTTTGTTCAATTATTTGGAAATTATGGTATGCTAGAAATCAAAACATTTTCAAACAACAACTTCTGATACCACTGCAGATTGGATCAGGTGCCTTGGATTTTGTGCTGGGATATAATCATATGTTGTCAAAACAGAAGAAGAATGGAAAGCAAGTTCGCGAGCAAATGCAAATGGATGTAGTCTGCTTTGATGGAGGGTTCAGGTTCACTACATGTGGGTGTGTCTTTAAAGACAATTCTAGTGCTGTTACTTTTTTGGCATGCAAGAAAGATTTCATGACAACTAATCCAACTCTAGCTGAAGCTCTTGGTATTCGATGGTGCCTCCCTCCCAACTTGCCAAACTGAAGCTCTTGTTGTTGTTTAATGTATTAGGGGATCAAACTCTATTGCTGATATTGAAGTAATAGTTAATGATTGTAAACTTCTTTTAAGTAGTTTTAAGAAAGCTACTGTTAATTCCATAGGAAGGAGCTTTAATGTTTTAGCTCATAGACTAGTAGGACATGCTATGCAAGCTAGCTGTAAATGCCGGTTGGGATATCCTTTTCCCAGTGACAATTATGTACCTTGTTCTGTTGCTTCTGTTTGCTGAATGAAGAAGTGGAATTTCGGAAGAAAAAAAAAAGGATAATAAGTTTACAACATTGAATAAAGAGGTTTTATAGTTTTAAGCCCCAACAGTTTTACTCCCTGCTATGTCCCTAGTAAAATTTCTATTTCCTCTTGTATATTCACATATTTATCATTCAAATTCTGACATTGGTGAAAACAAAAAAAAAAATAAAATCAATATAACACAATTACAGTTGCAGCACAAAACATGAGCACCCAAAAAAGTAGCATGGAAACAGTAATGTTAAAAAACTAATGGCAGAAAGACATCTTGAATATTCTGAAATAAACATCAGTAGATTCAATAGTAACTAACATTAGAGCTCATGTTCTCAAAATATCAACATTTCTCTAATCCCCAAAAGAATCTACCACGGATTGCCTTTTCAAACAGAATGTTTGGCAACGCGATGTGTTAATTATCTATAAACAAATAAACTAGATAGATGACTAATTCTAACCCACAAAAAAAAAAGTGGCAAATTTCTGAGAGTGAAATTGACATTTTATTTTAATGAATTCGCTGCCTCAGTTTCCTCTGATCCTTCCAGAAATCAATACTCTCTGCATTGCAATGCCTGGAAAGGGTCCAATACTTACACGGTGCAGCATTATCACAAACATAACAGTAGCACTGTGTTCAGTCAAAGATTGTCACAAAGTCAGCATACTGTATAAATACACATAAATACACAATTATATAGACAGTAATTTCCATTACCTTATCACAATAGCTTTCAGGAGGAGTGGTCTTGAATGGAAATTTGAGACATAAATGTCTTGAGTGAGGATAATCTCTTAGGGCTATCTGAATTATCATAAAAAAGACATTCTAATTAGAATAATAGAGATTAACTATTATGTTTCTGTACCTTGCAGTGAAAATCAGTTATGAAAAATAATTATTTTGAGAAGCTAATAAAAACAACATTATGAAAACTTTTAAAATTATTAATTTATTTAAAAGAAATGATATTGTTACCAAAAAAATGTAACAAACTGGCTTTATCTAAGATATGAAATGCATAGTAAGGAATTTATAGCCTTATAGGTGCTTTTTTAGACCTAAAAATGTACATAATCTTTCGCAATAATTTACGATCTAAGATTTTGTTCTCCAAATCACGAATTTGAATACTTTTAACACTTTTATAAAATGGGTTTCCATCAAAACGAAAAATTTAGAAGAGTCGAGGAAAAAAGTTAAAGAATGGAAAGTACCTTGCCCTTTTCACCAAGGACACAGAGATCATCTGAATCTTTGTTATTAGCTTTAGAGGAAAGATCGAACGAGATAGGAGTGGTGTCGGTAGGATCAAAACCTAGGATGAAGCAATCGTCGGTTTCCTCGAAACGCTTCATGTCGTCAATTTTTTTGAGACAAGCGATGGCCCTGATTGGACTCTCATACTCTTGTGGTTCTGATCGGACTGCAGTTTTACGAACCCTTTTGCGAGCCAATTTCCTTGTCGTCGTCATGAATCGCTTCTTCTTCGCTTAAACCCTCTAAGGGCACAAATTGAGTGCAACAAGATAACCGTTTGAGATATTACCGTTTTTATCCAGAAAAATATGACCGTTTGAGATACCTTATCTTTTTTCTTATTTTCTCTTTAAATCGCAACATCTTCATTAAACAATCAAAATTTCAATTTTGCTTCTTACACTTATTTTACTCCCTGTTACACTCAACTAAAAGGACGTAAGCTAGCAAAATTGTAAAAATTTGATATAATTTATTTGTAAAGAAAATTAAATAACTAAAAGGACGTAAGCAAGCAAAATTGTAAAAATTAAATAATTTATTTGAAAAGAAAATTAAATAATTAAAATGATGTAAGCTAGCAAAATTGTAATTATTTGATATAATTTATCTGAACTGAAATTTAAATATTTTTTCAGTTTTAAAATAGAGTTAAATAAGTTTTAGTCTAGGTAAAGTTTTGAAAAAAAATTTTCTTGCTTCGTGTAAAAGAAAATTATATTTTTTAGTCATCACAAAATTACCAGGTAAACATTTTAATCTTTGTTGAAATAATAACAAATATTTTTTAATGATTCTTTTGCACACATGATTACAACAATATAAAACGTTCATCCACAAAAATTGAAATTAAAATTTAATTTCTAAAATCATATTTTTGTTACTTTTATCTTAAGCATATAACATTTAAAAAATTTATATTTAATTTATCTCAAATTAAAAAATTATAAGTCTATGAAGATGAAAATTAAATAATATTTTAAACATGCTCGTAAAAAATATTAAAAAATTTAAAAGTTAAAGAATGTTTTGTTTCAAAATTAAAACACCTTTTAGAATAATTTTATAGACTAAAAATGTGGTTTTTTTTACCGAGACTAAAAACGAAATTTTACAAAATATAAGTACTAAAAATTTATTTAATCATATAAAATATCATATTTTTATGATATGATTTTCCAATAGTATATTTTTTAGTTTTTGTCTTATTTTCACAATTATATACTTAACCTATAAGTTTTATATGAAACTGATCACTTTAATTTAGCTAACTATCCTAATGACTCCCGTTAAAATATTATATGAAGTCAAATTTCCATGTTAGAGAGACTGAAAAAGTACAGCAGCAACAACCGATCATATGAGTATATCTAACATTTTGCTCATATAATATATAACATTTTATCATATATATCAAACAACACTGTATCATTCTCTTTGTTAAAGAGTGATATACAAATTATTTCTTTGAGTAAATGGATTCATCTTGATTAATTAAGTGATATAGTGTTTCTTATTCTTTTGTTCCTACAGATGGGTTCACGATGAGTCTCAAGCATCATTATTAGACGGATTCCTCCGAATCAATGGAATGTTGTTGTTAATTGCAATACTTCTGTTGTGATTTTTGGTCAGTCTGAAGCTTGTGGAGGCTTATTGCATGAATGCAATGGGCAGCCATGAGGTTAGTTAGACATGGAATTGGATTTTCTTTAACGTTATGGCGTCAAAGGCGCTCTGCCTTTCACCACTTATTGACCATCAGATCAATCTTAGGTTCCATATAAAATCCATGTGTCATTCTATTAAAAAATAAAATAAAATTGAACATTAGATTAATCACAACCTCCATTAAGAACGACTTGTTAGTCTACATGAACATTCAGATCAACAAGATTGTCTAACTTTATGTCGACAAAACACTCTACCTTTTAGTCTACATGAACATTTGATTAATCTTCTATTTCATACTCTGCCAGGTGTTTTTAATTTTTTTTTCTTTTAAAAAAGCTAAAACAACAAAGCAACGAGACAAGTTGTTTTTCATCTCCCCAGCTACACTGTCGTCTCTGTGCTGTGATCATAAGATGTCCACCTTTTATAAATAAGAATCAAGTCAACAATAGAATAAAAAGAAATATTTTTTTGTTGAAAGTTTATTTTCACATTATATGTGATTAGTTGAAAAGTTTGGACAATTGTCTTCATGGTGTATTTACGACTCAAGGGTAAATTTAGTCTCTTTCATAGTTTAAAATGGGCTAAAAATTTAAGATGCGGTTAAAATGAGTGACTAGTGTTTTTTCTTTGTTTTACTCATGTAATAAAATGTGTCATACTGAAACATAGGATTAGGTCCTACACACTTGGTCTCATTTTATTTCTATAATTAAATAAATAGAGTTGATGCACAAAATGTGGTGCAGAACTATTTGTATGGATTGCTACAAGGTCCAATGTGTTGATCTACTCAAGAAATAGGGGTGCTGTAACAACTTTAGCATTAGTGGTGTGAAACAAGTAATTACCCTCTTGTTGATTGTGATTTTTGCATGGCTTTTGAGAGTTTTGTAACGACTAATTAAGCCGAGACAAATACACTAGTAGGAGAATCAATGCTACAAGCCTACAACTATGATATATACATAAATATTAATAAATTCTTCCTTTTTGAAATTCTTAAAAAGTTTCTTTTTAACTTTTACATATTATGTGTGGTTACGCAGTTATTTATTTTTCCAACTCATTTTTTAAAATTTTTAAAATCGACAATAATATTTGAACACCGCAATTTTTTCAACATTTATTCATTTCATTTTCTCTTATATCTCTTCTCATAAGATGACTCATAAAATTATATACACTTTTTAAAAACTTCATTTTCTATCTTCCAAAGTGTATGCATGTCTATCAAATATTTTCCATATATATAAAAGAATGCTAACAAATGTCTCAAGGACCCTTTGAGACACTTTAAGAAATTAAATGTAAAAAAGTGTATATTACACGCTCTAGTGACAAATAGCAGTGCTTTTACACACACAAAAAATGTTATAAGACGTATTGCTACCATACCTAAAAAATGAATTCCATCAATGCATACTTGGTTGCTAAAGAATTATAAATATCATATATTATAATTTACTCAATTTCATTTGGACATCACTCCACATGTTTAATCACGTCGCAGAGCAAACAAGTTAAACTAAATCATCCAATCCCAATTGCAAAACTAGAATATACAACCAGCTTCAAATAGTCATAGATCATCCGAGTCATTCAAAATGTAAATTATAATGACACAGTGTTTAACTAAGGACAAAAAAGTGTGCCTACATCAAATTCCAAGTTGACTTCTTGTGTAGCAGCAACATCAAACATATCTGAGTATATAACTATTGAGCCTCTTCTTTAGCTAAACTATGTTTACATTCATATCTCTCATTTTCCCAGTATTCAGAACCATCAGCATCACAATGTGGATCCGAAGTTTGTGTCCAGTACTTACAAGGAGCACTAGAATCACATACATAACAGTAACACTGTATTCAACCAAATAGATTATTCAGAAAAAAGGTAGAGATTAATAAACAAGAAAATAAATAGTACCAATTCTTACCATTTCACAGAAACTTTCGTGAGGTGTAGCGGTGAAGGGAAATCGAATACACAATGTCTTGCATGCGGGTAATCTCTGCAAGCTACCTACATATTATCCAAAAAAAAAAACTTTCAATCAGCATAACTCAAAATAAAGTTTGACAATCACACATTTGAATCCAAAATTGAATTAATACCCAAATTATTGTTGTTTGCTATTAGTATTATAGAAAAAAGTAAAAATAAATGGTATAATAGAAAAAAGTGCATTGAAAATTAAAAAATTCATTCATTTAAGACAATTTATTTTTATAAATAAGTCAATTATTGTAGAACGAATGAAGTAATTTTTTTTTTAAATATTGATGGCTGTTTTAACAGAGTAACTCCGAATATATTGGTACCAAAATCAAATTCGCTATATTTACTTCACGCATAGGTAACTCCATCGGGGAGCTAAGAGACATTTGTTCAAATTCGAGAAAACTAATTAAACTATTAATTTATTAAGATTTGCTTAAATAATAATTACAATTTTGCCACGTTCACGGAGACTAATGTATATTTAAACCCTAAAAACAATAACGATAGGCTTTGTAGGGAGAATCAGAATTGTATATACTTACTTGACTCTTTTCAGCAATAATAGAGATATCATTATCATCATGGTTATTCTTGTTGTCTTCTAAGGAAAGCTTTGATATGTCAAGAGAATCAAATGGGTCGAAATCTAAGATAAAACATTCCTCAGTTTCCTCGAAACGTTTGACATCCTCTTTTCTTTTGAGACAAACCACTGCTCGGATTGGAGTTTCCTCCACTGTTGGCGAAGAGAGGACTAAACTTTTGTCATACTCTTCTGCCATTTTTGCCCCTTCTTTGTTCCAAGAAAGTGAAACTGAATTTGATCAACTTGAGAGCTAAAACAAAATTTAAATTCCAATTTTGGGACCTTTCGTGTTCCCTATTAATGCGGCGTCGTTTCTTAAATGTTTGTTGGGGTTTTCAAGGTTTATCGAAAAATAGAAAATTATATTTTGTTGTCCCCCATTTATAATTTGCCGATTAGCTTCCTATATTACCTTCACGTGTACATGTCAGACTACCCGACCTATTTAAGCTCGGTACTAACGAGATGCGGGTTTTCTCGAATCGGTTCAAAAAATCATGTTTTAATATAAATTGATGAAATATTATCTAAGTTCTTTTCTAGAAGGACGGCAGACTGATAACTTGCATGTTTTTATTTATTATATTTTTAATTTCTTTACAATTATTTTAATTTGAAAATTATCTTCATATTCATTTAAAAATAATTACGGTATAGTCTTTATACATTAAGTATGAACTAATTTGAATGAGTGTAAATTGTAAATCGATATTCGACTCAAGAAGACATGTATGAGTGAAATATGATATTATATATTAATAAAAATATACAATAAAATAACACACAAACTAAGTTTGAATTTTTCAATTAACACAAACTCAATTCAAATTTTTCAAACCAACACATTATCCAAACAGCACACAGATTAAAATAAGTTCAATTTTTAGGCTAATATTACTATTTTTATTTATGCCAATTTTTTTTATGTCAATTTTACTTTTTTTTAAAAAAATTCATTATGCGGGTTGCGGGATACGCGATACCCATACGGGCTAACTCAAATGGGTAGCGGATTTATTAAGACTGAGCTAAAAAAGTCGTGAAAAAAATCAAGCTAAAATTATTAGGCACAAGCCCTATATTTTAACGGGCTGGGCGGGTTAGTCTATTTTAACTGCTCTACATTCACGTTACCAATTAGTATAATTTTTTCTAATAATTGACACATACCCTCTCATTTTAAATTTTTCAAAAAAGTGATTTTTCTTTTGAACTTTTCAAAAGAAAAAAAATCATTTTTCAAATTTTTTAGTTATATTTTGTACCGAAAAATTCAAAAACAAATTTTTCAGGAAGTATTTTTATTCGAAAAATTCATTTTTTTTTCTATACACAATAACTATAAAAAAATTCAAAAAGTGAATATTCTAGGTATGTTTTTTTACATTTTATTCCAAAAAAAATTTCTTCACTTTTTTTATGTTGTTATTTTTTTAGTGGGAAATAGAGGAGCGAAAAATACTATAAAATATCATACCATCATTTGTTTTGATCTTATTTGGTGTAGTGTACACATTGATATTGTTTATATATGTGTGTGTGATTTCGCACAATTTGTTCTTCAATATCCTCCTTAAGCAACCCTGAAATTTCACACAAGTTTTTTAATTGCAACCCTTGTCTCAAATGACCGTTTTATCTTTATACTTTGCAAACTCATTTATCTCATCTCATGCCTTGTAAAAATATATTTTATTGTGTTCTAAAAATCTCTTTAGTGACCAATGGGTAGACTCAACCTTAATATTCAAACATAAAAATAAAAAAGACAAATAATATTCAGATAAAAAATATATCAAACATGCACGCATAATTCTAGACATGTATAAATATAATATATAAAAAATACAAAGTTTTAATTACATATATGTTTGTTGTAGTATTTCCTAGATGTAACGCTCAATTGGTTCATGCTTCAATAAATCTTTCCTTGTGAGGAACAAAACATGTGTCTCTGACATAGTAAAAAAATGATATTATCGACAAATGTTTGCTCAAACATTTGCAAAAGCTGTTTGTATTTCTTCGATTCATAACAATAAACAATTTTCCTCCAATATTTTTGTTGATATGAAGTTGATAGAGTAAATTTGTTGAAGATAGAAATACAACTTCAATTGCATTCATCAAAAACAAGTTCTCTATTGGTTACAATCACTTGAAAAAATGAGGTATTAGAAACAAACAACTCTTTTAACTTCTTTAATATCCAACAAAAGTTTTCTTGACGCTCACAATCTATGTAAGAAAATGCAATATTGAATATCAACCCAGTTGAAATTACACCAACAGTTTCAAACAATGATAGCTTATATTTGTTGGTTTTGTAGGTTTTATCCTTGACCAATACAAGAGGGAACATGTTCAATAAAGTTATGGAGTCTGGATGCGTCCAAAACATCTCCTCACAACGTTGGAGTCTTCACATGTCATACTCCAACAAGCATACTTCTCAGCTTCAAGTAACGTAGCAGATGTTGCATATCCCTTTCAAATTCTTCTGGTATATGGTTCGTCATTTATAAATTTGAGATATATTAGTTATGTTTTCCTTATTGATAAATGGTTAATATTGATAAATGGTTAATTTTGAATATGTCTCATGTGAAAAGGCCGACGGTTTATCAGATAGTGCTAAAAGGGAATGCGCAATGCCAGATTTGTGTGTAATTTGCCTTGAGCAGGAATACAATTCCGTTTTTGTAAATGAAAAGTATGAATATATGGTTAATATTGATAAATAAATTGCAAAAATATAAATACAACTAGTTTATAAATTCCTTACATTTTTTCATTTGTCAGTGTCATATCTTTAAGCATCAGAACTGTAGAAAAAATATATCACGTGAAAGTTGTTTATAAAATAAAATAAGTCACTAAACAAAGTAAAATGAAAACAATAAACACCAAAGTATTGACATTGAAATAAAATAGCTCATTTATGGTCTAAATTTAAATAATAGATGGAAATGTACTTGAATCAGAAGTATACCAACAATGACCAAAATTATAAGCAACAATCACCAAAATTAAAAAACCCTAAACTAAAAAAGAAAAAAAATCATAAATTGAATAACCAAAAACCCTAAACCCAAAATTAAGAAACCATAAATCATTAACTAAAAACCCTAAATTGAAGGAAACAACAATCACACAGAGAAGCAACAACAATGCTTGTAAAAGCAACTGAAAAAGAAAACAACAATAGTATTGTTTACAATTCACAGCCCTAATTTTTAGGCAACAATGCTTGAACAATTCACAAAAGGTGTAAATTTGGAGAGCAATGTGTAAGAAATACAGAGGAAAAACAGAATCTTGGTCAACATAAGAGTTACTTGATTGATTCAAAAGGTAGAGAGGCTCACTACAATCCTCACATGAGAAAGAAGAGAGAGAGAGTGTGGCGTTTGTATGTTTACTTTGATTTTATTATTAATTAATGAAGAGAGTGATACAGCTTTATTAATAAATAGAGAATATAAATATGTATAATATATAGTGTATAGATGTATAATAGTTGTGTTTTAAATTGTGTTTAAATAATATTTCCGTTATTTAAATAGTAAGCCACTCCGAGATCACAAACAACTCTAAAATCTCATCAAACCAACCATTACTATGGATTCAAAAGGTGAGACACAAATAACACCAACTAATGTATCCAATGAAGAAGAGGCAGCACTGTTTGCTATGCAACTAGCAAGTGCCTCTGTTCTACCAATGGTTCTAAAATCAGCAATTGAACTTGATCTCTTAGAAATCATTGCAAAAGCTGGTCCTGGTGTTCATCTTTCACCCTATGATATTGCTTCTCAATTACCAACAAATAATCCTGATGCACCTCTTATGTTGGATCGTATTTTGCGTCTATTGTCTTGTTACAATATCCTTACTTGTTCTTTAACTACTCTTCATGATGGAAAGGTTCAAAGACTTTATGGTCTTGCTACTGTTGCTAAATACTTGGTTAAGAATGAAGATGGTGTTTCTATTTCTTCTCTTAACCTCATGAATCAAGATAAAATCCTCATGGAAAGCTGGTATTAATTTCATTTTTTTCTTCCTCTTTTTTGCTTAATTACTTTATGTTCCTCTGTTTTAATTAACTATAATTAACTGGCTTGATCAACTAGAAGCTTATATTAAATGACAATATTTTTGAAGGAAGGTTTTTTTAATCTTCTTATATTATAGAAATTTTTTTTATGTGGGAGAAAAAAAATAGATGAAGGAGCTTGTAGTTGAACTCTGTTTGCTTAGATTTAACAATTAGAATTTGGAATTATTAACATTTATTTTTTTCGAAAGATGTTTAATAAAGATATTTTTAGTAATGATAAGTACTTACCGTCAAAAATAAAGTAATTTAAGTGTATTTAATTCAGATTTAATTTTAAGTGAGAAGCTTACCGTTAAAATTTAATTTTAAGTACTTACCGTTAAAATTTAATTCAGATTTAATTTTAAGTGTATTTGGGAATATTTGTAAAATATTCAATATATGTATGTTTTGTGTAAATATATATATATATAATTGTTTTGGAGGTGGAATTAAAATTATTGGATAATGGATGAATTAAATTAATTTCGAGTAATTAAATTATTGGGTCGTTAATTAAGATTTTCTCTGCTAATTGCGACGAGACAGGTTAAGTACTGGAGGATCAAAAGATACTTTAATATAAGTGTTGGGTGAGGTGGCGTAGATCTTTGTTAAGAAAGAAACAATTCCTTCTTTCCTCTGTTGTGTCAGTCTGCATTTATGTGGATATTTAAGTGAGAAGCTTTTTCTTCTTTCCCCTATTGCACCAGATTCTGCTTTATTATCTTCTTCTTCTTCTAATATTTTTGGGTGTTGGTGAAGAAAAACAGTTTACTCAAAAGACATTTTTCTTGAAAATCTCAGTGTCGAATCAGAAAGTTTGGAGTACGAAAGTTATTCCTCTGATCGTTACGGAGCTAAAGAACTAACTTTCGTAGTGGCGAACGCGAACGGGAGTATCGTCGACTTTTGTCGTAGAAGCTTAATCGAGCAAAGAGAACATAATTAAGGTAAAGGCACCTTCCAACTTTCTAGATTGCATTTAGGGCTGTAAATGCATGTGTGATGAATGGTTATTGGTTTATGTTTGTGAAAAACATTGTGTTAGGGTTTGGAAATCAAACTGTTTTGATGTTCTTGCTGTTTTCAGTGAAGGAATTTATTGTGTTGATGATGTTTGTTTGTTGTGTTGAGTAAGAGATGATCCAAATGCTTGAGTTAGTTTGTGTGGAACTATTTTATAGTTGACTTTCTGTTTTGGTGATTTAAGAAAATCAGCGAGGTTATTCTGGTAGTGATGATTCTGTTTCTGATTGTGTTTTGTTAAAATCTGTTGTTGATGTTTAATGAAAAATGTTCTGAGTTTTGAGGTGTCTAAAGATTGGTAATTTATGATTCTGGTGTTGGGTTGGTTTTTCAAAGGAAAAGGTTTTGAAAATGTGTTGAAGTTTCAGGAAAATTTCACTGAATTCGAAGGTGTATTCGAATACGGCTTGAGTGTATTCGAATGCAGCCTGCAAAGCTTCTGTTTTCTTCAGATTTTTGAACTTGTATTCGACTACGACCCCCTGTAGTCGAATACAGATTTGCCAATTTTGCTTCTGACTTAGCATCTGTATTCGACTACGACCCTCTGTAGTCGAATACAGATTAACAATTTTTGCTTCTGTTTTAGCATTTGTATTTGACTACGACCCTCTGTAGCCGAATACACATTTACAACTTTTGCCATTGACTTCGAATCTGTATTCGACTACGACAACCTCGTATTCGAATACATAATGCTGATTTTTCAATGTTTTAGCTTCTGTATTCGAGTACAAGGGAGCTGTATTCGAATACAGATTCGTATTTTTTTTCAGAAATTCAAGTTTTTAAACATTGTTTTATAAACCTTAAGTGTTGGGGTACCTTGGGAAGGTTTGTGGTGAATAAAAATGGAACTTTTGTGTTATTTTTGAAGTGGTGGTGATGATGTTTTTGAGACTTTACTGAAGTTGTGGAAATTCTGACTTTAGCACTATGAAAGCCTCTGTTTTCGAATACAAGGAGTCTGTATTCGAATACAGGGTGTTGATTCTGCCATGTTTGGCTTCTGTATTCGAATACAATGAAGCTGTATTCGAATACGGATTCATTTTTCCAGAAAATTTCAGTTTTAAACACTAGTTCTGAATTTTGAGAGTTGGGTAAAGACTTTTGATAATTAAGAGTGGAACCTTGAGGTAATGCAAAGTGATAATGTTTGCTTGAATGGTTAATCATTGATGTGTAGATGATGATATTGATTGTGTTGAAATGTTTTGAAAAATGATGGAAATGCATGAATTTTACTGATGTTGCATACTGTTTCCAGTGAAGTGAAACACTGCATATTCATGCATTGCATAGTCAAGTGGTACCCGCGATGGGCCACAGTGTAATGCGCAACCACGTGCTGATCTGTGAGCGATTGCATTAGGTACTGATCTGTGAGCGATTGTACCTTGGTATATAAGTGCTAGTCTGTTGAGCGACTACATTGGTACTGGATTGTGAGCGTCTGTACCCTGAAATGCGCAACCACGTGCTGATCTGTGAGCGATTGCACGAGTGCTGGTCTGTGAGCGACTGCACTAGGTACTGATCTGTGAGCGATTGTACCTAGGTTTATGTCAAACGTGCTGGTCTGTGAGCGACTGCACTGGTGCTGATCTGGGAGCGATTACACCCTGGTCTTGAGGGCCGTTAAAGTCTTACATATAAAATGTGCTGGTCTATTGAGAGACTACACCTTGGTGAATCCAAGAGAATGTATACATGAGCATATACATATTGCATCGGAGTGATTGACCGGTGGGTCACGTTTTGGTTATATGATGATGGTTGAAAATTGTTGTGTGTGTAAGTACTTTTTGAAATCTGGAATTCTGATGAATTGGTTTGATTATTGAATTGATGTTTGTGCTTACAACATGATTTTCATATTAAATTGGTTGCTGTTTGAAAAGGTACAAATGTCATGTATTTTCAAAATTGAGCATCCTTATTTATCATCATTGTTTTATGATGCGCCATGAATATGTTTGTTATTGCTGATATAAATGATATGTGGTATTTGTTAATTTCGGTCGGTGACCCTTTACAATTATTGTGGAAAATTGGGCTTTGCCCTCAGATGTTAATCAAACCCGTACCCCCGATGGTCACACTAACGACAGGGAACGTCGTTAATTTTCCTTGATCTTTACATTGTGGGCTACGTAAAGGGATGGACAGTGTAAGACCCTTAATTTTTAATTAAAATTATGGAATTAATTTTAATTGTATTTTTGGGGATATTTGTAAAATATTTAATATATGTATGTTTGAGTGAATATATATATATATATATATATATAAATATTTATTTTGGAGGATTATTGGATGAAGATGAAATTAATTTAATTACGGGTAATTAAATTAATTGGGCAGTTAATTGAGGATTAGTGGCTAATTGCAAAACAATTAAGTGCTGGAAGACTCATCATTATTTTAACATTATTTTTGGATGAGGTGGCACCACAAAAGCCTATAAATAGGAGTGAGAAGGATGGTGAAATCAGAACACCATCCCTCCTTCCTCACTGCCCATACTGCATGTAACAGTACCCCATTTTTCCATCCCATTCTGTCTCTGTTTTTCTGTCCCAACTCACGATTTCAAAGTGAAAAAGAGGGAGTTCCTCAAAAACACCATTACTTGAAAATCCAAGCATCAAACCAGAAAACCCCCAGTAGTAAAGTTAATCCCCACATCATTACGGAGCTAGCGAACTCAGTTTTGTAGCAGCAAACGCATGCAGGAGTTTTCGCTGTTTTTGACGCATACACTTTAGCAGAAGCAGAACACGCAACAAGGGTAAAGGCACCTTCCACTTTCTAGTTGCATTAGGGCTGTAAATGCATAACTTTCATGGCATTACTAGTGTTTTCATTATTGTTTTGAAACTGGTTTGCCTGATGCTTGAAAGAAATGAAAAATGCATTTTTTTACGTTTTAAAAGCTCTGTGATGATGGTTGTTTGAGCTGAATGCACTAAAGTTGTGTTGTTTATGTGGGAAAGTGGAAAATGTCTTGAATGTTATTTCAAACATGATTTAAAAATGCATGTTCATAAAACTGTTTTGAAAATGTTTTTGAAATGCAAAAATGCATTATGTTTGTGTTTTGCTACTCTGTGATGCTGCATGTTATTCTGATGTGTTGTGAAAGCTGAAATGCTTGCATGTTATTCTGATGTGTTGTGGAAGCTGAAATGCTTGCATGTTATTCTGATGTGTTGTGAAAACTGAAGTGCTTGCATGTTATTCTGATATTGAGAAAGCTGAATTGCTGTATGATGTTCTGATGGTTTGAAAGTCTGGATGATTTGTTGTTGATGACTCTGATTCTCTTTCTGTTTTGAGTGATTCTCATGATGTTGTATTCGAATACGAGCCCTTGTATTCGAATACAGAGGAAGGATTTTTGCTTCTGACTTAGCATCTGTATTCGACTACGACCATGTTTTATTCGAATAAAAAGTGGGATTTTAACATTGTATTCGCATCTGTATTCGACTACAGGCATGTTGTATTAGAATACAGAATGCAAATTTTCACTAGTTTCAGCTTCTGTATTCGACTACAATGGGTCTGTATTCGAATACAGATTCGTTTTTTTCAAAAGCACTATTTTTAGCTTCTGTATTCGAATACAAGGATGCTGTATTCGAATACAGATTCGTATTTTCCAGAAAATCAAATTTTAAACTCTACCTTGTGAATTTTAAAGTGTTGGGAACTTTGAGAAGGGTTAAAGTGATTTTAAATTGAGTTCTTGAAATATCTTTGAAGAGGAGAGGATGATGTGTTGAAAACCTTTAATGATCTGGGAGAAAATGTTGAATTTTTCAAGGTTTTGTCTTCTGTATTCGACTACAAGCATGCTGTATTCAAATACAGAATGTTAAAATTGCAGTTTCATGCTTCTGTATTCGAATACAAGGGGTCTATATTCGAATACAGATTCGAGTTTCCAGAATTTCCAAGTTTTTAAGAGTGTTTTGTAAACCCTGAGTGTTTGGGGAATGTTGGGATTGTTATGGGGAATTAAAATGGAACTTTTGGTGATATTTTGAAGTTGTGGTGATGAAGTTTTTGAAACTTTACCGATGTAATGAAAGATGTTGTTTTGTGCACTGAGACTGCCTCTGTATTCGAATACCAGAGGGATGTATTTGAATACATAGTGTAATTCTGCACTGTTTTGGCAACTGTATTCGAATACAGAGAAGCTATATTTGAATACAGATTCGTAAAATTCCAGAAATCCCAGTTTTAAACACTGCATTTGAATTTTAAGAGTTTGGGAAAACATTTCAAAATGTTAATGAATATTTGGCTGTTTAACCATGGTTGTGATGATGATAATTCTGACTGTGCTGAGATATTTTAAACATGATGAAAAGCATGAATTTTCTGACTTTGCATACTGTTTCTAGAGAAGTGAAACATTGCATATTCATGCATTGCATAGTCAAGTGGTACCCGCGATGGGCCACAGAGTAATGCGCAACCACGTGCTGATCTGTTGAGCGATTGCACGAGTGCTGGACTGTTGAGCGTCTACACTAGGTACTGATCTGTTGAGCGATTGTACCTAGGTATATAAGTGCTGGTCTGTTGAGCGACTGCACTGGTACTGGACTGTTGAGCTCTGTACCCTGAAATGCGCAACCACGTGTTGATCTGTTGAGCGATTGCACGAGTGCTGGTCTGTTGAGCGACTGCACTAGGTACTGATCTGTTGAGCGATTGTACCTTGGTATACGTCAAACGTGCTGGTCTGTTGAGCGACTGCACTAGGTGCTGATATGTTGAGCGATTGCACCTTGGTCTTGAGGGCCGTTAAAGTCAAACATATTGTGCTGGTCTATTGAGCGACTGCACCTTGGTGATTCCAAGAAAATTGTATACATGAGCATATACATATTGCATTGAGGGATTGACCGGTGGGTCACGTTTGATTATATGATGAATGGTTGGAAATTGAATGTGTGTGAGTACTGTCCAGAATCTGAATTTCTGATTTAATGATTGTGTTTTGTTGAGGTGTTGTTTGTACTTACCACATACTTCATAATAATTGGCTGCTGTTTTTGAAAAGGCATATATGTCATTAAATTTCAAACGAGCATTATTATTTTCCTCATCATCATATGTTATATCATCGATATATTGTTGTTGTGAAATATATGCTATGTGATTATTTGTTAATTTCGGTCGGTGACCCTTGCTATTATATTGTGGACTTTGGGCTTTGCCCTCAGATGTTACCCGAAACCGTCCTACCGACGGATACACTAACGACGGAAACGTCGTTAGTTTCCCTTAATCTTTACGTACGGCATAGCTGTGGACAACGCAGAGTGACGGACAGCTGGGTGAAGAAGAGACTTGTAAAGGATACGGTGAAAACCATGCTACTGTAGCTTAGTGCATGATCAGTTAGACTTGTTGTATAGGGTCTTGAACTCTGGGAATGTAATATTTTATTTTGGGGATTATGTATGACTTTTCCGCTGTTTTCTTCCTTACTCTGATAATCCCTTCTGAGATGACATGACACTGTTTCCTTTTGAAATGTATTAAGGTTCATTATTAATTTCCAAAGTTGAATACCTAGTGATAATTTGGAAAAATCTTTTTAATTATTTATAAAAAAAAAAATGCACCCGCGCTGTGTTTTAAACTCGGGGTGTTACAGACAGCTGGGTGAAGATAAGACTTGTGGATGATGCGGTGGAAACCGTGCTACTGTAGCTTATTAATTAAAACTGGAGTCATTAAATAGCCAAAATACAAAACAGAAGTACCAGAAGAAACGGTACAGTAAAACAGAAGGAAACAGAACTACCAGAGGCAAAAAAACGCGGCCAGAAGCAGAATCGCGCGCCTTATTACTCGGTCTCCTAACAACATAATTAAATGCTAACTACACTATCCTATTATTTGGGACATTTATTAACCAAATAGAAGACTAAATCAACAACTATCATGCCAATCGATTTGACAATTGCTCCCTTAAACTGGACATACGACCTAACAATTATAAATATCTTTTTACTTCATCATAAAAAAAATATCATTAAATAACATTGTGAGAGGAAATACAATTTAAATCAACTTTTTTTTTAAGAAAGAGCAAATAAATAATCAAAGGTTCTCTATTTGTAATCGGATCCGAATTCTTAAAATTTATAGTGAGAGGAACCAGTCTCTGTAGGTCATTATTAGACCGAAATATGCGTTTCTGCATAATCGCTAATGTGGATATAGCTTGTACTTTTTTTTAGCTAATGTCAATGCTTAACGGGGAATATTTTACATTATTTATTCTTCTGTAATTTTTCCATATTCATTCTGTTCT
Organism: Cicer cuneatum; assembly: GCA_037974295.1. Lineage (NCBI taxonomy): Eukaryota > Viridiplantae > Streptophyta > Magnoliopsida > Fabales > Fabaceae > Cicer > Cicer cuneatum. The sequence continues at coordinate 69,090,635 of JBBPBO010000004.1, read as the reverse complement.
TTCATAATTTTTCCAACAATAACATCCAATGTCATATGAGTATCATTTATAAGGGATTAATACCAATTCTACGTATAATATAAACTTTAAACTTGGAGGAAATACTACTTTTCTATGAAGAGCAGGTTAGGATAGACACATATGCTGACCCCCCTAGGGAAAAGCCAATAGTGACATATAACGAAGGAAAAAGCAATGCCTTTGATGCCTCATTTTCAATACTTGATACCAGAAAAGTCCACATTACCAAATTGTACCATTTTTTATTTAGAGTAAAGAAGAACATATTTTGTTCACACAAACATGAATTTTTTTTTTTGCTTGTAATAAAAGGAAATCTGAGTTCAACCCATGACTAATTAGGTCTATTCAATTTGCTTAGAAATGAGGCATAAAGTATATCACTATCTAAAAAATAAAATTTTATTTTTTTACTTTATTTTTTAAGTTTTTTTATTTTAGTTTAGTTTTTTAAGTTATAAATATTAAATATTTTTGCACCTCAAATCTAATAATATTAGTCTTATATCAATGTCTAATATTTAAAATTTAAAAGATTAAAATATTTAATGTTTGTAACGTAAAAAAACTTAAATGTGGACCAAAATAAAATATTCAAGTGATCAAAGTATCAACATTTATAACTTATCGGAACAAAATAAAATAAAAAAACACTAAAAAGACCTTTATCTAGAAGCAATTTAATTGACTAAAAAATCTAATTTAACTCGAAAAACATTCCTTACATGGAATTGTAAATTTTTTGAAGTTATGAAGCTTATATAGTATCATTTCAGTATGGACATATATCCGATTTCCTGATCGTGGTTGTTGGGGTGGGACCCACATCTAATGGATGCAGTACCACATTTTATTTATGCATATAATAGCAAGGTCCTTTGTATAATTGAAATCACACATTCATCTCTTCACAGTTGACACCAATACAATCTCATCAAAGGCTCATAAACAAAACATGGGTTCAAAAGGTGAGACACAAATAACACCAACTAATGTATCCAATGAAGAAGAGGCAGCACTGTTTGCTATGCAACTAGCAAGTGCCTCTGTTCTACCAATGGTTCTAAAATCAGCAATTGAACTTGATCTCTTAGAAATCATTGCAAAAGCTGGTCCTGGTGTTCATCTTTCACCCTATGATATTGCTTCTCAATTACCAACAAATAATCCTGATGCACCTCTTATGTTGGATCGTATTTTGCGTCTATTGTCTTGTTACAATATCCTTACTTGTTCTTTAACTACTCTTCATGATGGAAAGGTTCAAAGACTTTATGGTCTTGCTACTGTTGCTAAATACTTGGTTAAGAATGAAGATGGTGTTTCTATTTCTTCTCTTAACCTCATGAATCAAGATAAAATCCTCATGGAAAGCTGGTATTAATTTCATTTTTTTCTTCCTCTTTTTTGCTTAATTACTTTATGTTCCTCTGTTTTAATTAACTATAATTAACTGGCTTGATCAACTAGAAGCTTATATTAAATGACAATATTTTTGAAGGAAGGTTTTTTTAATCTTCTTATATTATAGAAATTTTTTTTATGTGGGAGAAAAAAAATAGATGAAGGAGCTTGTAGTTGAACTCTGTTTGCTTAGATTTAACAATTAGAATTTGGAATTATTAACATTTATTTTTTTCGAAAGATGTTTAATAAAGATATTTTTAGTAATGATAAGTACTTACCGTCAAAAATAAAGTAATTTAAGTACTTAACAAATATATTAATAAATTTTTTTTGGATGAAAATAACTATACATAAAAATATTATCCTCTTACAAAAATGATGCTATTTGAACCAACCATCTTAATACCCTCTTGAGAAGGTGTGCTTGTTTTTCCCACCCCATATATAAAGTCTCTATGGAAGAACATACTTAAGAATAAATTGAATCGCTTTAATTATAAGGAAAACGATTTGCCACAACCACTAACCTAAATGTCAAAGGCCCCAAATTATGAAATGATGAACTAGAGGGACCCTCCACTTATGATGAGAGGTCACCAATTTACCATATCTGCATTTCACCTACCACCAATGGAGTGTGAAGTAATCTTCTTCTAAAGCTTCCAATAGTAATATGAACATTTAGAAAATTTTGTACAGTTCCAACTTGTTTGTCCACACTGAAGACTATTTTGGTTTGCTTTACATGTCTACACGAAGCAATCGACTAGTTCAACTAACTTCCTAATTTTAATTGTTTGGTTGATTATAAATATCATTTTAATAGTAACTCAAATAGGTTGCAATCTCTTTATTTATGATTGAAGATGTATTAATACCTTTTTCCAATTTTAATTGTAAAATTTATACGGTGAAGACACAAATTGTTCCCAAACATTTTGGACACAAGATATTTTAGTCTTTTGAAAAAAATATTACTTAAACTAATCTATCACATTTGTATACTCATGAGAGATTAATCCCTCTGTTAAGTTTTGCTAAAATCACATATTAGTTACTTGTGTCACGTGTTAAAATTGCTAACATCTAAATATTTTTGGACCAAATTAGTTTATCCTAATATTGTTTTTAAATTTTACATAGATTAAATATTTATGTCCAACGATTTTTAATACTACAATGTTGACGCCTCATCATCGTTACCAAACATTATGTTAAATTTGGATCAAATTTAACAGAGTGACTAATATGTCTTTTTATTCAATTGTCGGAGATTAATTTAAGTATTATTTTTTTTCATAGACTAAAATAGTCTGTGTCAAAAATGCTAGAGCCCAATTTGGCTCTTTACTCAAATTTATATTACAACTACACACAAAAAATGTTTTGATGCACCTCTAAAAATGGGTCATTTGCGGACGTTGCGAAACAAGCTAAATTATTGATATGTTTATATCAGTTACGATGAAACAATTTAATTTTGTAAAAAAGTTAAACAAATTAATTTTGTAAAAAAGTTAAACAATATAATTTATATTTATTGTTTGCGTAAAAATATTTTACATGTGCATCCAATTACATATCATCATGTAAATATTTTTCTATATATTTTAGGAGCTAACAAAATAATATGTCATAATGTATACACGTATATTAGCATGTTAATGCATGGACTTGGGTGGAAGTTATGGTATGTGCTTGTAATCTAAAACATTCTTATCACTAAAAAAGAAGGTTTGAGAGATTGAAAATTGAAACAAAACATTAGGCAAGCAATGAATCAAGGGCTTAACATAATAGTGTTGTTTTAGGTACCACTTGAAAGATGCAGTCCTTGAAGGGGGAATTCCATTCAACAAAGCTTATGGAATGACAGCCTTTGAATATCATGGGACAGATCCAAGGTTTAACAAGGTTTTCAACAAAGGGATGTCTGATCACTCTACTATCACAATGAAGAAAATTCTGGAGATCTACACTGGTTTTAAAGGCCTTAAATCTCTAGTTGATGTAGGTGGTGGTACTGGAGCTGTAATAAACACCATTGTCTCAAAGTATCCCACTATTAAGGGCATTAATTTTGATTTGCCCCATGTAATTGAGGATGCTCCATCTTATCCAGGTATGATCTTTAATATAATTGATATGCTTAGTTTACCTATCATTGTATTGAAAAATGAGTATTTAGGCTTAAATGTTTCTTGTAGGAGTGGAACATGTTGGTGGAGACATGTTTGCAAGCATTCCAAAGGCTGATGCTGTTTTCATGAAGGTGCATTTTATAAATCTAATTAACTCAAGGAATCCTTTCCCTTCACCGTTTCTTGTAGGAGTTTTAGCATTTACATTTTGATACACGTCAAATTATGATGATATCTTGTTATATACATATATAGTGGATTTGTCATGACTGGAGTGATGAGCACTGCTTGATGTTTTTGAAGAACTGTTATGAGGCACTTCCGGACAATGGAAAAGTGATTGTGGCAGAATGCATTCTTCCAGTGGCTCCAGACTCAAGCTTGGCAACAAAAGGTGTGGTTCACATTGATGTGATCATGTTGGCTCATAATCCAGGTGGAAAAGAGAGAACAGAGAAAGAGTTTGAGGCACTTGCTAAGAGTGCTGGATTCCAAGGTTTCAAAGTTTTCTGTTCTGTTTTCAACACATACATCATGGAATTTCTAAAGAAGGTTTAAGTTATTTGGGGTTCTGTTGCATTTGATTTTTGAGATTGTGGTTGTGCTTCTACTTACTAAAGCTTCCTCCAAATTGTGATTTCCACTTCTATTCGGTATGAAAATAATAAAGAGAATGTCATTGTAATACTGCCTATATAAAATAACATTGTTTCATATTGTGGATTATATCATTATAGTTTTATGCTTTCTCTTCAGTCTTCAATGCCAAAAGATATAGTAATTAATGCATGAGAAATCGATGAGTGTATAACATAAAAGTTATTTTGTAACAAATTAACTACAATTTGCAATAAACAAGTGCTTTAACAAAGAAATAGTAGAAAATTGAAAATAATACGTTGCATCGTATAAGGATTGGATAGGAAGAAGGGAGAGTAAAATTTGGTTTTATTTTATCAAATAGCACCCACATTTATTATCCTTACTATTATTATTATTATAGTTTTGTGGCAATCTGATCTTTAAGGTAACTTGTTCTTAAAAAGTTCCAAACAATGTTCTTGGTCCAAGTTCCTACTCCAAAACTTGCTATAGTATTCTGCATATGTATATCCTCTGTATACGGCTCCAGATCCATCTTCTGTGAGTGGCTTAGCAGGGCATATCAATGCTTCATTATCTGGGCAGAGAAAGGAAGCCACAGAAAGTCTTGGCTTATCAACATTGACAACAGCCCGGTGCCAAACACTCTTATACAGCCCATTACTTAAAGCCTGCAAATACCATCAAATATGTTGTTCATTTATGTTCATGGACTTTAATGACACAAAGGGTTTATTTCATTTGTGTTATAAATGAGTAGTTTATTACGTACCTGAAGTTGATCACCTATGTTAATAACAAAGGCATCAGGGTGAGGATGAACAGCAAGCCACTTGCCATCTTTGAGAACTTGGAGGCCAGCAACATGAAGATCTTGGAGGAGAATTGTAAGTGCATTTGGGTCTGTGTGTCCTGGCAATCCATAGGTAAGTTCTGGTTGTGGGCATGGTGGATAATAGTTCACTGCCATGTGCTGCCCTTGTTCCCCCAAAGCATTCCTTAAGTAATCTTTTTCTAGTCCCAAACTCTCTGATATGTATTCTTCTATTCTCAACCCCAATTCCCTAACTACTTTGCAGTAATTTGCCACTGTTTCTCTGCCATTGCCAAACAAATTATCATGCAACAATACTAAATTATGTTGGACCTCACTATTTACTTATTATTAATTCATCAACTACTCAAACACAAATTAATGCAGATTAAAAATAATATAAATGAATAAAATATAATGGTCATTTTATCAAAATATTATTAATCTTAGTGTATTTCAATTATAAAAATGTAATGTAAAAAATAATAAATTAGAAGAGACGCATACAATGTGAATTAGAGCATACAATTAAAAAATTCAAAGTAACAAATTAATTTTGCAAATATAACACTTATCATAAGGTTAGATGGAGTATCATTTATTAGAAAGAGCCTTTCCAAAATAGATTGATAAAATATTAGATAATGTTTAATTAAGTATGCAAAATTCATTGACTAAAAAATTTATGGGTATTAAGAAAAATAGTTAGGTCATAAATTTGTCAAAAATGTGTTACCTTTTCATATTTATCTCTAGTAATTGATAAGTGAGAGAAAAAATATATTATATTTTTAATAAAAATTAAGTGAATATTTAATTTTACATTAAAATTGATAAATTAAGCTGAATCACCGCAATTTTATAAAAATTAAAGTGTAATTTTTATAAAATTTCAACAATTTGATATGATTTCAAGAAAGTTATCGCTATAACAAACATATATTAAAGAAGTTAGTAATACATGTTGGATTTTGAAAGAAAAAAATCTTAATTAAAGAAAAATAAAATTCTAAAAAATGGATCTTGCAAAAGGAGATGAATGCGTGAGGATCTATTGACTCAAGAAGTAAGTATAAGATAAGTTAAGTTGCTTGATAACTCAATATAAACTATTAAATTAATTAATATAGCTGTTGATTATTGATATACTATATTATTGATCAAACACATAAAATTTTATATAAATTAAAATACATAGTTATAAAATCTAATCATCGATATTTATTTATATTTTAAAAAAATCTTATTATACGTTCATATAAAATTCTTTAATAAAGTATTCGATTGTTTTAAAATGTTATAAAAATTTGAAGAATTAATCTATTTAATAAAAACTTTTAATTTGACTGTTAAATTAATATAATTTATCGTTTATATTGAATTATTAAACAAAATAATTTATTATAAAATTTCTCCTAAAATCAATAGATATACACCCTAGAAATAAAAAATGTCTTTTTTATTTTTTCATGAGCATCGATCAAGAATCGAACACAAGCAAATATTTAAAGAGACTTGCGTATTTAAAGACCGCACATCTAAGTACAGCAGAATTAAGTTTGATTTAAAAAAAGAAGTGTAACATACAATTAGGTGTGAGTGAGGTGTGAGTGTGTATGAACCCTCACGTCTGACTTATCATAATTTTCAGAATCATAAAGGAAAACAGATACGGGTTACGTCAACACGGAAATGTCTGGTGACGTCAACACGGAAATATCTGCTGATGTCATGCCATTGTTCTTAAAAGAATACCGACAAATGTTTTAAAAGCTTTCTTTTGCGAGTTTGTAGGAATAGAGAGAAGTAAGGAAGAACAGATTGTGTTTCTGTTTAGAATCTTTTAAAGTATTTTGATTATATTACAATATTTTTTGTTTTTATTTTAAAATAAAAAATTTCAACTCATTTATTCTGACAAGTCGATGTATTTTAATGTTTGTCATTATATTTTTTTTTATAACATTGTATTATTCATCTTAATTTATAATTGTAGCAAATACTTTCTACTTTGTGGAAATAATAGAGAAGTAAAATTAATTATAGATTAGTTATTTTACTTAAGTGTGAATTATAAATTAGTTATTTTAATTATAAATTATTTTTTATATGAAGATTTTGTGTATTATAATAAAAATAGAACAATTTTTTTCATGTCTCTATTTTTTTTTCTTTCAAAGCTCTCCTTTCCCCTCTCAACCTCTCCAAACTCTTAAACGAAACCTATACACATATAAACAAAAATATTAAGAACATGCAAGTATCTTTAAAATATTTTTTGAGACACTTATTAAAAAATAATTAAAATTATATTAAAAATTCAAAACAACAAATTTTAAATAAATATTTGTATATTAAAACTACATTTATTATAAAACGAATGGAGTATTAGTTATTGATTTAAGCCACGTATGCTATAGGACAAATTTGGAAAAAAAATGATCTTGCAAAACAAAAATTACTAAAAATAAAAATCATACATTGAAAAGAATAAATTTTAAATTTAAAAAAAATAAAAATACAACTTTTAATTTTCTTTGTTTCTCTCTCTTATATATATTAAATAATCATTTTACTTTTAAAAAATTCAAAGTTAACTTTAATAATTCTAATAATTTAAATTTCATCCCCTCATTTTTTTATTAAAACATGTATCTTAATTTATAAAAAATTTATCATAAAATTAAGTTTAGTAGTAGGTCCCCTGATTTAATTCTAGCCACAATTTTACTTATATAAAAAAAAATGTAGCCACAATTTTTTGTACTTAAAACTTGTCTATTTTCTACTAACTCGAGAAAAAAATGACAAATAAAAATTAATTACTCAATTCCTTTTATAAAAAATATTTTGTCGAAAAAACTATAACGGTGATACTTTTTTTATCATTTTTATAAAATAAAGAAAATATAATATATTATAAGAATAATATTTATACACTATCCATAAATATGAATTAAATCTATTTATTATTACATCACAACTTTTTTTTATAAAAGAGGAATGATAAGCAAAGGAATCGCATCAATCAATTATTAAAACATGTGACATAGTCAGCAAAACTTGTCCGCTAGTATATTTATGAGTGAGACAGAGTAAGAAATGGAGAAATAGAACTTACTTGAATGAAGGAGGATTTGAAGGCCATTCTGGCACATAATTTTCCAAAGGATAGCAATGGAGTCTAAGGTAGTCTCTCCAGTTATGCACCTTCTCTTTGTTCACATTAAAACTTGTAGATAGTCTCATTGTCTTTGAGGGATCATCTGAATACAACTTCAGCTTCTCCTCCACTGGCAAATTGAAGAATTCATATGCCACCTCTGCTGTTTCCTTCAATGTTTCTAGAGACACCCCATGATTAATTACCTGTTAGAAAATTAATTACATTTACTTAAAGTGTGAAATTTATATTATTTTCATAATCAACATTTAATCTCCAAATCTAAAGATATTAGATTTTTTTATTTTAAAAGAGATTTTTTTTTTATTACTAAGATAACTCATACAAATACAACTTTAAAATTTTGAATACAAATCTACGACACAACATTCAAACTATAATATCAGTATTTATTAATTAAACTTACATTCAAAGACATAACAGTATTAAATAATATCTTAACAAACAGTATTCTAATATAAAATTGTGTAATATATTATGATACTTAGGAACTGGATTTGTATAGTTAAACAATGCATTTGAAATTAAATTTTATGAATGAAAAAAAGATGCAATTAAAAGATAAGATATCACTCAAAAGTAAAGATGTTCGGTCAGATTTCCGATTTCTCAACTACAGTTAATCACCACAAAACAAATAAAATTTTCACACCATTGAAATGGGTTGCCAAAAAAAATTATAATAAATAGGGAAATTTACATTTAACTAAAACAATCTTCTTTTTTAACATCTTCATTTTTTTATAATGACTAAAACAATCTTCATTGTGCATCTATGATTGCACGATGAAAACTAATTAACTTGTCTCTCGTGGTCAGTCCCATGTGATTATTTTTTGTTTTTTAGTTTTTTGCAGAATCCCATGCGATTATTTTAATAAATAATGAATTATAAAATATATATATATATATATATATATATATAGAAGTGAACCTGGAAAAAACCATAGGAGCTGCATGCTTCACCAATTTGTTGCACAATCTGAGTTCTATTATGAGAACCCAAGTCGATGATAGGAACACCTTCGAATTCAGATACTTCATTAAGACGGGGTCTATCGGATTCGGGTCGGATATAACTTTCGGGTAATTTTGAATAATGGATTCCGGAAGAAAGCACTTTCGTGTCCATATTATAATCTTTTGTATATATAGTATTTAAAGCTAGGTGGGGAATTGAACAAAAAGGAAATTAAAAAGTAAAAGCTAGATGGGGAAAATACAAAAAAAAAATTCAAGAAAAAGGAAAACGACAAGCACCCACCCAAAATGAAAATACAGTTCTTTGCTTTGGGAGTTAGGAGCTTCGAGGAAGATGAGTCTCAAGTGTGACATTAGCATGCATTTATACATTTTTAAAACATAAAGTGTGGGGAGGTGGGTCACCCATTTTCTTTTTAAAAACTTTATTTATTTCTAAACCATAAACAAACATTTATAAATAGGACAATCGGTGGCCTCTTTCCCAACGAGAATGAAAATTATGTACAAACTACTATCACAATTTATGCACGGTAAATGTTATTTTTATCCAAGTGTGGACTTTTATATTTTTTGTGGTAGTGTTGGAGTGAATCAAAATATAGATTTGAAAAAAATTCATATTTAAAAGTCATTTTAAATGTTTGATTCTCATGGCATGAGATCTGTCTACATTGTCTATTTTTCAACTTCACTTGAAAAAAATGTACTTTTTATTTTAATCTTTTCAATTAGAGTATTTTTTTTGTCATATCTTTCGTGAAATTAATTATAGTATAAATTTACAAGCAAAAAAATTTATTGGGTGTCTCTCTAAATTTATGTTTTTTTATTTAATTTTCTATTTTATTTGATAGCATTTTGAATACTAATTGTAAAAGGCCAAATGGTTCATCTTCTTCTAGTTAATAAATTAGCTCTATTTCCTCCAACATCTAAAAAATTGGAGGTTAAATATATTTTTAATTATTATAAATTTTAATATTTTAATTTTAGTTTCCATAGCATAAAATTATAAGGGAAATGTTAAGTGCATATGTTAATGATTCAAATGTAAAAAATTTGTTTTGAAATTTGTGTTTTTAACTCTTTAAAAAATTAAATATTGTTTTTTTTAATAAAAAATTTCTACTTTTGGTAATGCCTACAAAATTATCCCAAAAAAATTTGTCTTTCAACTTAAAAATTTTTGAATAATTTTTTGCCTTAGAACATTATAAAAAATTTATTAGCAAAAATATAAAATTTTTAATTTCAGATGAATTAAATATAAATTTTTTAAATACGAAAACTAAATATAAAAGTGAGAAAAATATAGACATAAAAATTGAATTCTAAATTTATTTTTATAAATAAATTTTTTATAATTTTTTATAATTTTTTAAATTTAACAACATGGACAAAAATTGTATTAACCATAGTTTTGTAAAACCTAAAAAAGTATTTTTAGTTTCCGAAACCAAATTTAAAATTTTAGGAGGAATTAAAATCATATTTAAAAGTATACGTGAGTCAACCTTATTTTATATTGACTTGTGCAGTTGTGCATGCCTGTCGAAATCCTATTGGTTTATGTCGAAAATTGATAGAAATTAAAACAATAATTTATCATTTGAATTAATAAATTTCAAATAAAATTTTAATTATTTCAATATAAAAAAACTTTTTACAAGAATTTCAAAAGTTGAACATATAATTAATATATTCTATAAAATGTGCATTCATTTGAAAAAACAAATAGAGGTGTTCATGCTTAGGAATGGCAATGGGTAAGGTAGTATAGTGCCCGTGTCCGTACCCTGGTATCAACTTTAATATTCGTACTCTTGCATTTTGGGTACTTAAGTGCTTATACCCATACTTATTACCCGCACTTTAACAAAAATATTTTGATAAATAATTTGTGATTAAATTTAAAAAATTCTCAAATATTTTAAATCCAAATCATAAGTATTACAAACCAAAATATTGTGTAACTCAAAACATTCAAGATATATCATGATACAACATTAGTACATTACTACAATAAATATCAAAACATCAGAAATAATGTTTTCCGAAAGAATATTTTATGAAGTTGCAAGTCCTTAAATAGTATTCTCCGAGATCTATAAAAAAATTAATATATGTATTATATTAGTTATTTATAATTATAAAGTCACGATTAATAATATAAAAAAACTGTTAAATATAAAATCACAATATTTACCTCTTCAGCATAATCATATTATTGAAAAGTTTGCAAACGTTTATCTTTCAATTCTAAATATTGTAGTAGTCCAATGATACTAATAGTTGCTAAAACATAAAAGAAAATAAATAGTTAAACTAAACACAAATTTAATTGAATAAATACTATATTGCAACAATTATTAGCTTATTTTTCATGTTTTATCCAACTGAACACATAAGTGCCTCCAAAGTATCCTCAAGAAGTCTTAACCGTTGAAGACTCAACAACCTACCACCAGTATTAAAAACATATTATGAAGCAACTGCGGAAATTGGGATGGCCAAAATATCTTTGGCAATTTTTTGCAAAATTGGATACTTGATTTCATTTGTTTTCCACCATCCAATAAACAAACATAAGTTAAAAAATCATATTTTAAAAACTCTCTAAATTATTTAAAACAAAAATCATTTTTAAGCTCAAACAAACTTACATACTACTACTACTAATATTATATGTGTGGGGCGGGGTGAGTATTATAGTACCCGTACCCACACCTATACTCGTTCAATTTTGTGAGTAGTTACTCGTCTCCATATTCATATTTATTGTGCGGATTTTTACCCTACCCATTACGGGATTTTTTCGAGTATCAATTGAGTCTGGGTGTCATCCATATTCATGCTATTCAATATTATATGATTTTAATTTAATAGTTGAAACTTCTCAAATAAATTTATCTTATTTTTCAAACAAATTTTTGCTATCATTAGAAGAATTATTATATTTTAACGAATTTAAAATTGTTTAAAATATATTTTTAAATTATTAATAAACAATGATTTAATCCTTTTATATTAGACAAAATTGAAAATATTCTCATATAAATTGGATAATTGTTAATTTTTTATGAATATATTTTATATATATTTTTTTAATAAGTATATTTTATATTTTAATATCTATGTATCTTAATTAATATTATGAAATAAAAAAGATTTGATCCCTTCAAAAAGTGATGCCCTGGACTTGTTAATGTAGAATTATATCCAGTGAAAAATCATATAATTTTTTCATGTCACACTATAAGTCTTAAAATAATCATATAAATGTATAGCAACGTAGCAAAATAAATAATTCTAATTATCGGAGGTTGGTATAAAATTCTTGATGTATCTCCAATATATAAAATTTAAGTAACTTATTTTAAGTAGCTTATCTCAGATTTAGTGGACTTCATAGCGTCGGCTAAATAACACATGTGGTCTCTTAATTTAATTTTAATTAACGTTTTAGTTTTTTATTTTTATTTTCCGATTTGGTCCTTTATTTTAATTTTAAGTGACAATTTGATCTTTTATGTTTTAAAATATCAACAATATTATCTTGTTTTTTTACAAAAATTCAAAAAACTCATCAAAATTTTCAACAAAAACCCATAAAATTAATTATATTCTTTAATATAATACAAATTTCATCAAATTCGTAATTTAAATCTTCAAATAAACTCATACAAAAAATTTATCAAATTTCATTCTTTATTTGATGTTGTTAAAAATGGAAATATGAGTTTATTTGAAGATTTGAGTTTCGAAGTTGATGAAATTTGTATTATATTGAAGAATATAAATAATTTTATGGGTTTTGGTTGAAAATTTTGATGAATTTTTTTAATTTTTGTAAAAAAAAAAAGATAACATTGTTGACATTTTAAAACATAAAAAATCAAATTGTTACTTAAAATTAAAATAAAGGACCAAATCGAGAAAAAAAAAAGAGATAAAGAACTAAAATGTTAACTGAAATTAAGTTAAAGAACACGGATACTATTTAGCCTCATAGCGTCACATAACGAAATTTATGCAACTTAGTGTATTAGACGCCAATGGTACATATTTAAGTAACCCATAAGTGAAATTGATCGCGCCCATTACTTTGTTGCTTGATTTAAAGCATACATTTATTTTGTATCCTATGGAAATATTTAAAGACTTACGGTCAATTTGTTTGTCAACGGAAATTGAAAACAACTTAGTGCAGTTTATTTTATTACATAAAAATAATATTCATTTATTCTTATTAAAAAATCATCGATTAAGAGTAATACAAATATAAATTTGTTAAAAATAAAAATAATAAATATGTAAACAAATTCACAGTACTCAAGTTAATAAAATTAAATAAAAAAAATATCTACAAATTTGATGAAATGAAAGTGACAAGAATACTCATTCATTCAGATCTATGCTGCTGAGGATGCTGAAATCATTTATTGAATATATCTGATTTCATCAAAGTTAATTTGTCAATATGAATAAAATGAACATTACATCGAAACGAAAAAACAAAACAATGTTGCACTTAATTGACAAAATAACAAAAAAACACAAAAAAATAAATTTGTGTGAAAATCACTTATTTATGTAAAAGGATATAATGAAAACGATGTAGAAGGTGATTTCTAGAAAAAAAATTGCCTCAAATCACGTGTCTACTATGGCCAAGATGAAGCATAAAGATAAGAGAAAGAAAAGTGTGGCGGCTAGATTTTTAGAGTGATAACTTAGTGCATGTTTAATGTGTTGTTTTTTTTTTAATGCAAAATTACATGTATAGTTCTTTAAATTTAAATCATTTCTCTCTTAGGTTCTTTAAATTTATTTTATTTTGATTTGCTCATTTAAGCTACATTCTATTTGCACAATTAGTCATTTATTTCTAATTCAACAACAATTAATTCAATTAAATGCTTCTAATTATTTGAAATTCTACCAAATGTTGTAACAATAATTGCAATTTTTGTCCTTATTTCTTAATCAATTCACGAAATTGATATCTTATTTTAAAAGTTGATAATTTTGATATTTGAATTTAAAAACAATGATTTAGCATATTTTAAATGACGTGATATGCAATTTCATGATATTCTAAATGTATTAACTATTCACATGTCATTAATTAAATTACAAATATGTAAAATTTATGAAGTGGAAAACTTAGTTTTTATGGAATTTTATTGCGATATTACGGGTGTTAATCATTCTATATCATCGTATCATATATATCATATTATTTTAAACATATCATATAGTCATTTTATAGTTAAAAATACATGACAAAAACTGTCAAATTTTAAAATAGATTGACTAAATTTGTAAAAGTAAAGGTCTAAAACTATAATTAAGTCTATTTTAATATATTTTAAAAGCTCACGATACAAATGAATATAACTTAAAAATACCAAATAAAAAAAAACTTATATAACTTAAACGAAAATTGAATTAAACTCGGAGTATATTTTTACTTTTTTTTTTTACAATTATATTTGTGCAAAGCATAATATTTTTATAAACAAAAATTTTAGTAAATTAATTATTATTTTTTGTTTTAAATTTGAAACTATTACTATTCAAGTATAGTTGAGGTAAAAAAAAAAACAGTTGGCGTCGGTGGAATGCAATAAAATGAACATGGATGATATCATTTAGGGAATATTCAAATTTGCATTTTACACAACAAATGTGTGACGGTTATCAATATTGATTGTTTAGTCTCTAAATAATGATAAAGATAATTTAATAATGGTATATAATAATACGAGTGGATTAATTTCAAATCGACGGCAGACACAAGGACATAATTTTCTTAGTTCAAAGTTTTATATTAAAAACTCTTTTTTTGAAAAAACAACTTTTACACATTTACGTCAATAAAAGTTTGAGTTACGAGTTATATAATGCTGCAAAAATGGCAATACAAAATTTTATGGTTATTATTTACCACATTAGAGTTTTTATAAATATAGAGTCCATCAATTAGTTGGTCATTGACTCTAGAAGTCCGGACAATGGCAGAGGGACCACCGGGGCCTATTATGGCCCATAGTAGCATAAAATTGAGCAAGACATCATAGTATGCTATAAGGCAGTACTCTGTAGATTTATCTCCGGAGCTTGTCAGTTAATTGCATCGGACACGGTATTAAGTATTAACCGTGTTGTGGTTAGGTATGGTGGTAACAGAGTGGGGAATGGGAGTGGACTTTGTCTATGCATCTAACTAGTTGGAAAAATTCATCTCATTTTTTATCACGTGTAAATTTATATCTTTAGTATTGTCTACAACAGGGTGAATTTCCTAATAATATGTATAAAATAATAAATTTAAAAATTATATTTATTATAATTAATATAATAAAATAATGATTATTATATAATAATAAAATTAAAAATCCTATTTTTTATAGATAATATTATGATTTTTAATATTTTAAAAAATATTAAATATACATACATATATATAAAATTTAAAAATGACAGTAATATTATAAATGGAGCAAATACATGATGGATATTAACACATTCATAGTTGTTTCTACTCTCGAGTTTTAATTTCGAAGAAAAATCGCATTCGTACCCAATGGAAACAGGTTTTCTCCACTCAAATTAATACGTATTTGGGTGGATATTTGCGAGTGCAAGTTGTGTCATCATCCATCAATAATGTAGTGTTACTCATATTAAGCACCATGCTAAATGAACACTTTCATTTTTAGTTTTTGTAAAAAAATCACATGTTTTAGTTCTTACAAAATTATTCTACAAATTGTTTTAGTCTTTGTTGAAATTAAACATGCTTCAATTTTTAAAATTTTGAATAATTTTTTGCCAGCATATTTAGAATATTATTAAAAATTCATTAGTACAAACATTTAATTTTTAACTTAAAGTTAATTAAATATGAATTTTTTAAATGTCAGATATTCAAGATAAAAGTTTTTAAAATATGAATTTAAAAATCTAACTCTTGACCTCATTTGTTGTGAAGGAACTTTTTATAGCATTGTAAACGTGTATGCAAAATAATAATTAAAAAACACATATTGATGTTCCAAAATAAATTAAAACGGTTTGTATAATAATTTTATAAAGAATAAAATATATGACTTTTTTTTACAGGACTAAAAACAAAATTTTAAAATTTTATAAAAACGAAAAACTTATTTAACCTTAAAATAAATAAATATTATTAAGATATAATGATATAAAGATATTAATTCAACCTATTTATTATGCTTATTAGAAACTATGGTTAAAAACTTATTAAATAAATTATGTATAAACGCATGACTAATATAAGAACCAAATTGATAAGCTCGATAGTAGATATTCTAACTTATTTGTCCGATTACATTAAAATAAAAGTATATGGTAATTAAATGCATTTTTAAATTTGACAAAAAAAAATGTTAGGGTCTTTTTAGTAAGTGCACTATTAAGACCCATTCTTGTGAAACTGACATTGTAGGACAGGATCATCTCATCTCATGTGAGTGGTTTTCAATTTGCACTATACATGGCGTATAGGGCGGTTTGAAGACTTGCAGATACTTCAACGTCATTAGTAGAATCTGGCCACTCCATGTGTTGATTTTGTCAATGGTTGAATAAATATTATCCATTAGCCACTCATAATTTGCTTTTCGGTGCATGTGAATATTTTTTTTGGTTTGTTCCTCAGAAGACTTGGTCTAAAATCTATATTTGAACATCACCTGCCTCACTGTCTTTTCAACTTGCACTTGCCGATGGTGAAATTGTTGCTCATCTTCATAATGTTCCAAACGTGATTTTATTTTCTTCCATTTTTTCAAAACCGACCAGTTTAGCTTAATTTTTACTCTTATCGCTTCTATTGCGTGTGTCATACGGGTAGAGTGTACCAGTTTAAATTGGTCCGGTTCTAATCAATTAAATACTTGATCCACTCAAATTGTGTGATCCAATCATTTTTTTTAATTAATTAATTATATTGTAATTTTTTTTAATTGTATAAAATGTTAATCAACACTTTTAATTTGCAGGAGGGTTTAATATTTTATTATAAGTTTTTTTTACTAATTATTAGAAGTTAATTATTGATAGTTATAAATTGATTAGTATTAATTTTAAGTTAAAATTTATAAATTTAATTATGATTATTATATATAAAGTGTATCATATTTATTATAATCAACAGTTTTTATTGAATCAAATTCTAAATAATTCAATATTTTTCTCAATTATTTTTGAATTTGATAGACTCTATTATGTTTCTCAACATTATTTTGATAAATTAAGGGACATAGGTGAAGACACGTGTGGACTTTTGTAGCTCCCCTCTTCATGAAAATCTTACTCTCTCCATTCCAAACTATATGTCATTTTCATTGGAATTTAAGTCTGTTGCATCCATGTTACATTGACTAGAAATAAAAAAATGTGGACTTTACAATATCAATTAACTATTAATACTTATTTTTTTACTATCTTCTTTACTATTTATTATTTTATCTTTTTCTAATTCTTTAAATTTACATTTCATAAATCATTAATAAAGGATATTTTGATAAAAACTAAATAACACATGTGGTCCATTAATTTAATTTCAGTTAACGTTTTAATCATTTATCTTTTTTTATTTTCTAATTTGATCTTTTATTTTAATTTTAATTTTAAATAACAATTTGATCTTTTATCAAAATATATTGGTTTTAAAATGTTAACAATGTTGTCATTTTTTCTACAAAAATTTAAAAAATCCATCAAAATTTTCAACCAAAACCCATAAAATTAATTATATTATTCAATGTAATACAAATTTCATCAAATTCGAAACTCAAATCTTCAAATAAACTCATATTTCCATATCTAACAATATCAAATAAAAAATGAAAATATGAGTTTATTTAAAGATTTGAGTTACAAATTTGATCAAATTTGTATTATATTAAATAATATAATTAATTTTATGGGTCTTGGTTGAAAATTTTGATGAATTTTTTGAATTTTTGTAAAAAAAAAAAA